>VXBX01004409.1:0-30826 GCA_013400415.1 Scytalopus superciliaris
CCTCTCCTGCATCACCAGGTGCTTCGGTGGCAGCAGAAGGTGCCCCCCTTGCTAAATACACTAATGACAGACCAGGCAAGGAGGCCAGACAATGATTCCAGACTGAACAATGTAGATCTTGGCCATTGCTTTCAGGGGGGCTGAGCACCTGCCTCTCTTCCTGCAAATGATGTCACCTCTTTGGAAGGGACCAGCCCAGACTTTTTCAAGACATGTCCTCTTCCTCTCCTTCCTGTCCTTTTCTTTCTCCTTTTTTCACTTTTTCATTTGTTATTTCCTATTTCTCTCAGCCTTGATGCTCATCAAAAACAGCCTAGGATTGATTTGCTTCACTCTCTGTGTGGGGCAGTGACTGTTTGCTGCTCATGGCGATTCTTTCATTGTAGCCTCTTCCCATTGACATCTGTTTTTTTTTCCCTAGACTCATTAAACTCTGCTGCTTCCCAATTTCTCGATCTTTGTGATCATTTGCCCTCCAGACCCTCTCTAAGCTCTCCTGGGAGAAAGAAGACACACCAGGAGGAAGTGGACTCTTTCTTATTCCTAGGAATCTCATTGTCCCCTGGGAGGTCAGCAGCTCCCCTGGCACACAGTGTAGTCCCTCTTGCTGTGGATGGATTTGTGCTGGAGAAAAATGCTCATGCAGAAGATGGTCATGAGGGAGAAATCACTTTGGCTTGAGCCCAGAGCCTCCTCCTAACCTTCCCACCCATCTGCAGGAGAAGGGGACATGGTATAGATCCAAGTGCAAGGATCCCTCAAGCAAGTTCCCTGCTCTTCCATCACAGCCTTGCAGTGCCCAGGCAGCCTCAGATAGTCACTGCACACATTTGCAGGGCTGAGGTGCATTGAAGAAGGTATATCCCCCACTCCCATCACACAGAGCACTTCCAGAACCGGGAAGGTTATTCACATGGACTGTCAGGATGACACAGACAAGCAATTCCCAGTTCCTGCCACAGTACTACTGACAGAGCACTGATCAGAGCAGCCCTTGGTCTCTCTTTGCAGCTCATGGCCACTGCAATCCCATCCTGGGAGTCGGGGAGGAAGAACATTTCAAGCTCTCTCACAAACTTGTCCTTTTCCTTGAGGCAACAAGCCCAGCCCCTCACAGGAGGACAAACTTCATTCACAGATATCTGGATGCGTAGGGAAAATTAGGGATGTCAGGGGAGAACTGAGGCCCCTTCCCCCAGAGCTCAGCCTTGCACTGAAGGGTCTCCTGACTGCATGCCAAGACAGGAGAACTGTACCAATGCCCCTTCTCCCAGCTCCCACTGCTCCTAAAGCCTGGAGCTCATGCAGAACAGTCTTTGGTGCCTGAACCTCAGAAATTTGGGACTACAAAGACAGCTGAGATCTTCTAAAAGGCCTGTCTGGAAATATGCAGAGTGGATGGTCTGGAAAATAGAGATGATGAGGGAGAGATGGTTGGGAAAAGCACAGCATGTTGGAGGGGTTTTGAAACAACTGAGGGAGCAAGGGTTTGTTCTCTGTCGTCTGTTCTGACATGAGGTGTTCGTTAATAGAGTCAGTAGGACCTGAAGAAAGCAGATCAGTAGCAGAGCAGCTCCTTTTACAGCTCTTCTCTGACATTGGCCTCTGGGGTCTGCTTGTTCAGTTGAGGCTATGGTGGGAGGTTGGTGTGCTGAGCTCTGCCCATGGCTGTGAACCTGCCACTAGTTCCCAGGTCCACAAGCACACAGGTCAAAGGACATCATTGCCCATTGTCCTCTGAGGGGAGCAGAAGCGGGAGAAAGAGATTTGCTCCTGCTGGCACAGACAGACAACAGAAAAAAAAGACATGTAAATGAAAAACACTAAAAGCGTTTCTAATTACCATAGTTGGTGCAAAATAACAGAGACCTTGACTGGCTTCCAGACCCACCCAGCTGCTTTCTCACCCTCCCTTCTCTATAGGAAGGAGAAAGTAGCATGAAAAAGGTTGTGGGTTGAGGTAAAGACAGTGGGATTACTCACCATTACCATCAGAGGTAAAACCAGGCTTGACTTGCAGAACATTCATTCTACTTATTATGAATAAAACATAGTGCAGGATTGTCAGAAACAGGAAATTAAAACAAAGCTAAAATGCCTTCACTCTATCCCCACTTCCGACACACAGACTCAACTCCTCTCCATTCCTGTTTCTCCTACTTCCTCCACCCTCGGGCACGAGAGTGGGGTGCAGAATGGGGGGTTGCAGTCAGTACTCAACAGTATCTTTCTGTGCTAAAAGGATCTTCACTGGACCTGCACAAGAAAATGTAGCAGAATTTTGGCAGTTTGTCCTAAATACCATGTGTCTGCCCAGAGACAAAGTTTTTTGTGGGAATATGAAAAACCTGTGCTTGAAAACCAGAGCAGTTTGACAAAGTTGTCTGATTCCACCTGAGAATGCATCCTACATCCATTGCAGAGCAATACATGAACCTGGTGTCTTCAGTCCAATACACACTTGGAGGAAGGTCTCAGCCCTTGCCCCACTCAGCACCAGGCGGATGAGCTGTAGAAGTGCAGCTGGCATTGGCCTGCACATGAGAAGCCTGTCTCCCATCCCAGGCATCAGCAACACTCCAGTATCAGAGATCAGTTCTGGGATCACAGCCTGCAAAGTTGGGCAGAACTTCTTGGGCTTTCTCCCTGAACATAAAGCAGGAAATGGAGGGTGCAGGACACAGAGACGGCATTTCAGTTCTCTGGAGACTTCTCTGCAAGGTCAAAGGCAGCACCATTCAGCTACAGAAGGACTTCTGTGGGAAAGGGCAACTGGCTACTCTGTGGGTCTCATGGACACACCAGGGGAGAGAACCCCAGTCATGAATTTCACATGCTCTCATGAGAGGGGCCCACAAGCCCGGACTGACACATGTGTGTTTATGCATGTCCACATGGAGCCAAGCAAAAATCTGTGAGCTCATATAAGGCCAAAAATTGTCACCAGCTGGGGACTCCACTTAGGAGATGCTGGGATGTTCCCTCACATGGCAGTCCTCGGGCATCTGGGCGAGAAGCACAAGAGTGATGCTCATTTCCTGACAAATTTGCCACAAATAAACCACAGGAATGACCCAGGTGAACATCACCTGCCCACACGGGATGCACACAGCCCTTGATCTGAGCCTTCTGCCTTTGCTGACGTCTTTCTTCCCTGGAAATCATGAGACTCATCCTAGCACTTACAGAAGCTTTCATATAGGAAGGCATGAGGAATTAGCCGGAAATGAAAAGGTAGCAGTACAGGAAACCAGGACACAGCCCCTGCCATTACCTGGGATGGTTCACATTTAGCATGAGCTGTCAGAAAATTGTGACTTCCACGAAGGTGCCTGTGGGCCTGAGGCAGTACAGGACTACGATAAAAGGCAGCCCAAGTCTCTGCTCTCTCATCCACTTCTCTCACCTCCTTCTCCTCAGGACTCAGGTGAGTGTGAAGACACTTTTTCTCCTCCTTCTGCTGCATGACCAGGGCTTTCCTCACTGGATATCTCAGCTGATTCGGACTGATCGAACTCAGGGCTGGGAGGTGCTTCTCCTGGGAGAGGGAAAGGGAGAGAACGTGTTCTGCATAGGGAGGCTGAGATTTGGTTGAGGTGCCTCCTGGGCTTTGAGCTGGGCAGTGTCATGTGGGCCACGAGGTGCCTTGGCTGCAGGATGGTTGGGTGCACTGCTGCTTCTCATGTGTGCCCACTTTGTGCTTCTCTCTGGTNAGACACTGCATTTAGATCTTTGGGCCATAGCTTTCTTCTTCTAATTTCATCTTCTGACTGTCTCTCTTTTCTGTCCCTGTCTCCCAAGGCCAGTCTAGTGGGGACCTGTTGCCCTTCCTGCCTCTACAGGATGGGCTAAAGAACACCATATGGGAGGTCCCTTTAGTGGCTGCTCCTGGTGCCCTTTGTGAGCTGTCTCCTTTTCCTTCTTAGATTTATTAAAACTGTGTTGCATTCAAGCCTCAGCCTCTGAGTCATCTATTGTTCTGTGGCAATTCTTCCAGTGTGCTATGGGAAAAAAGTGGAAAATGCAACGTGTGGGACTCCCTGCAGTACATTTTACTTTTTGCCCTTGCCTTTGACGCTGATGAATACAACCCTGAAAACTCTACAGCCAGTGGACATCTGGGAGACCCTGGCTCCAAAGTGTTATGGGAGTGGAGATGAGAAACAATGCCTGGGGGCAATCCACAACCTCATCTCTTCCTATCCTTCTTTCATTACCCAGCCTAGTGTCTGTGACCAGGACATTTGGGAACAAACAGATTAGATCCATACCTCATACAGTCCTTCAGCACCTTGCAGGGCCCAGTTGCTGTCCAGACATGAAAGTTAGGGTTGGTATCAACCACACTCAATCTATGCAGTGGAGTCCCCATCCTTGTGAACCTCCAAAAGGTTCTTGTGGCTTGGGTCAGGTGTCCATCTTCCCTGTGAAAATGACTTGTTGCTTCACTATTAATGACGACATTCACAAATGCTTTTCAGTTGTACTTGAAAATTTCTTTTTAGTCCTTGGCTTTCAGCTGCAGGCAATGTTCCAAATCCTGTCATCACTTGGGTATTCATGTTCTCCTGGGTGTAGAAAATGAGCTCCTGAAGGCACTGCTGGGGTCTAAAAACATCTCAGGCTCACAGTACTCTGTGAAGCATGTGATCTTCCATATATTCTCCTCCTGCCTGTATCTTTGGGCAGAGGCATCACCTTTTTCCATCTGACTCACCACAGGGTACATCTTGCAGTGTCCAGAGACCAAGGCTTCCCCTGTTCCTAGTGAGACTTGCTGCCTAAGCACTGGTCTCCATTGCCAGAACCCAAATCATCTCCAGTTATTCTTCACAGTGCCTGTGACCCCCACACGCAGCCCCTCCACACGGCTCCATTTTGGCACCACAATATAAAAATGATACTAAGCTCTTAGAGAGTGTACAAAGGAGGCCATGAGAATAGTGAGGGGTCTGGAGGAAAAGCCATATGAGGAGCAGCTGAGGGAACTTGGTGTGTTCAGTTGGAGAATAAGAGACTGAGGTGAGACCTCATTGGGGTCTTCAACATCCTCCTGAGGTGCAGTGGCGGGGCAGGTACCAATCACTTCACTCTTGCAGCCAGTAACAAGATTCAAGGAAACACCTGGAACTGAGTCAGGGGAGGTTTATGCTGGATCTCAGGAAAGGTTTTCTTCCCCAACAGGTGGTTTGGCACTGAAGAGGTTCCCTGGAGCAGTGGTCACAGCACCAAGCCTGACAGCACTCAAGAATCATTTGGATGACACTCTCAGGCACATGGTCTGACTCTTAGGGTGTCTTGTGCAGGGCCAGGAGTTGAACTTGATGGTCCTGATGGGTCCCTTCCAACTCAGCATATTCTATGATTCTTTTATTGTGCTGAAGAAGTCTTGGTCCTCTTGAAAGACCCCATTTAACTACTAAAATACTGTGATGAGTTCCTCCCCAGGCCTCCAGGAAGGAAGCAGAATTTCTTTTTCATGAGAGAGGTATAATGGAAAAGTTTGCAGACAGTGACTTTTGAATTAAAGGACATCACTGAGAGGATCATGAACTCAGTGGTAGTCAGGAAGAAAGAGGAAAATTACTGTCAAAGCCATCAGGGAACATAAATAGTTTCCCTGGTGACAAGGAGTCCTCATCACCTTTGGTGCAACAGTGATGATATACCAGATCTCCACATGGGAAACTCAGTGAGGAAGAACAAATGCAGGAATGTGTGCAGGTACTGATTGCTCAACATAGAGACAGTGAGGATGACATTCCTCACTAATGAGGAAGGTTATGCCATACCTAGATTCCTATATTGCTGCTGGTGGTGGCATTTCTTGGCATTTGCAGAGTTGCTGCTGTTTTTTGGAGCCATTGACTCCAGCCCTACTGTTCACCACCTTCCCCTTCCCAACCTCCCCATGCTCTCATCCCTCTTCCCATAGCTCCTAGCTCTGGACAAGGGCTAGAGGGAGCACAGGGATCCTCCCAATGCCCAGAGAGCCACCGGAACCTTGCAGCATCAAAGCGTTGGCATGAGACAGGATAAGAAAAGAAGTAACTGAGGAGCTGCTGAGAAGCTCCCTGCCAGACCAGGGACAGAGCACTACAAGCAGCACAGATGCTCAAGCAGCATTGCCAGAGGAGTCTTAGGGACTGTCCAGGCAGAGGAGGAGGCCAGAGAGTTTGGTAATTTTCTCCCCAAGGGCAGTCTGTGGGAAAAGAAACTTGAAAACCTGAAGTCCAGAAATGAGCAAATGAGAAGGAGAGATGAGAATGGGACACACAGTCAGGGAGCTCTTTGGTGATGAGGAAAAGACTGAAGCAGCTGAAGCCCTTCCTGTCAGCAGAACCATAAAATATATACCAGAGTGGCCCAGGCTGGCATTACCTGCCTCCTCTGGATCCCTTATGCACTTAGTTCATAGCCTCTGATCACACTCACACATCTTTGCAGCAAGAAATCCTGGACCCTCTCATGCCGGCACTCACAAGTGCTCCTGAGGGAATGAGCGTGACATAGGGCAGGAAATGCAAAGTCAGTGTAGAGGGAAACAGCAACTCATGCCATCTCATTCCCTAAGCTCTTTCCGTTCTTTGGGATCATGCAGGAAAATTGTCACTTATGCAGCACACCCTTTGGCCCTGAGGCACTGTGGGGCCAGGATAAAAGCCAGTCTCACTGCTGGCTCTCTCTACCACTTCTGTCTACCTCTTTCTTTGGAACCAGGTGAGTGGGAACCCCCTTTCTCCTCCACCCTCTCTAGGACAGGGTCAAACGTTCCAAGCCATCCCTGCTCCTTGTTTTTCTGGGAGTGCTCTCAAATCGTGGTCGTGTGGGCAGAGGGGAGACCGTCTGCTCTGGACAGAGGCTGAGGCTGGGCTGAGGGGCTGATTTTCGTACAGCTTAGGCAGGAGCATCCCCGGGCCTGGCTGATCTCTGAAGGAGGTGCAGGCATCACAGAAAGGTTCCCTTGTTTGCCCCTGCACAGCCTCTCCCTTGGCTTGCTGTTGGGGCTTTGCCGGCTGTTCCTCAGGTGTGCGTGTGCTCTGCTTCCCCCCCTGGCCTCTCTCCCAGGTGCAGCACCAGGCTCGAGACATGGCGTGCCCTGAGAAGTGCCAGCAGTGCCAGCCCTGCAACCCTTGCTGCCAGCCCTGCGGCCCGACCCCGCTGGCCAACAGCTGCAACGAGTGCTGTGTCAGGCAGTGCCAGGACTCTGTTGTTGCCATCCAGCCCTCTGCTGTGGTGGTGACCCTGCCCGGCCCCATCCTCAGCTCCTTCCCACAGAACACCGTGGTGGGATCCTCCACCTCCGCTGCCGTTGGCAGCATCCTCAGCTGTGATGGAGTGCCCATCTGCTCCGGGGGCTTTGACGTCTCCTGCATCACCAGGTGCTACAGTGGCAGCAGAAGGTGCCCCCCTTGCTAAAGACACGAGTGACAGATAAGACAAGAAGGCCAGACAATGATTCCAGACTGAATGCCAGAGATGATTGCCATTGCTTTCAGAGGGACTGAGCATGTCCTTCTCCTCCTGCAAATGGTGTCATGCCTTTGGAAGGGGCCATCCTGGACTCTCTGAAAACATTGTCTTTGCCTTTAATTTTCTTCCTCTGCTTTCTCTTTTTCCACCTTTTCCTTTGTTATTCTCTGTTTCCCTCAGTCTTAATATCCATCAAAATCATGTTAGGGTAGACCTGCCCCATTCTCCCCCTGTGGAGCACTGATTCTTTTTTGCCTGTGGCCATTCTTCCACTATTGCCTCCGTTCAGAGCCAACTGATTTCTCTCCTTAGACTCATTAAACTGTGCTGCATCCCAGGTTTTTCCTCTGCATTGTCCTTTTCACTCTGGATCCTCACTAAAGCTTTCCATGGAAAAAGAAGTTTCACCAGGGGTGAATAAGTGGGTGAGCAAGTGGACTCCATTCCCAAGGGGGTGAGAGGGCAGGACTTACTCTCTTGTGGCCACCTTCAGGCCCTGGCCCTTGGAGGTAAGGACAACAGCTTTGTCTACTCTACATCCATCAGTCCTTCCCTTTCTGCATCTCTGCCCAGAAATGTCCTCCTCGACCCCAGAATATGTCCTGCTCTGTTGGTAATTCGAACCTTTGCTGTGTTCATGGGAGGGCTCTGGTGCTGCATGAGACTCTGGGAGCTCAGAAACTCCCCAAGCACACAAGGCAGTTCATCTTGCTCTGTCATGAGTTGTGCTGGGGGAGAAGGTTTAGACAGAAAGCATCCATAAGGTTTGGGAATAGGAGATAGTAGGAGAAATCACATTGGCTTGAGCCCAGAGCCTCCTCCTCACCTTCTCACCCATCTTAAGAAGGAGGGGGCATGGCATGAATGCACAGCATCATTTCTGATGGCCCAGTCTCAGCAACTGCAGGCAGTGAGGACTCTGCTAGTCCCAAAAGAACAACCTTCTTCAGCCAGGGAAGTATGATATTGAGGCACTGTTTGATACAAAGGAAACCCTGGATGACCCCAGAACCACTGGGAACATAGCCCTGAGAGAGTTTTAAAGTTTCATGTAATTATTTCTCAGGTATTTAAACACATCCCCGACCATGAAGGAAATGTCAAACGCTTCTCAAGGAGGATATTTGGCCATTCATATCACTAGGGTTGTAAACATGATGTTTTAGCTACACTTACCAACATTACCTCCTCTTCCTAACAGGTAAGGTAGAGGCTAGAAAGCTTTGGGGTGGACTACCATCAGGCTCACTGCACAAGAAATTTAGAGAAACTAAAATGGGAGGTTGAGTGCCACCAAAGGGGCTCGAGTCCAAGAAATACCAGAATAAGTACAAAGGATAGTGCCTGGCCAGTGCCTGGGGAAGAGAAGAGGAAAACTTCAAGAATAAAATTACCACAACAAAAAAGAGAGAACACAACAGTTCCTTTCTGTTGTTCCTTTCTGGTCACATTTTTCCCCTTCTCCAATGTGAGTTCATTCCACAGCCTGAACTCTTTCAAGGTCTGCTCCACAGGATAAGGCCACAAATCCTGTAGCAAATTTCCATCTGCTCTGCCTTGAGGTTCCTCCAGGAGCTTCAGTGTGAAGGTGTGCACCCCATGATCTGTTCCACAGGCTGCAGGGGAATCTCTGTACCATCACCAGAAATGCCTCCTCCACCTTCTTTGTCTCTAATCTGTGGGTTTGCAGGATTTTTAATACAACACACTGGTTTTGAATTTCTTCTTTCCATACTTCCTGTGCAGTGTTTTGCCTTTCCTTAAATATGTTTTCATGAAGGCTTGACTGATGTCACTGACAGGCTCAGGCTTTGCCAGCACTGAGTCCATTCTTTACCTGACTGAAACTAGACTTGCAAAACATGGGTAGAGTTCCTAGGATCTTCCCACAACCTCTTCACTGTTACAAAAACCTTGCCACAAAACAGTGGGTATAAGGGAGNTGGACTCTCTGAAAACATTGTCTTTGCCTTTAATTTTCTTCCTCTGCTTTCTCTTTTTCCACCTTTTCCTTTGTTATTCTCTGTTTCCCTCAGTCTTAATATCCATCAAAATCATGTTAGGGTAGACCTGCCCCATTCTCCCCCTGTGGAGCACTGATTCTTTTTTGCCTGTGGCCATTCTTCCACTATTGCCTCCGTTCAGAGCCAACTGATTTCTCTCCTTAGACTCATTAAACTGTGCTGCATCCCAGGTTTTTCCTCTGCATTGTCCTTTTCACTCTGGATCCTCACTAAAGCTTTCCATGGAAAAAGAAGTTTCACCAGGGGTGAATAAGTGGGTGAGCAAGTGGACTCCATTCCCAAGGGGGTGAGAGGGCAGGACTTACTCTCTTGTGGCCACCTTCAGGCCCTGGCCCTTGGAGGTAAGGACAACAGCTTTGTCTACTCTACATCCATCAGTCCTTCCCTTTCTGCATCTCTGCCCAGAAATGTCCTCCTCGACCCCAGAATATGTCCTGCTCTGTTGGTAATTCGAACCTTTGCTGTGTTCATGGGAGGGCTCTGGTGCTGCATGAGACTCTGGGAGCTCAGAAACTCCCCAAGCACACAAGGCAGTTCATCTTGCTCTGTCATGAGTTGTGCTGGGGGAGAAGGTTTAGACAGAAAGCATCCATAAGGTTTGGGAATAGGAGATAGTAGGAGAAATCACATTGGCTTGAGCCCAGAGCCTCCTCCTCACCTTCTCACCCATCTTAAGAAGGAGGGGGCATGGCATGAATGCACAGCATCATTTCTGATGGCCCAGTCTCAGCAACTGCAGGCAGTGAGGACTCTGCTAGTCCCAAAAGAACAACCTTCTTCAGCCAGGGAAGTATGATATTGAGGCACTGTTTGATACAAAGGAAACCCTGGATGACCCCAGAACCACTGGGAACATAGCCCTGAGAGAGTTTTAAAGTTTCATGTAATTATTTCTCAGGTATTTAAACACATCCCCGACCATGAAGGAAATGTCAAACGCTTCTCAAGGAGGATATTTGGCCATTCATATCACTAGGGTTGTAAACATGATGTTTTAGCTACACTTACCAACATTACCTCCTCTTCCTAACAGGTAAGGTAGAGGCTAGAAAGCTTTGGGGTGGACTACCATCAGGCTCACTGCACAAGAAATTTAGAGAAACTAAAATGGGAGGTTGAGTGCCACCAAAGGGGCTCGAGTCCAAGAAATACCAGAATAAGTACAAAGGATAGTGCCTGGCCAGTGCCTGGGGAAGAGAAGAGGAAAACTTCAAGAATAAAATTACCACAACAAAAAAGAGAGAACACAACAGTTCCTTTCTGTTGTTCCTTTCTGGTCACATTTTTCCCCTTCTCCAATGTGAGTTCATTCCACAGCCTGAACTCTTTCAAGGTCTGCTCCACAGGATAAGGCCACAAATCCTGTAGCAAATTTCCATCTGCTCTGCCTTGAGGTTCCTCCAGGAGCTTCAGTGTGAAGGTGTGCACCCCATGATCTGTTCCACAGGCTGCAGGGGAATCTCTGTACCATCACCAGAAATGCCTCCTCCACCTTCTTTGTCTCTAATCTGTGGGTTTGCAGGATTTTTAATACAACACACTGGTTTTGAATTTCTTCTTTCCATACTTCCTGTGCAGTGTTTTGCCTTTCCTTAAATATGTTTTCATGAAGGCTTGACTGATGTCACTGACAGGCTCAGGCTTTGCCAGCACTGAGTCCATTCTTTACCTGACTGAAACTAGACTTGCAAAACATGGGTAGAGTTCCTAGGATCTTCCCACAACCTCTTCACTGTTACAAAAACCTTGCCACAAAACAGTGGGTATAAGGGAGTGTAAGGCCAGTCTAGGTGAATACAAAATTCAACAGAAAAGAACCACTTCAGGCTAGTTTAATAGAGTATAAAGCAAAGTGAATTAAATTAATTTAGAATTCAACACAAAAACAACATTTCAGATGTAACTTTGAATAATCATGCTGAAAGATTGGGAAAAAATGCTCTAAAAATACAGCCATCTAATGTCCTTGGTAGATCCATTTCATGTCTTTGGCAAGTTGAACAGATGGTGCTACTTATGGCCATTTCCATAATGTTTTATCAGGAGATCTTAACTGCTGCATTTCACATTCTCCCTGGGCCTCTTTGAACCCCCAGAGCACTTTACCAGAGGATTATGACTGGCAGATCCCTGAGGGGACAAAAATGTTCCCTTATGGAGTTCAGGGTTGTAATTTTGCTCTCTGCTCTGCACAGTCACTGCACATTGCAGACATGAGAGCAACCCCAGCTTTTCTCCAAAATCACAGTAAGATCCCAGGTCTGTAAGTGTGCAGACTTTGTGTTGTCCTACTCTTGTTCTGGCTCAAGCTTCTGTCTTCCATGTGTCTGGGGTCAAGTTGGAAAGACAAGTCAATGAGTCAGAGAGTCATGGTCAGGATGAATTTCATTACAGTATTAAGGGTTTAACAATATCCAGCAATCACCAGGTGTGTTCATAGAGATGAGGAAGGTGCCAGGTCAAGCTGGGAAGTCACACATATATCAGAGTCCAAACTGAGATTGGTGGGGTCTGTGGCCAGTTACAGGCACAGATGTGTCACATTTGGAGACATAACTCACGTTGGGGCCAAGCACTAGAACATAAGCTGGAAAAGTGCTCCCGTGAGAAGGGGACTTGGTTATGGCAGAAGCCTCCCAGCAGCACCACTGGGAAAGATCTCAGCAAGGCCACCAAAGAGAAGGGGGCAGCACTCAGCTGTGCTACCTCTATGTTAGTGTGTCCATCCATCCTACATCTCACAGCAAAGCAATACCTGAACATCGGTCCTTTCCATCCTATACTCATTTGCTGAGAGGTCTCAGCCTTTGCCCCACTCAGCACCAGGTGGATGAGCTGTAGAAGTGCATCTGGCATTGGCCTGCACGTGAGGAGCCTGTCCCATCCCAGGCACCAGCAACACTCCAGCATAAGGGGTTCCACTCAGTGACAACAACCTGCAGAGGCAGATGGGCTTCCTTAGTCTTTCTCCCTGTACATAAGGCAAGTAGAGGGTGCAGGAGGCAGAGACTGCATTTCAGTCCTGGTTCTCTGGATACCTCTCTGCCAGGTTGAAGCCATGACCATTCAAGCTGCAGATTCCATAACAACATCCATTCCTCATTTCAAAGGGAACATGCTTCTCTGTAGAGACCATAAGCACATGCCCTCATGAGGGTCACCCAAGTACAGAATGACACACGTGTGCTCATACACATCTGCATGGAATAATGCAAGGAGCTGTGTGCTCACAGAGAGCTGACAGAGTCAAGCACAGAGAGGAAAGATGTGCAGGGATGGGGACTCTGCTGAGGATATACTGGAGACAAGTGTGGCAGAAAAGGACTCAGATACCATCGAGAATGATCAGGCCCCAGGCATGCTCCATGTCCCCAGAGAAGGAGTGAGACAAATTACATGAATGAGCCCAGCACAACTTCTCTGAGAGCACTGTTAGTGGAGCAATAGGGTCAAACCCTCCCAGCAGACACTCATCTGACCGAACCAATGAGTGACCATCAAAGAGAGATGGGAGAAGCAAGAGAAAATGATGTGTCATGTCCCCTCACATGGCAGTCCAAACATGAGAGCGATGCCCATTCCTCACAACTTTGTTACAAAGACCACAGGAATGACCCAGGTGAAGATCACCTGCCTGTATGGGATGCCACCAGCCCTTGATCTGAGCATTCCAACAGCACTGAGCATTCTTTCTGCCCCAGAAGTCCTTGCATCTCTCCTCACAGTACTTACAGAAGCTTTCATATAGGAAAGCACGTGGCACATGCCAGGAAATGAAAAGCTGTCAGTGCAGGAAAACAGGATACAGCCCCTGCCATTACCTGGGATGGTTCACATTTAGCATGAGCTGTCAGAAAATTATGACTTCCACAAATGGCACCTGTGAGCCTGAGGCAGTGCAGGACTGCTATAAAAGGCAGCCCAAGTCTCCGTTCTCTCATCCACTTCTCTTGCCTCCTTATTCTCAGGACTCAGGTGAGTGTGAAGACACTTCTCCTCCTCTTATTGCAAGTCCAGGCCTTTCTTTGCTGGATGCCTCAGCTGATATGGGCTGTGCTAACCAAGGGCTGGAATAGGGTAGGGGAGAGAAGGTGTTCTGCACAGGGAGGCTGAGATTTGGTTGAGGTGCCTCCTGGGCTTTGAGCTGGGCAGTGTCATGTGGGCCACGAGGTGCCTTGGCTGCAGGGTGGTTGGGTGCACTGCTGCTTCTCATGTGTGCCCACTTTGTGCTTCTCCCCACCCTCTCTCCTAGGTGCCCCTGTGAGCCAGAGACATGTCCTGCTGCCAGCCCTGCAACCCTTGCTGCCAGCCCTGCGGCCCGACCCCGCTGGCCAACAGCTGCAACGAGTGCTGTGTCAGGCAGTGCCAGAGCTCCACTGTTGCCATCCAGCCCTCCCCTGTGGTGGTGACCCTGCCCGGCCCCATCCTCAGCTCCTTCCCACAGAACACCGTGGTGGGATCCTCCACCTCCGCTGCTGTTGGCAGCATCCTCAGCTGTGATGGAGTGCCTGTCTGCTCTGGGGGCTTTGACCTCTCCTGCATTACCAGGCCCTACTGTGGTAGATGTCCCCCGTGCTAAAGCTGCTGGCAACATCCTTGGGCAAGAACCTTCAAAAGCTCTGAACATGGTGCTGGACAAGACAGAGCTTTAGACCTTTGTATTTGAAATACATCTCTGTCTTCTTCTGCAAATGGTGGCAGGAAACATCAAGCCTGCAATGCCCATGGTGTACTTTTCATCTTCCACCCTCCTCTCTCTTCTTTCTTTGCTGTCTGTGTCTCTCCAGGCCAGCCCAGAGGGACCTTCCACCCCGCCTCCTATCACAGTGCAGGCACATGGACACCCTGCAGGAGCTGCACTGCATCTTAGTGGCTGCTCCTGGCACTCTCTGTGAGCCACCTTCTTCTCTTCTTTAGACTCATTAAATTTTTTGTGCATCCAAGCATGGGCCTCTGAGTCATCCTTCATTCTATGGTAACTCTCCTGGTCTGCACCAGAAGAAAGGTTGCTTTTTGGACAGGATTAAATTGGCATAAAGGAGACCCTTCCTCATTGCCAGAGGAAGAAAATTGTAGGACTCACTTAACTGGGTTGTCTTTTGTGCACTGTCTCTTAGAGTTGAAGCAGATATTCCTGGCTACTCCACAACCAATGGCCACCAGCCCTTGCAGCCTCACTGCGTCTCTTCACATTCTGTGAATGGGGAGCCAGCATTGCTTGTTCGAGTGGGGAGGCCATGATTGCAGAAGATCAATAAGGTCAGCAGCCCCTTTGGCTCATAGGCAGGAGACCTCTCATGAGCTCTTTTCTAGGGTAGGAGGTTCAAACTGAGGATGATTCCAAAGTGTGGCAGGAGTGAGGAGACAATAATACGTGGGAACAGTCCAGAGTCTCACCTCTTGTTTCCCTACTCCTTCACTACCTGATCTAGGATCAATGGCCAGCACACATGGGCACAGGTCAAGGTACCTCATATGGACCTTCAGCACCTGACAGGGTCCAGTTGATCTGCAGACATTCAGGGCTGAGGTAATTCCCAAGTCAGGATTTGTATCAGCCACAAAATTAAGCCCCCACTCCTGGTGAATCCAACACCCCTATTGGGGCACTTCAGCTCCTAGGGTGCCCAAAGACCCTGTGCCTGCTCTGTGGTACTTTGTCTCCTCCAAATCTGGGGCAGACTTTTGGTCCTCTAAGTTTGCATCACTGCCAAATGCCAGGTCTACTCTAGGACACAGCAAGAGCAGTCACTCCCTCCATCCCCACTGGGCCATTGTAGCGACAGAGAAATTGCCTGAGCAGTCAGGGATCAGGTTCAGAAACCTAAAGGCCTGATAGAATTGAAACTGGCCAGAGACATCAAGGGCAATAGGGAAAGATTTTAGGCATATACTAGGGATGAAAGGAAAACTGGAGAAAATGTGACCCCTCTCCATAAGGAAACAAGAGACCTATTTACCCAGGACATGGAGAAAGCTGAGGTGCTCAACGACTCCTTTTTTGCCTGTATCCTCACTGAGAAGTGGTGCAGCTGCACCACCTGATCTGCAGAAGGCAAAGGCAGGGAATGGCACAGGTTTCCCAGTGAAGCTGTGGCTTCACCACTCCTGGAAGTGTTCAAGACCAGGTTGGATGGGGCTTGGAGAAACCTGGTCTTGTGGAAGGTGTCCCTGCCCATGGCAAGGAGTCAGAACTAGATGATTGCTAAAGTGCTTCCAACCCAAGCAGTTCTGTAATTCTAGATATTTTCTAGGATTCTGGAGTCCATTAATGACTTGGATGTAGGACTAGTAGGGATAGTGAACCAGATTGCTGATGATACACAACTGGGAGGAGATACTGACTCCCTTGAAGGCAGAGAGGCCCTGCAGAGAGAACTCAGCAAATCAGAGATGGGCAATCACCAACCATAGGAAGTTCAACAAGGTGAAGTGCCAGATTCTGCATCTCAGATGGGGCCACCCTGGCTGTGTTTATGGACTGGGGAACAATAATCTGGACAGCAGCTGCAGGGAGGGACCAGAAGGTCCCATTCAGTGGTCAGTTGGACATGAGTCTGCTGTGCCCTGGCAGCTCAAAGGGCCACCATGTCCTGGGGAGCATGGCCGGCCAGGTGAGGGAGTGGATTGTCCCGCTCTGCTCTGCACTGGATCAGCCTGACTTGGGGCAGTTTGGGGTGACACAATATAAAAAAGATATTAAGCTCTTAGAGAGTGTACAAAGGAGGCCATGAGGATGGTGAAGGGCCTTGAGGAGAAGCTGTGCAAGGGTCAACTGAGAGCACTTGGTGTGTTCAGCTGGAGAAGAAAAGACTGAGGGGAGACCTCACTGGAGTCTTAAACATCCTCCTGAGGGGCAGTGGTGGGGCAGGTACTGATCATTTCACTCTCATGGCCAGTAACTGGACTCAAGGAAACATCTGGAGTTGAGTCAGGAAAGGTTTAGGTTGGATATCAGGAAAAGGTTTTTCCCCCCTAGGGTGGCTGATCACTAAATGAGCTCCCCAGGGCAGAGGTCACAGCACCAAGCCTGACAGTGCTCAAGAAGTGTTTGGACAATGCTCTCAGGAACATGATGGTATTCTCGGGGTATCCTGCTAAGGCCAGGGGTTGGACTCAGTGATCCTGATGGGTCCCTTCTAACTCAGCATATTCCATAGTTCTATGATTCTATTTCCTTTGGATTCAACCTTGGCTGGGTGCCAGATGCTCACACAGATTTTCTCAATTCCGATACAGGGAGCAAATAAGGTGAAAAACTCATGGGTCAAGATAAAGACAGAGAGAACAAAGAACACTTACTCTCACAGACAAAACAGACTCACCTTGAGAAAGATTAAGGTGTATTATTACCAATTTAAAATAGAATCAGTGCACTGGGTAATTCACCTGTACCAGGTCTTCTCCATCTCCTCATTCTGCCTGGAACACCAGAGCCTTGTCTCAGGAGAGATCTGTTTTCCACCAAAGCTCACATACTGACAGGATCTGCAGCAACATAACAGAGGGCAGATCTGTGCCATCAAGGTAGGAAAGCTCTCCCCATGCTAAACTTTGCTGGTAGAAGTTCCAGGCTGGGTGGACAGAAGGCACAGCCCTGGAGTGTGTACTCAGGGAGCTGGGAGCCACCCAAGATGATGGGGAATTGGAACTGGGGTTTAATGTTCTCATAGTGGTTCACTGGATCCCTCACACTCTGGAGGTGTCCTGGTCCCAGCAAAAAAGGACCAGGCTCTACAGATGAGAAAGCAGAGAGCTGTGGCCAAGCACAGTTTTCATCTAGGGTGTCAGGCCTTTTTTCACAGTGGACTGAGGTGCATGCTCATAACAACATTCCTGTTTGTTGCGGGGAACTGTGATGGGTCTGCAGATCCCTTGGCAGAGCGAGAAGAATTTGACCTTGTCAAGACTGTGTGCCTGTGAATATACATCCCTGAGCTAGAGAATTGTAAGCAGCTTGCAGGTGCTGAGAGAACTCAGAAAACTACAAGATAAGGGATAACAAGATGGGTGAATTTGTACAGAGACAAAAGGTTATAACTGTGGCCAATGAATGATTGTTTATATCTAATAAGCACTAATAATGTTAATGCACGTACACTTAGGAAATATATAAAAGGTGAGAGTCAGGAAAACACCTGGCAGACTCAATAGCAGAGCATCTGGAAACAACCAGTGGGAGAGAGTCATTGCCAAATTAATAAAAAGAAGTGAAGAAGAGAAAACATTTGTTCTTATCTTGCCTGAAGCACTCCGTCTCTGGTTCTTGCTTCTCTAATAGTGAATCATTTTGGTTCCTCAGCCAACAGCCCACTGAAACTTTTCCTGGAGGTCACCCTGAGGGTGATCCTGCAGATGACCACGTGGAAGAATCATCCCCCTGAGCTTTTTCACAGATTTCCAGCTGAAAGGTAGACAGAGAAGCACAGAAGATGGGAGCATCTTAACTGAGTAGGTCAGCCTGCACTTCTCAGTGACCATTCACCTTCCCACCCCTCTCAGGAACAGGACATTTCTTCATGTGCCTCATTCTCTTTGTTACTTTCTGATTCTCCCTATTATATCTCTCACTCTGACAGATCCCAATTTCCTATAAATATTAAGCTCTGCCTGTCACTCCTGAAGGCTTCACTGTTAACACAGGCACTTTTACTCCTTCAGGTAGGTAAACGCAGTTAAAACTTCTCTGCAGCCACCAACTGGATTTGTAGATTTCCAACACAGCTGCTCTCCAAAGTCAGCTCTTTGTCCACCAAACAGACTTCACATGGCACAGAGGGAAAAGCTCATTCCTAGAAATAGTTTTCTGTCAGGAAATTGGGGTGCAGCAAAGCAATGGTGGTTCCCCTGAGGAGACACATGAAAAGCAATGGAAGAGCTTGGGGCATGGGTGCGAATTTGGTTGAAAAGAAAATCCTGCCCAGTCTCAGGCTGATGAGTATTTTTCACATGCTGATGTTCAGGTGCACAGCTGGGAATGGATTTTCCTTCCTTGGGTGATTTTGGTTAGGGGATAAAGACAGAAGAGCAGTGAGGTCTCACAGCAAGGGCTCCCTTCTTAATTGTGCATCAGAGGAGGCTGTGAGGAGAAAAATAAGAGCAGGACAAGCCAGTTGGATACATCTTTTTAATAATCATTCCCACACCACAATTATTTTCAGCTTGGGGAGTGTTGACGAGCCCTGGGGTGATGCCTCAATAGCTCTCACCCAAGTTCAAGCACTCCTTGAACCTGGCAGTTTTATTCGACTGTTTTGCTTTTTTCCCCAAGACCCTGAGTTTGGACTCAAGACACAAAAGTCACACCAGCATGCTGTTGATGGTGTTTGTCAAGGCTGCACAGGCTGAAGGGGCAGAGACCCAACCTCACTCCAAACCAAACAGGCCATTGCCGGACAAGCTGATGTCAGACATACATGCAAACAGTGCTGGAGAGGGAAACACTCCACAGGGAACATACACTCAACTGTGTAATGCTTCCTGGCTTCACCACTCACCAGATATGCCTCATTTTTGAGTATAACAAAATCAGCAAGGTTTAGGTTTCTCTTATCTTTTCAGTGAAATCCTGACACTTTCAGTATAATTTAATAGGGTACAGTCCCAAGGACTTTGTGTTTGAACTGAAGGAATTATACTCATCCCAGTTAAGAGGGAAAATAAGACTATGGAATCGTCAAGGTTGGAAAAAAACTTTAGGATAAGTTCATGTTAGGATGTGCTGCTGTTCTCATTGTCACGGATATCTATTCCTATTATAATGCAATAATTGGGCCCTGCAACTCATAGTGGGGCTGCGCTGGCATTTAAATGCTGATAATTAAATGTCAGTCGCCATCTCCTGTCCAGTTTTTGAACTGGCCAAAACAGTAAATTATATGGTGAGTGGGGCCTGGAGGCTAATTTGACATTTTTCCAGATCACCTACAGCTTCAGAAATTTGTTTTCATGCTGCAGCAGAAGTTGTGGTACATTAGCAACCTGTGAGTCAGGGAGGGCAGGTGCTCCTTGGCGAACACAAATTGTAGCCTCCTAATTTGCATCTGGTCAGCATTTGAACGAAAGGACCACACAGTGCCAAGTTCAGCTCTTCAGAACATCAAAGCCCCAAATGTTTTCACTGTGATCTTTCACTGCAGTTTCTCACCCAGGAGCTATAAATTAAGTTGTGTGGTTTGGTACTTAACTCTTGCTCTGTTCACTCCAGTGATTTTAACTCTTTGCAGTCCAGGTTGTACACTCACCATCTCAGCTGTGTTAATACTGAAATTTGTGCTCCCATATCTATTAGAGGTGTCGTTAATTGTTGATGAGGACTGACAGGAATCAAAATAGATGAGCCCTTTTAATCTATCTGTTGATAGGCTTCCACTCAACTGACTGACAGGCCCAGTTACCCCCCAGGCCTTATTCAGTCTCTGATCTTAAATTTTGTAGAGAGAAAGAGTTTTATTATCCCCTCTTGGAGCTGGTGATGGATGTTTGAAGTATTTTCTCTGATTGTTGTCGCTGTGAATCTGACCCATATTAATCAGACTCTGGGTAACTGCAGCAGGCTGCCTGGGAACTGCAGCTCTTGGAATGCCTAATGCTAGTGCTTAATTATATAACTCTCTCCACCTCTGAGCTCTGTTTGGTCATTCAGTGGGTTCTGGTTTCCCAGAAGTATTAATTTGCCCAACATTACAACCTGTATTTTTGGTTTAACCAGACAGATCACTCCATCTCACCTGTATGTTGCCATACTTTCACATTGCCCAAGTGGGGACATTTCTGTGCATTAGGGCTTCTTCCTGATCCTCAGCAACTTCTCTTATGGTCAATAGGGTGTAAAAATCCATGTCTCTCTTAACTTTCATCTCCCTTTATGGAGAGATAAGGTCCAGGCATGGCAGGGGTTCTCTTAATGAACAGCTTTAGCATGTCATAGTTTACAGTAGTCAAAAGAGGAACATCCAGAGAGCTGTGCCTCTGCATGGCCTGGCTACAGGTGACTTTTTTAACAGTTGTGGAGACCTCATTCAAGGATCTCATGGTTTTAACAGAGGCTCTCCTCTCTTCAACACACCCACTCCTCCAGCCCACTATGCCACCCTACTGGTTATGCAGTGGGGATCATCTGGGGGACTGTGATCAGAATTTAAAAAGACACCAGGACCCCCAAAGTACCCACTGCTCCACCACCCCACTGCCCCTGCCACTCCTGGGACTCTGTTCCAGCCACATCCTCTCCTCTTCTGCTGCCAGCTCTGCTCTGGGGCTGTGCCCTGGGTTGGTGCCACGTGGAATCTCATCCAGTCCTGGGCCCTGGCAGAGCACAGAGGGGAGGCAGGAGAGGTGGGAGTGGGGCTGTGGGCTAGGGAGGCCTCTCCCCCAGGCAGAGGGTGGGTGGGACAGAAGCGGGATGGGACAGCGAGCACAGGGCTGGCAAGCCATCATCCCCCTGCACTCTACTCAGCACAGACAGAAGTGGTGTTGCCTGGAATACCTAGGAAGAAAACTTCCACGACAGGGCAAGACAGAGAAAAATCCTTTACTATGAGTTTAGCTATAGCAATCCATGACGCGCGCCGGGATCACAGAATTCTACAAATTTATGATTCTACTTAATTTCCCTATCTAGAAAATACATCCAATGTCTAATTAGCCCACCCCCCTNACAGTGGGATGAACTCCGTTGTGGGGAAACCTGACACAAATGACACAGTCCCAAAGTATGCTGAATTGGGAGGAACACACAGATATCATCAAGTCCAACTCCTGGCCCTGCACAGGACCAGCCCCACACCCTGTGCCTGAGAGCATTGACCAAAAGCCTCTTGAGCTCTGGCAGCCTTGAGGCCATGCCCACTGCCCTGGGGAGCCTGTTAAGTGCCCACCACCCTCTGGGGGAAGAACCTTTTTCTAATATTCAACCTAAACCTGCCCTGACACAACTCCAGGCTATTCTCTGGGTGCTGGTCCTGGTCCCCACAGAGCAGAGATCAGTGCCTGCCCCTCCTCTGCGCCTCCTGAGGAAGTTGTGACTGCAGTGAGGTCTCCCCTCAGTCTCCTCTGTCTGAACACACCATACTCACACAGCTTTCCCTCCCTTCACTTTTCATGAAACCTAGAAGCAGGAGCAGATCAAGTGCTGCTGCCAGGCACCTGGGATCCTCCACCCCAGAACCCCACAGGCTGGTCCTACCCTTGGATCTGGTATTTTCAACGTAGAGGCCCATGAAAGGCTGGAAGCAGCCCCAGAAAGAGAGGCTTGGGCGTGTGGAGCAGGCAGGAGCTGCAGCTCAGACCTGGAGCCTGAAGGCAGAACCACTGGAGACACCAGCAGGAGCAGAACTGCTTGGAGCAACATTACTGTGTGGGAGTGTGGGTAAGCGCTGCTCCCAGCACAGGCACTTGGTCATGATGTTCCCAGTCTCCTGGAAGTAGCCAGAGTGAAGCAGGGATGACAGCAACAGGGCATGGAAGGAATTGTTCGAAGTTTAGTGTTTTCTATTTTTTCAGTACACTTATTTACTCAAAATGTCTCATTGGAAAATTGGACATTTAAAACTGCATCTGGAAGTAAAGGACACTGGGCTCTGCCAGATGCTCTTGTCCATCAAAAAAGCAGGAAAAGTCATCTTTCAGGTTAAGTCTCCAGGGGATCAAAGCAAGTGTTGGCTGCCACGCAAAAATGCAGGAAGGCTCAAGTGCTGAAGGGCAGGTGGGAGGAAGTTGTGGGAGAAAGGGAGGTAGAACAAGTAAAGGGGAGAAGTTGAGAGAAATGAGAGCTGCTGGGAGAGATGTGGTCTGGGAAAGAAAGAGCATTTTTCTGAGGTCATTCATTCCTCTCAAACACAAGAACCAAACCAAGCTCTCATTTCCAACACTTTCTTGGGAGAGCTTCTTTCCCCAGCTTTAATCATGACTCACAAGTCCAAGATCCTCTCTGCTCTTCTTCAGTCCAGGGTGTCTTTTGTAGAGGAAAAATACTTACTAACTTCAGTCGAGTCCCCACTCCCCAGACAACCTTGTGAGGGCCAATTTCATCTCCTTAGTCTTCAGGATGAAGATGAGAGGATTCAAAAGGGGCAGTTTGTGGTGCCCAAGTCAGCAGCTATCTCTGTCTTCAGGTATGAGACCACAGGCATGTAATAGATGGTCACAAAGGCCTCAACTGAGAGCTCAGGGAGTGATGCCTGGACCTGCAAAGAGGAAGGGAACTGCTTTTAGGGGGCCTGTGTCAGGTTGACATGGATTTCTTCTCTCCAACTCTATAGCCATATTCAGAGACAATAGAAGGACGTGCAGATCTGATAACCAGAACTCAGCACATATTCCTATTTTCAGGTGTGATTTTCTGGTGAGTCTGCAGAACTTCTCCCAACCTGCAGAACAAGAGAGATCATATACCCACAGCTAAGCAGCAACACAATCCAAAGCACCACTGCCCTGCCATCACTGGCCTTCAGAACTCAGGAAGTGTGAGAAGAGCTAAACTTCTACTAGCAGGTTTGGGACAGAAACCTGACTGGTCTAATAGTTCACCTTAGAAGAAATATTGAAATTATGTAGTTCATCAGTCTTTGGCTGGACTGGTTTGACTTCATGAAAATGGCACCTGGACTTCCAGAAGTTAAGCAGCCAAGAGGCCACTGGGAGGGGGCTGGTGGACTAGGAGCACTGTACCCTGACAGGATGGCAGTGCAGCCTGGATCACCTGAACATTCTAAGTGGAGAATAAACTTCTCAAAGAAATTTCAGTCCCAGAAAGGACTTGGATCCAACAGTTCTTACACTTCAGTGACTATAAGCTTAATTTCAAAAACGTATTATTAAATAAAATTACTGCCTCTCTATCCTTACAAGACGGAATATTTCATACTAAGAGTTAAGATTTTAAGTTTGAGATGAGTGAGAATGAAAAGACTGATATCAAGTAGTTATCACCATAGTCTTCCACAGTCATAGCCACTGTCTGTTCTGTTCCTTTGTCTACACCGGGAAGAAATGGATATTTTTCCATAGGAGACTGAAGTTACTCTCTGCGTTGCTGTCTCAGTCATGTCTTCACATGGGGTCTAAGTCTCTGTCTCAACCATCATGTTCTCCAATGCAATTTGGAGCCATGGCTCAATTGTGGCATTCTCAGAGGTGGTTTGAGTCAGCCACGATCCTCTGACAGAACTGAATCATGGCTCGACAGGCACAGTTGCCAAAAGCTGCTGGTTTCCACTGGGGCAGGCAAGACAGTTCCCTGTAAGGTGGGACATCAACTTATGAGGATTATTATCCTGTTCAAGTGTAAAATCCCAGGCTATGGGAGGTGATAACTTGCCTAAACCCTTTCATACACCCTGTCACCCAGGCACAGCCACCTCAGGGCATGTTTCGCTGCTGCCTTGCTCAAAAGTTTTCTCCTCATATACCAGGATGGCAGTGGATTCCACAAACCTGACAATAAGCCAATGATGTTAATTAGTGCAGCTGTTAATTAAACAGCTCATGACAGAGTAAACAAGGACTTGGAAAGCCTGAAAAACATGGGAACTCCCCTCACTCGTGCATGGAAGATGGATGTGTATTCCCTCAGATAGCTCCCCCAGCAGGGCGGCATTGCCAGAGCAGAGCACCCAGCCTTCAGTTTTATCAGTGTTTCAAAGATCATTTTAGATGTCAGAGAATCTACCACAGGTTTGAGTCATAACAATCTAAATAAAGATCTGGGCTGTCCATAAGGTAACTAATCTGGAGCCCTTACTCAGGCCAGTGATGAGAGGTATTGGAGGTGATGCAGAGGTTGTGAGTTGCTGTAGGAAGTGATGGATCACCCCAGGAAGTGCATTGGTGAAGGAAAAAGCGGAGGTTAATGGCTTTGATACATCACAAGCAGTTTTACCATCCCAGTGGAGATCTGCAAGGAATCAGTCTTATAAACGTCTCTTTCATGTTATAAAGGAGCAGAAAGTGTTCCAGGATGCAGCTTGTCTGAGCTAATTGAGACATTTTCAGATACCTATCTGGGCATATAATTCTAAACAGAAAGGAATTCATCCCACTGACCTCCAGAGCAGGTCTCTTCACCTGAGCTATTTATCTTTGTTCCACAGGTCACCAGTGGAGATAAATGAGCAATTTCAGACCTTAGTTCACCTCCTCCAAAAGTTGCTGTACAGGTCAGGTAAGCCAAGCTTTAGAAGGATCAATTTTTCTCCCAGTGGTGCTCAAGGGAACTTAAAGATTAAAACTGGCCTAGGAAAATGAAAATTCACACTAGACAACCAGACTTTGTTAAGATTTACACCCAAAAAGACACTGTCTGCACAGTCTAGAGTGAAAACAGAGATGTTGGACATGTGAAAATCACTTTTTTTTTTTTTTTTAAACTTCTGTGTCAAGTCTGAAGGCTCAGTGTAATTAAAGTGAGTCACTTGTGCTTTGTGTGGCAGAGCAACCAGACCAACTTTTCTCCTGCTCACAAAAATCATCTTTCTCCCACCTCTGCCTCCCTAGAGCACTTTGGACATGGGTGTGAGGTTCAGCAGGCTGGCGGAGATGCTGCTACAGTCTTGCCTGGCAAGTAATGAGTTCATGTCTAATAACCAGATGGAGCAAGCAATGCAGACATGGAAATGCACACTGGTCACACAGTTGGTTCCCACTATTCACCCAGAGTGGTGAACATTTCGTTCACATTGGCTTTGCCAACACCATCTGCCCTGTGTCCCAAATAATCCTTACAGCCAAACTGTGGAGGTGCAACTGGAAAAGTGGAGTCTAAGATGGGTGAGCATTCCACTGGATGTCCAAGCTCAGAGGATTCTCACCAGAGGTAAATACTCCATCTCTCATGAAGGCACATTGATCCACTGAATTTGCAACATCTGAAAGTCCTGACTTTACTAGAAACTAAAAGACAAAGACTCAGACTAAAGAAGGCAGAAAGAAATGCCACTGTCTTGAGAGCTGGTTAAAATCCTCCTGTTTACCAGCTCCTGTGCCAATAAAAACAAACAAACAAACAAACAAACAAACAAACCAACAAAACTGGAAAAGCTCCCTAATTAGCCACAAGGGAATAATTTGCCTTCCAATTCTTAATGAGTGGTGAAAAACATTCCACACTTCAGTAGGGGCAAGGCCATGTGATGCCTTTAGGCCTCCTTGGTGGAATCACATACATGTTTTTCAATCATTACAGGCCACCTGGTCAGCAGGAGCTTTGAGTCTTCTTCTGCTGCTTCTGAAGGGCTGTTCTTCTGAGAACTGTAGATGGACCAGTGTGTGCCAAGGGGATCCATTTCTGCCAGACATCTCGAGAGTGCAGTGAACTGCACAGATCCAGTACCAGTGGAAGGGTGAAGGGAAGGATGAATAAAGAGGTAGGTAACAGATGCCATGGATTTCTTAAGAGCTTTAAAGATGAGCTTTTGCTCATGCTTTTTAGCCAAGATCTGCTTATGTCCCGGCTAAAGAGATGGATTTAAAGGAAGCAACCCAGTCCAGAGTGAAATTACATAGACACCTACAACCTTGAGTCAGATGAGAAGGATCAGCTCCTCTGGTGGGGCCTCTTATGATTACTTACATTTTTCCACGTTTCCAAGGGTGTAGTACTCTTTCATGGTCCCACTGCAGTTGCTTCTACAAGGTTCATTAGGTTCTACACTCATTTAAGTTCAGAAAATTGTCCTTACACCATTCACATATGGAGAGCAAAATCATACTGAAGGACAGCTAAGGAAAATTTAATCAGAAAATAGGACAGAATGCAGATATGAGGGGCAGAACTCAGACACATGAACTATCCTGGCAGCTGCTTACATCTGACAAGACCCTTTTATAACTTCATGTCTATTTCTCATTCCCTTTCCCTACACATTCCTTAGTAATTTTTCATTAGTCCCACAAGCCTTTCTTGAATTTCTTGAATTTCCCAAACCTTTGTGTTCGTCTCATTTCCCCCTTTTGGCCAGTTACAAAGTCCTGGTGGCCCTTCTCCAAAGCTGTGCCTGTATTTCCTTAAGGGCTCATTAATTAGCTCTTGGAGACTTTCAGGCTTGGGTATTGTTATCCCTTGTCTAGTAATTTTCTGTCTCCTCATGGTTTTGGTTATAGCACACCCTTTTATGTGTTATCCCGCTTGCACTTGGAAGGTCCTTGATCAGGTAACATTAATGAGGCAGAGACTTCTCCACTCCACATACCCTTCCTTGAGGAGCAGCTGAGTGGGATTGAGCAGCTTCAAGAAGACAATGAGAAGGTGCACCTTCTGTCTGCTACAACTACTCGCTGGGTGTTGACAGAGAAGCTGGAGCTGCCTCTCTGCTGCACCTCAAGCTTGTGCACTGCCCATGGGACTTAAAGCCATGGTGGTGCTACAGCTGATGCTGCTCCCCACCTTCCTGGAACAGATCAGAAATGGGGCATGATCTCCCCAGTCCCCCTGTCCTGCAGCTTGGTCCCGTAGAGTCCTTGCTTCTCTGGGCAGCCCACAGAGCACATCTCCCCTGGCAGATCCAAGGGAAGGACAGGCAGGGCTTGAAATCTTCACACTTTGCCAGGCACAGGCAGGGCAGGGGAGCTGTGGGGAAGAGCATAGTCCTGGTGAGAGCTCCCAGGTGTTCCCACTCACACCTGCACAAGGCAATATCTCTCTCCACACCCAGAGCTCTACCCCATGGCTGTATTTGCTGCTCTGCTGCAACTGGCTGTGTCATCCTGCCCTGGGACAGTCAGAGTATTGCTAATCAGAATCCAGAGGAAGATGACTGGGAGCAGGACAATGAGGGACAATCCTCAGACAAACATGGATGGGT
This sequence comes from Scytalopus superciliaris, assembly GCA_013400415.1. Taxonomy (NCBI): domain Eukaryota; kingdom Metazoa; phylum Chordata; class Aves; order Passeriformes; family Rhinocryptidae; genus Scytalopus; species Scytalopus superciliaris. The sequence goes on from VXBX01004409.1 coordinate 27,299, forward strand.
TTTCCCTCTTTGACCTGTTCAGAGCCAGACCTAGCAGCACAAAAGAAGTCTCCTGGTGAAGCTCTACCCATCCCCTTGAAAAGGAAACAAGGTGCAGGAAGAGGAAGCCACACTGCACCTGAAGAAGGAGGATGGAAGTTGCTGCTTAGCGTTCATTGTCTTTGATCCTCTGGTGTCAAGAACCAGAAGAATCCAAAACTCCACAGAGCAGAGATTTTCAGGCTACCTGCTACAGTTCCATAAGCACCAAGCTGAGAGTTTGGCTAACCCTGTGTTCTGGGCAGGGGAAATCAGTCACATCCCTCTCTGGCCTTGCTCATTGCATTCCAAAAGGGCTCCTCTGAGGGTTTTCAGGCTCTGCATGGGCAGGCAAGAGCTCAGGCCTCTGCAACAGAAGGTATTGCCTGGTTTTGTGGTTTGAAGTGTGTTGGTCCACCTAGAATTCCTCCCCAGATTAACCAGGTCTAGTGAGCATGAAAGGAGCACAGAGACACTAGGTGATGGCTGTATCTCCACACCTTAATGTGAGTGCACTTACTCTAGTGGGTTGTACATGTTGTACATGAAAATGTATTTAGGAAGCTTGTCTAGGAATACAGACCTAAAATGTGAACTCAAGTAAGTCATGAATCCTACCCACATTTTAGATGGCAACCTTTCCCAGGTGTTGCATCTTCAAAAGGAACATTTCTATGCACATTCTATGAACATGTCTCTTGACAGGAAAACATCAGCCCTATTCTGATTTTGTGAAAGGGCATACAAGTAAGACTAACACATTCTCAAATATGACTTCTCAGTAATGAGTTTATAAATGTTATCTCCTTGCAGAGAGTGCAGAACGTTTGCCATCACAGTGACCCACATGGTGAGTAGTGCAAACACTCACACAAAGCCCTCTGTGTCCCTCACTACCCCTCAGAGGTGGCAGTGAGCTGGTAGAACCAAGCTGTGAATTGTTGGAGGATATCTCTCAACTGAAATAACTTCTTGGAAAACAGCTCATTGTGATGTGCTCAGCTGCTACAGTGTGGGGATGAGACAGAGTGAGTGTCCAATATGCATTTAAAACAATATGGTTTAAAACTAGACTAGTGCAGGACCAGAATTACATGCTAAGTACAGCTTTTTTGCCATCTATTCTAACCCTTGTGCTCTCACTTCTCTTTCCTTTATGGCAAACCTCCCCTGCCACACCTGCTTTAGAGATCTCCCCTCTTTACATGCCTGACTGCAAAGACTCTGTTGCATGAATTTGTCAAATATTTCCCATCCTTGCCCAGTAGCCCTCATTTATCACAAACAATTCTCTGACAATCAAAACCAAAGCTCTGTTTGTAACACAAAGCATCAACCAGGTGTTCATCCATTGGGGGAGTTTTTTTCTGCTCAAGCCTTTCTAATTTGGGCCCTCACACCCTTAGTTCTCCCCAGAGCTCTACGGTCACTCTAGAAATACTTTGGGCATTATCACTGTAGCCCACATCAGAGAGCAGCAAATGGCAATATCCCAAATGAAGGACAAGTTCAATTGCCCTTCTGCAATATGTTGCCTCTGCCTTCTGGCAAACAAGAAACCTCCTGAGACATCAGGTAAGGCTAATAAACTGATGTTTAAGATTCCTAAAAGAGGGAACCTCCTGAAGATGTCATAGATATTTCCTCCTTCATGGAGGTAAAATTATTCAAGCACAGCTTTCCCTGATGAATCTCCGACGTCTTTTTGTTCTCATCAGTTTGCAGGTGGCAGGACGTGTTCTGAACTTAAAGTCTATAGGTGGGGTGGGAGCTTTTTCTCTATTGCCAGAATTCACCAAATTCCAGCCTTCCTCACCATGATGACCTTCCTGTGCTAGTTGGCCATCGTCTCCTCCTGCCCTGCTTTCCTTGCTCTGTGTGGCTGAAGCTCCTCACTCCAAGGAGACAGACACCACCACACACTGCTGGAAGCAGACCCACTCAAGGTTTCCCTGCACAAGAGGGACAGGATTTCTTGGCATTTCTCCCTTCACATAAAGATAATGATCTTTTGAGATTCTTAACACTGAGGAGGGAAGAGGCAGCCTTGCCTGCAGGGCCAGGAAGTGCTGAAGAACACCAATCATTGAATGACCACCACATCCTGTTGTGATGAGAGTCAGGAATGTACAGACTTTCTCATGCTCATCTGCAAATGCGTCCATGACATGCACTCAGAGAGGTCTATCACACATGTAAGTGCACCCATCAAGCAAAAATGCCTATACATGACCACCTGTGGATTCAACAAGCAAAACCCTGGCAGGGCTGGAGCACCACAAGGTATGTCAAGGCCCAAAACATGAATTAGCTGAGGATCAGCCTCAGTCATGGCCTACAGAGTGGAGGAAGACAAGCAGCTTCTGGAAAACCTCTTCCAGGGTTGGTGTTAAAAAAAGAAAACAATCTAGTTCACCTGCTTGGAAGGGAAAGACCAGCAATAACCTGAAGGAGCTGGGAGGGAGAAAGGGAAAAGGGCATGGTATATTCTCACAAAACTGAGCCACTGGGTGTCTGGACAAGGACTGCAGGGTTGAGTGGAGCTTGTTCTTTTGTGTCAGTGGGGCAGAAAACACCATCCCAGGAGTGCTTCAGGCCACAGGGAATTGACAGGAATCAGGTGCCAGTCCTGTGCAAGAGAGCACTGGGGATAGGGGGGACATCTCAGGAACTGGCAAACCCACACCCTGGTAAAGAACCCCTTTTCAGTCCTTCGGCCTCAGAGACACTCTTGGATGAATTCGCTGTTGTGCCTTTTTGCCCTCACCACTGCAATGTAAAGGCACCTATTCTGCAGGACCAGTTCTGCATGTACAGCAGACATTCTCCTCACACATGGGCATCCTTGGTTGTCTGGTCAAGGATTGCAGGGCTGGAAGGAGCTTGGCTTTTCCTGTCCTGCCAACTGGCTTGGGAACACTCCACAGGACTGTACCAGGCCAATGATTCCAGCCTGGAAGGGAATATTCCAGGACCTTGGGCAATTTATGGTAGTGATGACATGCTCCTGCAATAGAAATAGAAATTCTTGGAATTCTCAGCAACCCTCAAACTAAATATCCATGAGGGAATGAAGGTAAACACAGGAACCAAAAGTTAACAATGCAGGAATCTGAAACACAGAGCATGTCATTAGCTGGCATGTTTTGCAGCTCATTTCAGGAAATTATTACTTCAAGAAAAGAAAACCTAAAGGCCTGGAGCACTGCAGGGCCAGGGCAATTATTAATTCTCCCATCTTTTCACTCCTCTTTTCCTCATTTGGAAATAGGTGAGTTGGAACCTCTCTTCTTTTCCTTCAAAATGTGGTATTGCTTGAATGGATCCTATACTCTGAGCCTACAGAGATGAATTTCTAGGTGCGGCAGTTAATTATACAGTGCCTGAGACCGAAAGATAAGAATCATATGTGTTTTTCTAAATACAATGTAACAAATAAAAGGGTGTAATACAAGAGCCTGTTGAGCCACTGCATGACAGAAAGGCCGCTGTGCTGGGCACGGCTGTGTG
>VXBX01004412.1:0-63648 GCA_013400415.1 Scytalopus superciliaris
TATATGTAAAAAAACTTTGGCTGATGGAACAATAACAAGGTCAAACTGTAAATATTCATACCTGGAAGCCATCAATCTCATCTGTGCTGTGGCTTCTTGCCAAAAATACCTTCAGAAGTAGTTTAGCTCGACACGGAGAAAGGATTGGTGAATTGTTTGGACCTTTTTTCTCCCTACTTTGATATTAATAGAGCATTTATGTTTCCAAGAATGTGCTCTTCATTCTGATTAAGCCCTCCCCGCCCTCAACAAGAGTCATGGAAATGTTGTTTCTCTCCAGTCTGCAACATCCACACAGGTATCTGGTGGGGTAGTTAAATTGTGGCCCCAGGGAGACATGTAATTTTGGGGAAGAGGGGCTGGCCTGATGCTGCGTGCTGTGACAACCCAGCCCCATGGCCCCACGCCAGCTCCCCACCAACCACAGGACCAAGAATGTGGAAGAGGGGCCCTGGTACATCCCTGACAAACCCTTTCCCATGTGAGCCTGTTGGGAGAGCATCCTCTGCACTGTAGAATTCTCCTCTCTCCTCTGGGAGAGGCAACAGTGCTACATTTCTGAAGGTCTCAGAGAGGTTCCTAATAGAACAGAGGGTCTTCCCATGTGAGGTGAACTGCAACAGGAGAAGTCCCCTCCTGGAATGTGATGCAGCCCTGCAATCCTTTCCAAGAGATGGCTGAAAGGAATCCAAGATATGGACAGAAGAGATCCAGGCTGCAGATGAGAAATAGATGCACCTTGTGCCCATAGGATAGGCTTGCAGGAACAGGCTGTTCACATGCATGGCTTGTGTCTGGGCATAGCAAACTTGGGGTCTGCTTGCACAGGGGATGTCACACAGCAAATGAACCAGGGATCAGGACAGTGGTGACTGTGCTGGCCACAGCACTTGTCTCTAAAACCCTGGGAGTGGCAAAGCCAGCTTTGCTTATGCTGAGCTCAGTGCACAGAGGAGAACCAGGAAGCTCTGTCTTGAGTGCCACAGTCCTGCTGGGTGATGTCTGAGAAGCTTCTGAGACGTTCTATGGGGGTAACTTCATCAGCCCATTAGAAGAACAGGTGGCGCTGAGGGACCCTTTTCCCCAGCCCTCTCATGTGGCCCCACAGGAATATTCTCCATGCTAACACTAACATGGAGCTGGAAGTGACTCCTGCCCACTGAGTGGACCCCAGATGAACTGCCCCCAGCTCCCAGGGGCTCTGAGTTCCCAGCAGTCACACTGCTGGTGGCCATGTGCAGCTTCAGAGGAAGGAAGAGCTGTCAATGCCAAAATGTCACTCCCAACATTTCTAGCAGGAATGCAACTGCAGGCTTGGACTGCACTGTGTGTTTTCCAGGTTGGTGCAAGCTGCAAAACAGGAGCACAGACTGATCAGATCATTTTTATCACCCTCAAAGACTTCTAATTCCTGCCTGGGAGACTCTCGTCAAGTCAGGGAAGCTTTGGGTCTTCCCAGAAGAAAAGAAATACTGGAGTATTGAGGTTCACAGCGAAATGATGTGCCCACTCTGTGCACAACTGTGGATTAGACTACCAGTGGTCATATACACATATATTTCTATACAGGATCAGTTATAAAAATGCAGCCCTTAGATGCTATCACAGCAAGCAGTAATTGATGCTAAATCATCTCTGGCCTGGCAAGCACTTAGAAGAAGCCCCCATCAACAGCCTCCTGTTAACTGGGAAGGAAACATCCCAATTTGAGTTGCTGACAGTTTATAAAAAAAGAACATTATCTCCTCTGTGATGTCTGCTGGCAGGAGATGTTAAACCACTTATTTATAACTATCTTCCCAAAATGCTTTCCTGCTTGGAAGCCAAACTAGAAATCCTGTTTGGTTTGTTGTCTTTAACCAAAGGATGCCGGTACTTCTGCTTCCAGCTGGCAAAAAGACTCGGAGCCCATGCCAGGCTTTGGTTGGGAGTAGGCTTTGCTTTCAAGGCGTGCTCACACAGACACGGGAAGGCAGCCTTTCATCAGGCAGAGAGCAAAGTTTTTGGAGTGAGGAAGAACAAAGAAGAGCCAGCAGATGGGTGTCATGGTCAGCCCAGATCGGTGGGCAGTGTTCTGGGGAGGGACAAGAGTCCTGTGACTGCAGGGATGGAAAGGCTGGAGGAAGAGACAGGCAGGAGAACTGCCTCGACAGTTCAGTGAGACAGATCAGATCACCCGCAGGAAGGGAGAAGGCTCAGATGTTGCTCCAGTGCTGCGTCCAGCACTGCAGAGAGACCCAGGCCTGACACCCTGAGCATCACCCCACTGCACTGAGCCAGCAGGGTCCCAGGCAGAAAAGGCAGCACTGTGGGTCCTCGGGCTGCTGAGAAGCCAATGATCAGACCCGATAGTTTATGGGGAGCTCTGGGAAGCAGACACCAACAGGCAATACATGGCAAGATGAGGCTCTTGGGGTAGAAGGGATTTTGGGGAATGCCCACGTTAGCAGAGGGCACCAGGGCAAGCTGAAGTCAGCTACATCACTAGATCCTGTATTTAAACTTGCTTTTGATGTAATTGTTAGTAAACACAACATACTTTTTGTGACTGTTTTATTGTGTTTGTTTTGCTTTTAGTAGGGTTTTTATTCCATTCACTTAGGCCTGAGTATTATAGTGACATGAATGTTTTATGAGATACACCTAATCTAGCTCATTTAGGAAAATCTTTCCAAAACAAACAGCATAGCCCTTCCCACTGGAGAGCCTGGGGAGCAGAGGGTGGGTGGCAGCAATGGCAGAGGGGACACTGCTGGAGTGGAGGGAGCACGAGGTCAGGGGTGTGAGGCCACGGCGAGGCAGTGCTGGGGTGGCTGCAGCAGCTTCAGGAGACCCATGCCAGGAGGAACCAGGTGCGCCAGGTGCCAAAGAAGCAAGGATGTCCTCCTTGACCAGCAGAAGGGCTGGGGACAGTGCACCCTCCCTCTGCTCCTCCCCAATGCTGTGTGCAAAGGGCGAGAGCTCCTGGGCCTTCCCACCCCGCAGGGAGCCCTTGGGGATGAAAGGCACTGTCAAAATGTCATGGTCTGGGCTGTGGATGCTGTGAGGGAGGATGGGGAGAGAGCTAGTTTCCTTAGCTTTAGCCTGATGCCTCTTGCCCGATGCTGCTGGATGGTGTGGATGTGCTTGTGGACCCAACGCACTGGGGGCTGGGCTAAATGTCTCCGAGCTCCTCTCCAAATTGCAGCTGTGGGCAGGGAGAGCGACTACTTTGCTGTTGAGCCAGTGAGATTAGTAAGGGACAGGCAGGACATACACCAATGCCACTCACACTGCAGGACAAAGTGCCCTGGCCTTCCTCACTCCATCCTGCCGCCTCCATGGATATTCCAGGTGGGGCAAATAATCCTGTGCCTTGTGCTCAGCCCCACTCCTGCACAGACAGGGGGAAACTGTGGCACAGTGGCTCAAAGCAGTGCTGAAGGCATCACCCTGGGGCTGCTGAAGCCTTGGTCTGGCTGCATGTTCCCAAAATGTGCTGGGAGCAGCTCTGGTGGGGGGCAGCTGGAGGGAAGTCAAAGAGAGAGGGGGTGCATCCCACTGTGGGAGCAGGACTGCTGTAGGATCAGTGCTGCCCACAAGCTGGGAACAAGAAACTACCAGGGATAGGATGTCCTTCCTTGTAGCAGGAAAGTGTGTCCATGGATCCAGGCACCAGGGAGTGGTGACAGATGGCTTGAATGCCACCATTTTGTACTGCTTCTGGGAAAGGGACAACCATTGGTTTGGGACCTTGACTGTGGTGGTCAGGAAGGGAGAAAAAGCCTCTCTCCAAGGCACTGGGGGGCTTTCCCTGGAAGAGTGTGAAATTGTTAGAGTTGGGTTTTACCTCAATGACTGTGGGATGGCACCCGGCTCATATGGCTCTCTGAGAGAGCAGTATCACCCTGCTGTTTCCAAGAGCCCTTTCTGCTGTTCTCCCATGGTGCTGAGGATGCTCAGGTGCACCTGATCACCAGGGGCAGGGAGATTCTTGAGTACCACCTGTCTCATCCCCATAGGTGGCAGAATGGCCTGTGGTGGGTCCCATGGAGACCTTGCACCTGAGCAGGTGTGACCCAACACTGGTGCACCGGAGCAGACTCCCCTAGGCTGTGCTCCTCCCCATCAGTGTGGCTTACCTGAGACACAGGAGCTTCTTTGCCTAAATCCAGTGAAATACTGCTGAGGACTTCTGAGTAGCCAAAGGAAGGTGAATGGGAAGCTGGAAGAAGGGGCTGGGACAGAGAGAAGATCCCAAGAAGGGTAAGTGGATGGGGCCAAGAGAAAGTGATAAACCACCCATCTGAACATGAACTCTGTGGTTTCCAGTCCTGATGCTGAATTCATACTCTCTCCTCAAAGGATTTACAAAGCTCCTGTCTTGACTTCCTGACAGACCCTGAGAAAAATTATTTCTCTGGTAGGAACTACACCACCTGCTAACCTGAATTGCCCCAAGAGTGCAGCATGGCAGACAGACAAGATCTTTCTCACCTGTTCTTGTCTGGAGAGAAACATGGAGGAAACCAGCCACCAGGTTTGGTGAAGACAGGGAGGAAGAAGTCCTGTAGATACCTACAAATACTGCCACCTTATTCTACCCCTGCAGTGGCTCCAGGGACCACAGCAATGGTAGGTTTGCCCCCAGCAGGCACTGGGCTCCAAGCTGGCCCATGCCATGCTACTCCCTCATATCCCAGGGCTCCCCTGGTCCTGCAGGTGACCAGCTCACCTGCATTCCCAGCCCAGGTGTGTCACCTAGCATTAAGTGCCAGGCACTGAAGAGGAGCCTGGCTGAGTGACTGACACATTCTGGAGCCCAGGTCACCAGGAGCATCCCACATGCTAGGGCAGTCCATGGCAGAAGAGGAGGAGGAGTGGGGACGGTCTGGAGCAGCAGCCTCTGGGGACAGCAGTGAAGGGTGAAATGGCAATGGCATGAAGATTGTGGGGACCATGGGAGGTGGCAGAGGAGAGATGGAAGCACAGGGTGACTTGGTTCAGATGGGGGACAGCAGACTTAGGATGTTAGAGGCACAACTTGTTATGATCCCTTTTTTTGTTTTTTCTCCAAACTCTCATCATCAGAGACAAAGTAAATGAAACTAAAATATATGGAATTAAATTAAAATCACAGTTTTGTTTACATTATAAAAGAGTGATCTAATAGTAATAATAATAATACCAAATGAACAATAATAATTAAACAAAACAAGAAAAGAAGAAAGCCCTGGAGAATTCCTGCTTGGATGATGCTCACTGATGGGAGGTTTCTGTGACTGGTTTTATTGTTTGGGGATCATTCCCTTGATAGCTGACTCCCGGTTTACATATGTGGCCCAGTAGACTAAGTTGAAAATGGCAAAGAGGACTGGAAAGACGATGCGGGACATCTTGTCTACCTTGCTGACACTGTTGTACGTCTTCTTACTCTCTGGGAGCTTCTCCTCTAAGCGGGGCATCTTCGGGGGCACGTTGGTGGCAGTAGCAGTGGCAGCAGCACTCTTGGAGATGGTGGGCAGGCCGGGGTCCTTGGCAATGTTGAGGGCATATGTAGTGCCAACAATGTTGTAGGTGTTGTTGGTTTTCTTCGCTAGTGCCACTGGCTCTTTTTTCTAGGGAAGGTGGAAGGGAAAAGAAAAACATAATAGAGATGAAGTGACTGAGAATTGCACGGAGAACATTTTGTCCTCTGAGTTTACCTGCTTGTCCAGGTGAGAAGATGGAAAAAGGTGTTAGGAGCAAGAGACCAAGAAGGCACTGTGGAAGGGAAGGAAGATGTGGTGAGAAGGTGGCCAGAACCCATAACTACTGGTGCTTGAGGGCTGCTGGAGCATAAAAATGTGCTGGCCTAGGGTGGACCAGCTACTCTGTGTAAGCCTGGCACACAGCAGGTAGCACAGATAGGTCCTGGCCTGGCATCTAGGTCCTGCTGGAAGTCAAATAACATAGCTGGGCTTGTGTTTCAGCAGTCCCTTGGATCAGAGCAGTGGTGTAACACGGTGTGTGCAGCTGCAGCTGAGCAGTAGCTGCCCCAGTCAGGTGACTCCAAGCCTGGCTGAGAGCTGTCAGGTCAGTGTAAAGGAATGCAGGCTCCAACCGTGCAGCATCCTTGTTTGCTGTCAGCCGTGGCTTTTGTTGCATGTGAGGTTCACGCAGGAGTGTGCTCTTTAGGAAAGAATGACACCCTGTGTGGTCATCCTGGGGGAAGAACTGGATTTTCTCCTTGGCTGGCCTGCTTCCTGGGTCAGGTGAGAGGAGGAGACAGCACAGAGGATTACAGGTTGATATGTTTGATTTTTTTTTTGGTGGTGGAAAGCCAAAGGCTTTAAGAATATGGACGACAGCATTGCAATGTTTTTGCACCATTTCATACACTGCTTCAGTGTCTCGAGTTCCCCACAGAAACACCTTACAATTTAATACCATGATGCTCAAAATGCTTCTGGAACCCTTTAGAGCACCTCATGGCCTACCCAGGTAAGACATAGAACAGATGAAAAACATTTGCACAAGGCCTGGATTTCAGGAATGCTCAACACAGCACTATAGGGCAGAGGGGAGCCTTTCATCTTGCCTGCATACCTAAGGGCTGCTGCAAATCAGGGGAGGTGAGTGCACCCCTCCCACAAGTTGTGCTGTCCGTGCTGCAGCGAGGACAACTCGCAGAGCAAATGGCAAGAGAGGCCTTTATGTGTCAGATGTGGTGCACTGAAGGATGATGGAAAATGCTGGAGACAGACAGTTCAGATGTTAATGAGGATAAATGGATAGGAACACAGACCTCGGAAGTCATGATAGGTGTTGCCCCAACTCTGGGGATCTTCCTGTTGATGTCAGAGACCTGAAACCAGCTGCACTGTGTAAAGCAATCCAGGTCCACAAGGAGAAGCCCACTGAATGAGATCTATTCATATTCAGGCATCAGGCACCCTACTTGTCCCAGCACTCATGTACTCCATGGGTGTCCACTGCAATAACACCAGGAACCAGCACTAGGCACAGCAATGACTCATGGTGAGACTCTGTTATCTAAACTCAGAACAAGGTGTGCCTTTGGATCTTGTTTTCCATTCCAAAGCAACTGAAACACAAGGTAAGGCTCATCTAGGGGATGCTTGGCAAGGTTTTGCACTCACCTATGAAGGAAGCACGGCAGGAGAAGGGCAAAGTGTGCGGCCAGCAGGACCTGTCCATCTTCCCACCCTAGCCTGGGAAATGGTGGCAGCATCACTGGGTAGCACTGGGAGCTGGAAAGGCCAGATTTGCCCAGCCTGCTCTGCAGAGATACTCGCAGGACTTTAGCTTTCAATGCTGTACTTCCATTTTAAATGTGTCTACAATCACCATGGATATTCTGGTTACCTTAGGAAATGAATTTTCCACAGTGATTTGCAGAGGGACACTAAAAGCAGACTTCTGTGCAATCTTTAAACCTCTCTCCAATAACACCACAGCCAGGTCTGCAGCCTTGTAATAATGCCAACAATTACAGAAATTAAGTTGCTGTTAGGAGGAAGTCTAAATGTCTTCAGATCAGACTAAACTACTGATCGGACCCTAATGATGGCCTTTTACAGGAGAGGGTGTTGTGATCTCTAACAATTACCTGAGCAACTGATTCTCAGTCATTAGGGACACATTAACATGTAGACCCCTGCACAGTGGGTGAACTTTTCCTGCTAAAGAGCTGACAAGAAGTAAATAAAGGGCTAAAGATGTTTCACCTTGTAAAACATTTAAATATGCTTAAGTATGATTACTTATTAACAGCTAGAGGAGGTAATAAAATAATTAATAATCAGTAATGAAATGAAAAACAGATTGTTGTTTGCAGAATGTAATTGGAAGTGCACTGTGATTATCTTAGTATTAATCAGCCATGTTATTCATTAGAGGAATAAGATGAATACAAGTGACATGACATTTTCAACCTGGCCAGCTTTCCTGCCCTAGAGCGGATCCATCGTGCCTGACTAAAGGCATCTCAAAACAGCTGGATGAAACAGAGTAAAGTCAGGCAGATCTGAATGCTGTGGGTGGTGACAGTGTGCTATTGCTCCTATTTATGTGATCCAGAGTCCCTAAGCATCCATTTGGGCTTCTCTGGACCTCAGATCAGGCTGTTCAGGTAGTGCAGGGGCTTGGGAACCTACAGCCAGGGCCTTTTCCCAGCTGCCTATGGAATCTTCTGCCCTGGTCAGAGCTGGGAGCCTGGGAAGCACCCAGAACACACACTGCCTACACCGAGGCACACGTGTGCTCTGGATGTGTTCTGCTCCTGAGATGCCAGATGATCAGCCCGTTTGCTGGGCTGTGTTTTAAAAATTAGTATTTCAGGCAAGATTTTGACAATCAAACAAAGCAAAATGTGCTTATTGCTGTCAGCTGCAAATTAGCCCCCAGCCTCCACCCTGCACCTTTTATCTGTGAGCAGTTCCACATCCTACTGAAACAGATGGAAGAGTGGATAAACAGAAGGAAACCCCACATTTGCTTTGAAAACTTGTCCCATTTAAAACATCTATTTTGCAAAGCAACTCCTGTATTTATGGCCCAGTTTAGGCACAGGGAGACTAAACTGCTGTGTAAAGATGTCCCTGTGTTGCTCTCCTTAGGGGTAAGCTGTGAAAGCTGGTTTAGAGGTAATTCTGTTCCCTGGGTATTGCAGTCTCACAAGTTCTTCACCAACACACATGCTGGAAAATAATAGTATTTTTGCTAAATATTCTTGTCTTCAAGCCTTTCTGTTGAGGAACTGATAACTGAACCCCTAAATTATGGGAACTACTGGTTCTGCCTATGATCGGCTTGAGATCTTTGCACCTGCTCCTTGGCTAGAAATTTGGGTTGGAAGCACTGTCCAGTTGAACTCTGAAGGTCACCAATATCTGCAGAAGTTGAGAAATCCAAGCAGATGCCACTTGTCGTTCTACAGAAAAGTCACTTTAATGACCTCAAAGCAGCTCCAGCCTCTGACATACTTGTATCTCCTAATTCAAAGCCCAGAAACTGCAGTTGCTGTTCCAGCAGACATGTCACTCCTTCCTCATGCCAGACAAAGTTCTGCCCTGCAGAGACTTGCTGCTATCAGGGAATAGCAGCCAAGTGTTTTGCACCAAGAGCCCTGGACCCTGAGCAAAGGCTCTGAACAAGACAGCCTTGCATTAACAAGCAGGCCAGTGCCAGGTTACTGTCAGTTGCTGGTGCAAATTTTGGCATCACACATCCATCCCATATCTTCATTTAGATTATATGGAACTGAGCCCAATGATCTTATGCTCCCTGGATCACCAGACAAAGACTCAGAGGTTGGATGGAGTCAATAATCATCCCAACATGCCACATAGTGTTGAGAGAAAGAGGATGAAATGCTGTTGAAGAATGATTCATGGACTGTAGTGAAGGTGCTGAGAACATAAATCACTTGCAGTGCTATCACAGGATAAATTAGGTTGGAAAAGACCTCTGAGATCATCAGGGAAATCATGGAGGTGATTGCAAGTGCAGCAGAACAAAAGACACAAGAGCATGGCCAGCAGGGATAGTCCCAGTAAAGACATATTTACCTTAGAGAGGCAGACAAAAAAAGAGATGGGTCTGAAAGACTTCAAACTGCTTGAAAATGGTGGCCTGTCAAGGTTGGTTCTAGTTCCATTCTGCTGGCAAGGAGACGATCACAACAAAGATGCCACAAATGGAAAGAAACAAAAGGGGAAGAAGAAAGATTCTCAGGGGATCTGGTTCAAGGGGCAAACCTGAGAACTGCTGAAGACTGGGTTGGATATAAAGCAAGGCTTTACTCAGTCAGTAGAAAAGGTACCTCATGCAGATGGCAATCATTCCCATCACTTCCAAAATACAAGAAAGAAAACCACGATAACCATCAACAGAGAGGTTTGGAGGATGCTTTTGATGACTTTCTCTTAGTGAAAAGATGTGTGAAAAGTACATAAAAAGCCTGGATCTAACCTCACCATGCATTAAGGAATTATTGTCTTAAGATAAAGATTAAGATCCAGCATTATCCCTCCATCTAAAGTGTGTCCTTCCATGTTTCTGTGTGTCTGACTGAAGCTATCTGTATGGTTTTGTTGCTTCTTGCCACTCAGAATTTTAGGGCAATGCCAGACAAGCCCAGATACAGAGCTAGATCAGATTTTATGCACAGTTATGACACTGCAGGCAGAAGTGGGTTAAAGTGTCTTCCAAAGATCCAAAGTGTCTTCCATCCTGAGCAAGAGACAGCACTTTTTTGTGGTAAATCCACCAGTAAGTGTCATCCTTGCAGTTTCCCAGTGGCAAAGTCACCATTAATTGCTGTCCCTTTGAATCCTCACTGTCACAGTCACTCAAGAAGTGACCTTGTTGGCTCCAGAAATGGCCATCCCTATGGATGGATGGATCTCATTCTGTTCAGACACAGCCCTTCTGTCCTGAAGTGGATCCATTTAACAAGGTATTTTGAGAATGCTGAAGACAGGCAGCTTTGCTGGCTATTGAAGCCACTCATCTTTCAATTTCTTTGTCCTCTCACTCATCCCCCACTCACACCTTCCTCCTGAGGATGTTTTTTAAAAAATCATCTTTGCTAACACGTTTTTCCACATTGGATCCAGATACCTCTCTCCGATTTGATCTGCACCTCTATGTTGGTTGCAGCCACTTTACTATACGAAAAGAAAATAGATCCTTCATCTACAATTAGCAATTACTGGTGGCAGGCAAGAAAAGCTTGGAAAATCTTTGGGTCCAAGAAACATGAGTCAAATCTTATCAGAGTACATGATAAAAGGAGTTTTTGGTGACATCTATAGTGATACCTGTCTGCTTTTCATTAGAGGAGAGCTGCAGAGAATGTCCAGAGTCCCTCCCAGCTAAAACCAGAACCCAACTGTGGCTAAAGCCAGAATATCATCATGATTTTATGATGCAGAGACCAGCAATTTGTCCAGATCAGTCCACCATGATTATATCTGCAAGAAACTGTGGTGTTCCCACCTAAACCAATGGTTTGGCTGGAGAGGAGAAAGAAAAAGTGGACCCAGCCCTGGGAGAATGAGCACATTGGGAGTGTCTGTCAGCAACCAACAGCTTTTGGACAGTAGTGGTTTCTTTCAAATGGGATGGGAAGCATTGCTGCTGCCTACATTGATTGTTTGTTTGTTTTCGTGTTCATGCAAGGAAACAATCAAACCTGGGATGAGGATCCTTGGCATCACATCAATAAAGAGCATTGCTTTTGGCTGGGGAGAAGGATCTCCAGAGACCAGGGCTCAGCCTGGGCTTGTCACTGGTAGTTTTACTTGTGATGCAAACACTTTAAAATGCCAATAGTTATTCTTCTGTCTCCTCTTTCTTTTGTGGCTTCAACCACCTGGCTTGTCAATTGTTTCAAGAAGAGCTAATTAAAGGCTGAAACTGAGCCAACGAGGCATCTCCATTGCGTAGCAAATTCACTGCTTGGAAATACTCATTGGAATAAAGATGAAAAGCAAATATGTTGACACATCATATTCCTAAGCTCCCTGAAAGCCCATTACTCTTTGGGGAGCTCTCTGGGCTGCAGAGACTGGGATTGGGTTTGCCTTCTATAGTGAAGATTTAGAGTTAGCTTGAAAAAGCACCCACAAATGTGGAGTCCTTCCTGATTATCCAGGCTGATACCAATTGCAGCAAATTCGCAAAGAGCATCCCCTCTGAAACATTCCTGGTCCTGCTTTGTTTTCTTCTTTTATTACCATGTACACAAACATTCTGCATGCTCTTACCCTATTGTTTCTGCACTGTTAGTCTTGCAGTGCTGGGTCAGTGAATAAATTGATAAACATGCTTCTTTTAAGACAAACTGAGGCTTTTGAGCCTGTACTGCTTTTTCTACTGTGCCCAGTCCACGTAATTGCCCAAGGCTCTGCGAATTCTAACTTTGGGATGATTTGCCCATCCCTCAAAGAGACAGTTGCTTTGAGGACCCGTTCTGACTCTTCACTCATGTCAATGACTCAGGAAAGTCTTCTCTTCTCTCTAGAGCCCAGGTTAGCACTATTGTTCATGGTAGAAGTGGAAGACCATCACCTGGCCTCCTCTGGAGGCTTTCTGCCATGAGTCTGTTGCTCAGACTACAGCTGCAAAAGCAAACAGATAGAGAATCCAAGAAAGACAAGATAGAGGCATTCAACACCTGGTGGTGGCTCTCTCTAAGGCCTCTGGTCACCTTCTTTGACCTCCATACCAGAGAGATGACTGGCTGTTGTCTTCCCAAAAGTTACTGCAATTCTGTCAGATATTTACATACAGCCCCACAACAATTTCAAACAACACATTAAAATGCAAAGGAGGAGAATATAAAGGCTCCAGAACCAAGAACAAGGGCAAAGCTGATTCTCAAATTGATTCAATAAATATAAACAAGGAGCAGCATGCTACAGTAAGCGATTTCTCTGTGCAGCCAAGATTAAATCAGTTCAGAGGGAGGGGGGCACGAGCAGGGGTAGCACTGGCTGTCAGGAAGGAAGCTGCCAGAGACGCTGATCCCAAGCGAGGAGGGAAAACGTGGGTGATGCCAGGCACTAATTTGCTGCCAGTTGCTGTTTGTGATTGCATGCTTCCCACCCACCCTCTTTTGCCCAAGCTCACAAAGCAGCAGCTGCTGGCAGCTGTGGGCAACAGCACAAGCATCAGACCTGCCCATCACTGCACCAGCCATGCCTGTGCCAGGGGTGACCTTCAGTCAGGAGACACAGCGGGTTGGGACCATCCCCACTGGTGAGGCTTGGTGTCCTGTGGCATACTTGGGTTTGTGTGGCATGCTAGGAGCAAGGAATGGGGTTGGAGGGTTGGGTTGGGCTTTGGGTTGAAGAAAGAAGAAAGGAGAAGCAAAAGCACCAGTAGAGCAAGCCCAAAACATGCACACATCCCTGATTCCACTGGCAAATGGCTGTGCAGATGACAGAGAGAAAGGTGAGCAGCCATGCCTGAGGGTTTCTCTCCAGCTAAGCACACTGACCAGCCCTTGAGCCCTCCCTCCCTCCCTCAACCCTCAAGAACCGCTCCAGTCAAGACCTGGGCTGGGAACTACAGTGAGTAGCATCCAGCCTCCTGAGTGCTGCGGGGCTGCATGTTACCCACTCCTGTCCCCAGCACAGCTCCCTCGTGCAGCGTTTCTTTGCCAGCCCCTCTTTGCCAAGATTTGGCCACAAGCTGACCTTCATCTCTTGGGCCTCCAGCACCTTCTTGCCATCCCAAGCCCAGCTGCGCTTGGTGAAGTAGTTGACGGTGGCAAATTCGATCAGCGCAGAAAACACAAAGGCATAACAGACGGCTATGAACCAGTCCATGGCCGTCGCGTACGCCACTTTGGGTAACGAGTTTCTTGCGCTGATGCTTAGTGTGGTCATGGTGAGGACCGTGGTGACACCTGTGGAAGCAGAGCAGGAGAGAAGGGATGGTGTGAGAGCACACAACTCATACTGGTTTTTCTCAAACTATGTGCCTGCACTTCCATGGTGTAAAATTTGGAGCCACCTTCTAAGCCATGTGACCCACATTCCCGCTGTAACTAAGGGAGTCTGACCCAGAAAAAATCTGTGGTGTAATTCATAGGGTAACAAACCAGTCCAGGTTGGCAGAAAGTCAGCTTCATAGAATTATAGAATCATAGAATGGTTTGGGTGTGAAGGGACCTGAAAGATCATCTAGTTTCAACTCCCTGCCATGGGCAGGGGCACCTTCCACTAGACCAGGTTGCTCAAAGCTCCATCCAGCCTTGCCTTGAACACTTCCCGGCATGGGGCAGCCACAGCTTCTCTGGGTAGCACTTTGTCCAAGCCCTGCTCAAATCAGGGCCAATTTCAGGTTTCTTGGGGCCATTTCTGGTTCTCAGCATAATCAATAGCAAACATTTTCAATATGATGAGATTATCTTTTCCCAAACTCGATTGACTAGATCTCTGCTCACCATAGAAAGGTTCTAGCTCACAGGTAGGCACCCGTACTCAATTCCCTGTCTGTTGGCAGGGTAAGTGCATGATCCTAGACCCAGCTCCCTCACATAGAACGTGCCATGGAGAAGCCTCTAGGCTGTTTGCAATAAAATAAAAACAATAAAATAACAGTAAAAAGAATGTCTAGATACTTGGGAACCTCTTGGAGGATCAGAAAGTGGCCACTCATCCAATATGGATCTCTCAACATTTTGGAAATGGTGTCTTGCATGGATGGACACCCTGGATCCTGCCACCTGCCAGTGGCCCAACTTACCAGAATAAATATCACAATGATTTGGCTTGAAAAGATGATCTGTTGCAAAATGCCTTTTAAAGCTTTTTTCATTAAAGCAAGCAACCATTGCCATCCATTTTCCCGAATAATGTGCTTTTCAATTAAAAATGCATTAAAAACATTATAAAAATATTGACTAATTTTCAGTTCCCTTAAGCGACACTCCTGGTAATTTAAGAGTTTCAATTCAATATTGTTGACAATACTTTCTGAGGGGCAAAAAAAAATAGGAATAAACAGTAGGAGTTCTCATTATTTTCTTAATAAGAAAGCAAGGCAATTTGGGAGCAAAGACATTTTTCACAAAGGTAGGTTTTAATTTTTCAGTCAGCTCTTTGCTGCTCAATCTGAGCTGCTACTTGAGGAAATCTATTTCATTGCAATTCTCGGGATCACGTAGGAAACTATCAAGCCCCCAGTGTCATGAGTGCAGAGGTACTCCAGATCCTGATGTAAGAGCCCTCCTGGGGCCTGGGCAGACGCAGGGTCCAGGTGTGGGGTTTAGCTGCAAATCATTCACGGAAAGATGAATGAGTAAATTTCATATATGCCTGAGCTGGTCCTGTTTTCCAAATGATTTCTGTCTGAGCTCCCCCTTTTCCACTCTGTTGGATGGAAACAGCAGAAAATGTGTGCTAAGGGGCCATGCCCCCTCCTCCTCACCAGTATCACTGTTCAAGGCAGCTCTTGCAGTCTGGATCTTGCAAATCAGTTTGGCCATATTGACCTAGGTCTGCCCTCCACCCCGGGGATCTCTGTTGGATTTGCCTTAATGGGCAAGGGAAGGCAACTCAGTGCTGATGAGGAGAAGCTGGAGTCAATTGTAAATATTAGATCTTGTTCATGACCTACTTTTCACAAGCCCCAGTGAACACAAACAACACAATGATTCCCTTCTAGTTCATTTCGGAGGGTGCAGAACCACCTGTGATCCTCCCTGCATCCCATTCCAGTCCACAGCACAGGAACAAGGTCCAGTGGAGAGCATCCAGAAAGGAGGACTTCAGCCTTCTTGGGTTTGTGGGAGTATTTCCATCACGACTCTTGCTACAGAGAAAATGCTTCATGATCTTTGAAATTATTTCTGTCTTATTAAAAAACACAAGCAGGTGGTACCACATATCCCCTCTCTGCCTGGGGATTTTTGTCCAATATACTTTACTCTGTTAAGTGGAATCTGCTGGGCAATGTTGCTTCCAAGAAATACAATCCTGCAGCATCACACCTGCTCTGTGAGCGTGTCTGTGTAGATCCTGAACTAAAGGTCTTGACAGGAAAGCACAAAGCAATTCTGTTATTAAATGTTTGTAAAAGTTATTAATATATGTGCAATGCCAGCCTGACACTTCATCTTGGAGAGAGGCTCTGAAACCAGCTGAAGGAAATAATAACACTGTATTCACCATGCAGTTATGCTGCCTCAGCCCAGGAACTTGTTATGTGAAGCTCTGACCAGGGGCACATTAACAATTTCAAAGGTAGAGCTTTAAATGCCTCTCCATGTACCCATGCTCTTCTCAACTCAAAAGCCAATACAGATAAGCAGGCACAGCCAATGCATATAATTAGATGATCAATACCTTGATTACTGTTAATATTTATGGCTTGGCTTGTAGCAGAAACATGAACAGGAGTATTTTTGCATGAATGAGGGAAAGCAGGGGCACTAAAAGCTATCCTGGGGAATCAGCAGCAGCTTCAATGACACCGGACAAGGCCTGGGGAAGTCCAGCTCTGATACTAAGTCTATTTCCCTTCATTTGTGGTGCCTTTCTCCACCAACCTGAGAGGATGCCCCTGTGTTGCCAGACTCACCAAAAACCGTCCGGGCAGGAACTGATTCCCTGTTAAGCCAGAAGGAGACCTGGGACAGGATGACGGTCATAATGCAGGGTAGGTAGGTCTGGATCACAAAGTACCCGATCTTCCTCTTGAGGTGGAAGTGTGTGGTCATGACGACATATTCCCCTGCAGAGACAGCCAGTTAGAGATGCTGAGCCACCCGTGCTTTACAGGATGGGGCCAGCTGACCACCCGTCCAGCTCTGACCCACTAAAGGTCTGCCCTGAACAAGCTTTCAAGTCCTTCAGTGAAATACTGTTCCTGGCTGGCATGCCCTGGTGCCCTCCAGTCCTGCAGCCATGGGAAGGAGGGGTGCAGGCTGCAGCAGCTGCTGGCACTGCCTCTGCACACGCAGCTGCTGTGCTGTGCCAGGCGTGCGCCCCAGCAGAGCCCAGGTGACTTTCACAGAGCATTTGTCCTTTCAAAACACTCCCCTGGAGACACCTTTAATTCACTACAAAATGGTTGTGGGATGAAGGCAAACCAATGCCAACAATGGGGCAATAGGTTTCACCCCAGGCACAAGGTGCTCCTGGAGGTCTTTCCTGACCCAGCTCTAGTCCCTCTCCTGCTTCAGCCCAGTGAGCCAAGCTGTGGGTAGGAGAGACCTAGAGAGACCCTAACAGTGCTTCAATAGGATTTTAGGGCAAAAGATTTTATTTTCTCTTACAATCCTGAAAATATTCCACTTTGCCACACTTAAACCATCTCAAAAATCAGGGCAAGTTCTGTTGTCAAAGGCCTGACCTGTGAACCAAAGAAGCAGTTGTCCCTATTTCCCCTCAATGTCCTATTCCTCCTCTCAAAGCTTTAGATATTTTGTTGGATTACTGTGCCTTTATGTTGTAAGTGTGGCTCTGCTAAATCATTACACACAGGAGCCTTTAGCAGCTTTCTTACCACTTCAGGTTATTCATCTGTACATTTTACTACAGCTTAAGTAGCGAGATGGGCCAGATATTATGACATTTAGTTCCCTGGGCTCCCCACATTTCCCCAAGGGAGGTGAAATGAGTTGTTACAGACAGACACTATTAAAATCAAGTGCACCAGAGAGGAAATATCCTCAAATGAGAGAACTACTGGTGCATACAGAAGGAAAAATAAAAGAAAAAAGGAAATAGGAGAGACACACATGAGATAACAAAAGCTATCAGTACCTGGATTCAGAAGGGAAAGGAGGAGCAGCAGATGGGAGAGAAAGATGATTAATATTGGTCATTAATCAGAGGAAACATTTGTTTGGGATAATCTTCTATTAGCTATGATAATATTTGTGTAAGCAGATGCAGTGAAAATCACACTGAACATTATGTTGCTTTCGCCTCCCCAGCCTGCAGTGTTCTCCTGAGGGACTGGAAAGGAATCCAAGACAAATGAATGCACAGTACTATGAACCAGCTGGACAATGTGGGGCAAATTTTCCACACGCCACATCATTTTTAGATGCTTGAGATCAGTTTTCCTGAAGACTGTGGATGATAAGGCTCTTTCAGTGGAAACCACTAAAAATTAAACTCTTTACTGCCTCTTGGTGACTGCTATAGATGTCACCAGCCATATGCTTCCCAAGCATGTGGCTTGGGAAGTACTGTGGTCCTTACTGTGCCAAATAGTAGCATTCAGAGCCCATGTGTCCATCTCATCCATGATGTGCTCAGCCCATACATCACATTATGGTCCCACAAGTACCTGTGCTGGACCGAACCATCTCTGTCCCAACAACATGGCCTAGCAGGTCATACTGGTTCAGGCGGGATCCACCCTTTGCTACTTCCACTGATTTATCCTTCCCCAGTGTCCAGGTGTAAATCACCTCCGTCTTTGTGTAGGCATCTGCAGAGAAAGGAGGAGAATAAAGTTTATGCTTCTGCCTGACCTAAAATATACCAAAATTAGCCTGTAGCCAAATTAATCTTTGCTGTGCATTTCTCAGAGCCACATGGCTGAGCACAGCCAAGCATGGCCAGAGACCAAGGCAGATCAACAACTGTTAAATCAAATGAGCAGGAGGGAGCTGGGGTGTTTGGAAGGGAGCTGAGGAGGGGGCAGAGCACTGTCGTTGAGAGACATGCTGTCCCCTTGACGTGCTGACTCTGCGAGGGCTGGCTCCAAGCAGGGACAAGATAGGAAGGCATCCAGAGTAGCAGACCAGGGCAGCAGGACAGACACAGCCCTGCCATGCCGGGGACAGGGAACATCCTGCTGGCAGCAGCTGGCAAGAAAGGCTAAAAGGTTAAATTTTAGGTTAGGGAGGAAAAGTTAAAAACCTTTATCCTCACTCAAGAGCAACTCTCTCCAAGCCACTCAGCTTTGGAGGTGGTGTGCCCTCCCACCACAATGCTTTTTCCCTTGCCTGAGCCTGTGTTTGTGACCAAACCTCTGCTCTGTCCTCACAGCCAGTTCCTCTCTCAACAGTGCCCACATGCTCTTGGCTTTGCTGGTCATGTGGTTATGCAGAAACTCAGCCTCTCCAGACTCTGCTAGGACTAGTTCTCCCCATAATGCCCAAACTTCCTGTCCATACCAACTCCGCACCAGTTTTTTAAAGAAAGAACTTAGTTCACTAAACCAAGCTTTTAATTAATTTTTACCACCAGCCCCTGTTATTAAGACACTAAGGAATTCTTTGGCTGTAGACAGGTCAAGCAAGGGGTCAGGTCTACTGCAGAAATGTCTCAACTCCTGCTTTGTGGAAGATCGTGCCCTGAGACAACCAGATTTCTCTGATCTTTTAAAACAACCACTGTTATCCCTGCACTGTAGGTTTTGGCAAATCTGTCAAATATTAAGCAGGAGCTGTGTAAAGTGGGGTGAGTGGTTTTGATGATCAGCCAATGTTTCTCATCATGCCAGTGTGCTGCCTAAGCACTTCTGATGCAGGCTGGCATCTCTCATTCCATGTGCAACACTCTGCTTTTCCAACTCTTCCTTCCAGCTCTCAACATGCTTCTGGAGAGCTCCACCATCCTTCAGAGCTTTGTACAGCTCTGCCACTGCTCTTTCACCTGATGGGTAACACCTCCTGCTCCAGCAGTCACAGTTCACTTACTGCCACTCTCAGCCTGAAAAGAGAACCTACCCACAGTTTCATTGCCATAATTTCTGAAAACTCAGGAATGTCTACAAAAATTTCTGAATTTTTGTCTAGAAAATGCAGCTGTCTACACACCTCGTTGTCTGGAACAGAAGGGGATCTTGTGTCACATAGGCACGGTATGGATGCCTGGAATATATTTAATGCCATGTAGCTGTTTTGGTTCTGTAAATGCCTCCTTTGAAATGCAGCCCAATCCCATCCAAACAAGGACAGCTCTTGGTCAGTTAGTGGAGCTGGTAACTTCAGCAACATTTGCTACCCTGGTCTCAGATAGC
Organism: Scytalopus superciliaris; assembly: GCA_013400415.1. Classification (NCBI taxonomy): domain Eukaryota; kingdom Metazoa; phylum Chordata; class Aves; order Passeriformes; family Rhinocryptidae; genus Scytalopus; species Scytalopus superciliaris. The sequence goes on from VXBX01004412.1 coordinate 19,480, forward strand.
TGCCATACAAATATCCCATGATGGCTTAGGAACAGTTCCCTGTAGTGAACATTCATCTTCTAGGGAGCATGGTGATCATCATCACTGCACTTGGACCAATGCAGGTGGGCAGCTGAAGCTCTCTGGAATGCCTGATGCCCTCAATTCTCCTACAAATTCCCTGCCTTCCCTCCCTGGGGGGCTGGCACAGGGACAGAAGGCCACTGATGAGCCATTCAGGTCCTGGGGATCAGTGGAAAGTGGTCTGTAAGGCAAATTCAGCTATCCCTTGAATAGTATGTGTCTGCTACTGGCATTGTCCTTCTACTTACAAATCTAACCCACTTTTAAGCTTCTTGAAAATGAGTAGCTCCCAGCTATCGATGGTTTTTTAGTGAAAACACTGGTTTAATCCCACTCCAACACAGGAGAGGTGAGCTCAGATGCTGTGAATACGGGTGCTTTAAAAAGAGCCACATTAATGTTAACCAGGGGCAGCTTTCTGAGCTGCTTGTCTCAAAACTCTCATCATTCAGAGGTCAAATCAGTAAAAAAAAACCCCAAAGGGTGTTCCAGCAGAAATATACACATTAATCTCTCTTCCTCACTAAGAAACATTATAAGCAATTAGATGTGGAGTAATCTGCCTTCCTGCAAGTCTTGTAATAATCCCAGAGTTTAGGCCTGAGGTATGAGATTTTATATCCCTCCTCACAAGGTCAATTAACATTAATAATTCATCCTTCTCTAAGGCTTGCTATTTTACTGGCCTTAGTGATGTCTTGTGGAAATGAGTTCTACATTTAATTAGGTGCTGCCTAAGAAATAGCTTTATTTGAGTAGTTTTGAATAATCCAGTTTCATGGGTACAGTTTGTCATGAGGCAGAGGAGCAGATGCACATGATAAACACAATTTCTTCTGCTGTCAATCAAACTTTTCAATCTCGTCCTTAGTTAACTCCCAAATGGCTACAGGAAGGAAGTAACAGTTTAGGAAGGCTGGAGTTTTTCTGGAGGTTACCCATATGGGCTCATTCTTTAGTTGGAAGAGGGTAATTCTTTCATCTAATGCTAACACAGACTGAGCATGGTGCTCAGTTTGTTGGACATGGAGAAGACTCCAGATACAGCCAGACTAAGAAATTTATTTTCACATTATGGTGAACCAGTGGCTTGCAGTTTGGCTCCCACTCACTTTAGGAACAAAACCAAATGAAATGTAACTCGTGTATGGAGACAAGAGGGAACTTGTTCCTAAGCAGGGTGGGAAGCAGAACCTTCCTGCCCTCCAGCAGATCAACACTCCCACCTAAATTGGTGTCATCTGCAATCTGACCAAGGGTGCTCTCGATTCCCTCATCCAGGTCATTGATGCATATGTTAAACAGAACTGGCCCCAAAATTTCCACCAATGCCAGTCCTGCTGAGGCAGGATGCAGCACTGCCCACCAAAGAAAGAGAGGGCAATGGGAAGTTGCTCTTCCTCCTCCTAGTAATCTTATGACAAAACCATAGGTGTCCAACCCATCCTGCAAGCCTGAACTGATCCCAGATTTGCTTGTTGCCCATTTCTGACTATGGTAGGAATTGCATGCATGAGACGCCAAGAAAACATTTTGGTTCACATTATCATTAGCAATAATTGAAAACACTGTTACTAGGATACTGGGTAACAGTGGCCACACAATGGACTTCTCTTTAGCTCTGTACCCACCTCCCTGCAGAGGTTGATCAGGATACTTACAGCTCCCAAATTTCAGTGGGCACGCATGCACATCCATTGGGAAGTCCTCCAGATGCATGGGGCACTCGGCATGAATCGTTAGCCTGCGAGACAAAACATGAGGCATGATGAGAAACACCCTGGCCCTTCTGCCATAGCCTCTTTGATCCTGCAACAAAGACCTCGATGGGCTCGCTAACCTCTGTGTCTCCAGGCAGAAAACTGTGGAGAGAACAGCAGGCACATGGACCTGGAAAGCTCTTCCGTTGTATAAACTCAACATTATCGACCAAGTTCATCTCACTCAGTGCAACTGGAAAATCTGCCAAAGCCCAGGACTTCTGTTTGCTCATGCACTGTGAACAGAGCTTCTTAATGCCTGGGGCCAGGGGACATCTCATGGATCATGCTGGAAAGCAGAGGGAAAGGGCTTCTGGGCAACAGGCCTGTTCTTCACAGCAGTCTGGAAAGAGCTGAGAGCTGGCAGACTGTTCAGTCAGGAAGCCACAGCACTATTGGGTTTGCTGAACAGTCAGTCAGACCCACGGAGTCACCAGGGCAAACACACCCCTGTCCATGTGGGGACATCCCACCTTCCCCAGCTCCTCCCTCGCTGGCGCACTGCAGAGGATGCTGCAGGTGGATGCAGAACTGCATGTCCTGGGGCTGCCTGGGGGTGAGCAGGACAACTTGTGAGCTTCACACACCCACCAAACCCCAGTAGGATACCTCGTCAGGAAGCGGTTTTGTGAGGGAGGCACAGCCATAAAAGCAGTGTGCTGCAGAATATGGGGCCAGGAATAAAAGGATCCATTATAAAAGGCTCTAAAAAAGGTAGTTCTGAGCTCGTGTTCCTTCCTGAAGTACTGTAAAGAGTCTAAGAGGGGGAGACAGAACAAACAGCTTCCCAGGAGATGTCTAACACAATCTTCTCTGAAGGAACCATTTGTAGAAAAAGAGGACTCACTTCTGATGGCTCAGCAAAACAGGAGACAAACCATGACAGGAGCAACATGTGGATGCAAAGGGCAAGCACATCAGCAAGGCTGATGGTGGCTTGTGAAAAACTCAGGTCAAGAAGTTTCTATTGAGATATTTTCCTTCAGCTAGAAAAATATTCAGCTAAGTTATTCTTCATAGAAAATACTGAGGCTTAGGCAAATGCTAAATAAACCCTGGAAAAATAGAGGCTTTGGATTTTATTTGCTAAAAGCAAAGAATAAAAAAAAATAAAAATAAAGGTTATTTCTTTCAGGTGGACAAACCTTAAATGATTCTATAAAAGAGGACTATTTTTCAATCCTGACATAATAAAATTCAGTGGATAAAACTGCACCCTTGACAAATTGGTTTAAAAACCCTTGTGGAGAAAACAAAGTCGAATGGCTGTGGCTGGGAGGTGGCAGGGGATGTCACAGCTGCAGTGACAGCGGCTGCACGTGGCAGCTGGTTCTGTGAGAGGGGACACCCCCACACACAGAGGGGGCTGAGCAGCAGCAAACCCCACACAGCTGCAGCTTGGCTGCACTGGAATCTCTCCACTGGCTGTGAATTTTGCTCTGCCATGTGCATAAACAAACCCTGTGATTTCAGACCCACAGCCAGACTCATCTGCGGCATCCAGAGGGTCTAGGAAAGCTGGAAACCCCATGAGAGAGAGGCAGAGGCATTAAATTGAGAAGAAAAGGAGCAGAACTGCAAGTTGCTGTAACCTCAGTGGGGCAGGGGATGGGTGGGCAAATCTCCCTGGAGCCCCTGCAGCACTCACTGCAGTTTAACCCCCAGTTCACCCAGCCTTTGGGAATGTGTGGGTGGTGAGGCACCCCTTTGCAGTGAGGTCACAGTGCTGTGGAGCAGATCACACCATGGGGAAGGCTGTGCCTTGTTCTTGTGAGAGCTGGCAAAGAAAAGCTGTGAATTTCCTACAGTCCTTCTGAACCACAGTGTTTCAGTGGTACCTCCTCTCTCCTTAAGGCAACAGCACCATGCATCTATTCCTGCTGGTTTTCAGTGTCAGGTACCACTGTCGTGTCTCCAGTGGACACAGTCACCCCACTGTGCCCCAGGAACTACCCTGCAGTGGGGAAAACCCCCTATAAAAGCAACTCCTTCAATCAGGACAGGTTTGGTCCTGATAAACAGCTCTCAGCTATCCAACATCACATGGACACTGTACATCCCATGGGGACTGTGTGCACTGCAGCCTTGGAGGGCTGGCTGCTGAGCCCCCATTCCCTGTTGGGTCCCAAGGTCTCCCATCCCAGCCATGGCTGATGCTCCATACTCTGGCCAGCTTAGTCACAGAAGGTTTATTTGGTCTGTGCAGGCTGATTCCACCTCCAGCAGAGGAGGCCAGTGGCTACTTGAAGAGAAGTAGGAACACTGGGTTAATTCAGAGCAAAACACACCTTGTCTCCCAGCACCCGGAGCTGACAGCTCCCGTGATACAGAGGTTGTATCCAGGCACCACAGACCAAGGACCTTTCCTACTATGAGTCTGCCAGTCCTTTCTGAATCCATCTACACAGACAGTGACCACCATTATGTCTGGCTCCAGTCTGGCTTTCTCAGCCAAGCCAAGGACTAACCAATCTAACTTTGTGGAAACAGAACACTCTGTCTGACTTTATGGTCTCTTCTTCATTACTGGACTGTGCACCTGTTATACATGAAAGAGAAGAAGGCCTGATCTTTAGACTTCAATCAAGACTCATCCAAGTCGGTGGAAAGACTGACAGTGATTTTGACAAGCCTGCAAGCGCATTGTTGTAATGATTTTCTCCTGATACTCAAAGGTCACCATGAACAAATTGCTCATTTGCTCTGATGCCTCTCTTTTGTAATCTGAAGGAAGATGAGGATTTCAAGGAGCAGGTCTGAAAACCTCGACAGCCTTATTCCTCCTATTCTCTTTCTTCTGTGATGCTTTATTTGGTCAGCTCAAAATTCACATGGGGAGCTCATGCTTGGTGAGTTTGTCAAGCATATGCTCACAGATCTTACTATTTGATTCCTTCTGCATCCTTTCCAACTGCAATTGACTTTATGCTTCTCATTTTGTCACTGTCACTTGTGTCAAGGAAATATTGATGCATTTTTCCTGTCTCCCTCAGCATTCCATGTACGACATTTCCTTTTTACCTTCCAATTTTTGTCACTGACACAATTAATTGCTTTATTATTTCAAAAGGCTCTTAGCTGGGAGTTCCCAAAGTTGGCCTATTCAAAGGATCTCTCCTTTGATCAGTGGTTTCCTTCTGATGGATCCTGAACTTACCCCAAAAAAACAGAAAAGTCTTTTCCATCCACTGTACAGTTTGCAAGTCTTGGCTGTGATCAACAACCACTATGAATAAGGCTGAATGCCTCCAAGGACTGCAGCACAAGCTGGCCTTAGTCATATCCTCCTGCCCTCTCCAGGCCATGGCCAACGAGAGCATGTGCTGTCAAGGGAAGGAGACAACTTTATATAGATGCTGGATGACTCCCTATGTTTGTGGGAATGCACCAGCTGCATTTTAAATCTAAAGCCTGTGTTATTAGCTGAGCCAGTAAACAATGAAACAATACATCCATCAACAAACCACTGAAAAGGCAACCTAGTCTGCTACTTCTCCACCTACAACTGAAGTTTTTAAATTTCTTGAAATCAAATGAAAAATGAAAAAGTCATATTTCTCCAGTGAGACGAGTCTGATATAGCAACTTCAGCCAGCCAGAAGTCAGCACGTTCACAGGTAAGGCACAAAGGGAGTCAGCCTCCCTGCTGCAGGGGAGCAATACAGGCATTGCCCCTTTGCCTTGTTCCCACACGTGTGGGGTATGCTGACTCCCGGGATGTTCTCCCCACCATCAGAGCACATGTGCTGCGGCACCTTCCTGCTCGCCCCATCCCTCAGCCATCTTCCCCTCCCCTCCTGCAGCCTCTCTTGCACAGGCTCATCTTTCAGAGCACTAATTAGCAAAGGTATTGAGGTGACCTGTGGAATCAATCACCACTCAGGAGAGTGCCCACATTCCCCTTCCACTCCCCCCCCGCTGGCCTTCCCTCCACCCCCCCTGTCGCTGGCGAAGGATTCCTCAGCACCATATGCTTTGCTTAATGAAACATCAAAATGTCAAACGGCAAGGAATGTATCTCACTTCCCAGACAATTACCTCTGCCTCTGCAGTATTTAGGTAAAAGAGTTTATTGCAGAAATTCTCATCTATGTCCCTTACCCTGTGCAAAGGAGCTTATGGCCAGCTAGCCACTGGGTTTTGCTTCAGTGCTCTGATGGCCTATTCAGGTCCAGACATTCGAGCCCTGAAATGTCCTTAGAAAGCCTAAACAGCATGTAAGAAATAGCCGAGCTGCCAGCAATCGCATCATCCAGCAGCTGTATCCTTTGGCTCATCTGTCCTAGGTGCCAGCAGCAACTTATGCAGAACTGATTTGAAGTCAAACCCCAAACTCCTCATGTTTTCTCTTCACTTTGCTGGCACAATTGGCACCAAAAATGGAACATCCAGGACAGAAACCATGTTTTTCTCTTTAAAGTCATAGGAAGTTCTTTGAACTGCGCAACACAATGGCAAGGAGTGTGAATCAGGCTAAACATACCTCTCCCAGGGCTGACGGGATAACAAACCACTTCAGCTTCGTTCTCATGGTTACCGGGAGCTTAGCAAAGCCTTTGATGTGTCATTAGAGCCCCTGTCGTTACCTGCGTGGTGGTGCAGGATGAGCGAGAATCTCAGTCCAATTTCTGGGACGCAAATGTAATAATCCCTCGGTGTACGAGCGGTACAAAAACATGACAGCACCCTGCACAGCAGAACTGACTTTGTTTATGCCAGGGATATTGCTTGAGTTTTGTCCTGATTTCTTCTCCAGGAGATTCATTAATAACCACAGTCAGGCCGAAGAGTGTTTACAGTTTAGGCTGTGTGAGAATCTAGGTTAGGTTTAATTGCCAGGATTTGAGCTTGAAAGCCAAATTGCTTCTAGGATCCTTGTGCTGGATCTGAAAGCACTGAATTCACTTTGCATCCTCCCCCAGCCCCTGGAGATTTCAGCCCATGATGGCAGAAATGCAGTGAGATAAGGTGTTCTCTGAAGATTTCTCCCTCCTGGGACAGCTTCCTTATAAAAGTCTGCCTGAACAAATCCAAGTCTGGAAAACAGATCATTTCTGTCTTTGGATCCACTCTGGAAACTGTAAGGCAGGGAAAAGCAAGAGCAAATCTCATCTTGTCTGTTTGCCTGCTTGTGTGATGTCTAGTTTTGGTCTGCTTGGATCTGCTTGTGCTGTTGTCTAGATCAGATTGGCTGATCTAGATTTTCTGATGTGGGATGCAGCCAAATAGCTGTCAGTTCTTGCTACCCAGAAAGAGCTGGTGCTGGGATGTCCCAGCTGCTGCTCTTGCAGAGGTTGCACCTCCATTGTGTGGAAGGGTGCTGCAAGCTCCAGACCAGAGCAATCACAAGTTGTCTGGAGGTTAAAAAAACCCAGGCAGTAAATACACTCCAAAGCCTTTGCTGAGAGAAATATGCTGCAGAGCTCTGTGATTTCAAAAAGCAGCGTGGGCAGCTCAAACCCCTGAGCATGCTACAATAGGTAGAGGACTTGTTATGTGGGGTTCAACAACCCCTGCAGGTCTTCATGTGTTCTTTCACTCCTATTCTGCCTCTGACTCACCCCAGGGTTCACTGACCCTCCTTCCTCAGTAGTCATGCACTGCCACCAAGGACTTCATGTTGTCTTCATCAACACAGGCTCTCAAGGCAAAATCTTTGAGCATGCAGCTGAATATTAGTCTGACAGGTAAAGAAAACATTCTCTAAGTGCATAACTTGAGCACATATTGTCTGGGAACCACTCTGACAATAACCACAAAGCCTCAACATGCCATTCTGACAGTCCCTGTTAAGAACAGGAGAGCTTTTTTAAAGCCTGGATTCACAATGCTGAATCCCATCAGCACAGCATTAAACTTTCACTATTTTCAGTATGATTCAAGGCCAGGAAGAACCAGAACATTATCTATGTGCCCCACACAATTTGAGCCAGAGAGTACATCCAGAGACTGCTGCAGCAGCTCAGCTTTTGTCTCTACCTTATGTAAATCCATGCACAATTCCCAGTTTGTTGCACTCAGGTCTGACACCAGAGCTTTGAGACCCTAGCTTGTGAAGTACTCGGATCTTGTAGGAGCTCCACAAAACAGGCTGCAGAGGCAGGGCTACATAATCAATCTGTGTTCCCCATGCCCTCTAAGGCAGCTGGAGTAGCAGGGAAGATGCACAGGGATCAGTAATCCTGGGGAATAGAGGAATGCAATTCTTGCTGCAGTCACAGAGGCCATACTGTCACCCAGGTGCCAAGGCCTGTCAGTGATCAGATGTTTGCATTGTGACGTTGCACCGATCCGTGAGGAGACTGTGCCATGACTAAAGGAAATCTCTGGCTGCTCAGCTGCAGCTGGTGTGTGACTCCTTGAAGCTCAGGTCAGTGATAAAGAGGCTCTCTCCAGGAGCTATAAATATTGTCACACAGGTGTAATTTTTGCTGGATGCATGTGTCAGAGTGGCTGTTCCACCAGAGCAACTTCATCTATAACTGCAAGCCTTGACTAAGAGAAGTTGCCTTTCACAGCAGGATAAATAGCAAGAGACATACCTTTAATTGCACATCAGCAGAACTGATCCCTCAAGGATATTGGCTGGTACAAGGAAAAGGAGTAGGATATTATCAGGAGTCAAACTGCATGGCAAGGTACCAGTCTAGAGTGAGCCTGCAAGGGATCACCTGGGCAGTCCTGCCAGGCCAGTGGAAACCTGTGGAAGTCCAAACTGCCATCAGGACAGACTGTACGTCTCTGGGATTTGCACTTTGCTGGATTTCAGGTGGCTGGGGCTGAGATTGGTTTCATGGTCCCACTCCTTCCTTTGAGTGGGACACATATGCATGTCTCTGGGCATGATGAGGACATCAAATATGCCACTTGGACATAAAATATGAGTCTGCCTCCAGCCCTTGTCTGGGAGGAGGTTTCAAAGCACTTAAGAAGGGAGGGTGATAGTCTTGTCATCATTTTACAGGGGAATAGAGGTGTGAGTGCCTAGGAGTGGCAAAACCAGGTAGGATTTGGTCTCTGAGCCTGAGGCATGGTCCTGGCCTGTGCAATCTGTGCCCTTGCATCTTCCTTTACTATGCCCCACTCAAAAGAGACACTGCATGGCCCTGAGCAGGCACTTCCTTCATCAAGAGGAAGAAGGGCAACCATCAGATGCACCAGGACAGACATCCCATCCTGGATGTGTTGAACTGCAACCCCAGAGGAGCCCTGCTTTGCCCCGACACATTGTCCTGTGCAGTGGACAGTGCTTTCTGGGTGTCCATCTGGCCAGATCTAACCTCAGCACCAGGAGATACTGCCTGCAGCCCCACCAGCATAGCTTCACACACTGGGTAAGAAAATGACCTCCATGCATGACAGCTCCTGGCTCTGTGCAATACAACACCTGACAAAAGGCCTCAAATCCAGCCCTCAGCCTCTGAGGCTCCTCACCTCTTACAAAGCCTTAGAGGTATACTTAGAGGGGGACAGGAACACACACAAAAGGAGGTCCTTCATTCCCCAGTTCCTCAGGATACAGCTAAAATGAAAGATGTTTTGATTTTATTTAAAAAATCCCATGGCTCTGTTTTCTTCCAGAAGCTCGTTCCCAAGAGTCTTGTGATGCTGCCATCCTGGCACCTGCCCAGCCCTAAACGGAAACATAAATCCAATACTTTCTTAGTCACACAAAACTTGCTGAAGCTAATGGCTGTTTGCTGAATAAAGAAGAAGTGAAATGATATAAAAGCTCGGAAATTGAGTACTTTTTTTTCTGTGTTTTTTTTTTTTTGTTTGTTTGTTTTTTTTGTTTTGTTTTTTTTTTTTTACTATTTATGCCAGCAGCTCCTGTAATACTTTACAGTCAGCCAATGATACAAATTGGGGGGAGTACTAAGCTGCCTACATGCAGGTCAGAGAGCTGGGAGCAGAACCGAGCCCTTAAGTCAAGTTGGGTTTCTCCCTTCATTTACCCTATCTGCCTTAATGTGAGATCACTGATGTGTGGAGACCTAAACCCCCAGGGCACTGGCAGGATTAGCTCATATTCGAGAACTGCTGCACAAAAGCAGAGCATTGTTTATCAATGGAGGCTGTAAAACTTGCTGACACCACGTAGATTCACAGCCAGTTTAACTATGAAGAGATGAAATTCTGCCTGGTTCTCAAAAACAGAGGTGAAAGTGCAGCATCTCAGCATACAGAATCCACAGTGAAGCCTGTTACTAGTTAGGATTGGTTTGAAGATGGAGAAAGAGAAAATAACTTCTAAACAAAGATTTACACCTTTCCAAAATCAACTTAATACCTTTCTTGTGCATCTGTGAGTAGTTTGTTTTTTCATTTATAAGCCCATTTACCTTGGAAGGCAAATTAGCACATCAACCCCAGGGGGCAATCATTACTGACGTGGGTGAACAGCTTACAAGTGTACAGAAATATCTGAATAGTTCTGGAATGAACATATAATTAACCCAAAGGCATTTCTCGTCATGCTCTTAAACTATTGAAGCTTGATGATAAATGTATGTACAAGGCTGTTCTTGAGAAATCCAGACAGGACTGCCCAAGCACAGGTTCCCAATTGCAAGTGGCATTTTCAGAGGAAGGCCCCAGCTGTTGGAGCTCACAGTGAGTTTAGGGTCTCGTGCTGCAGGGCTGCCTCTTGTTCAGGGCTCTCACTGAGAGCTCAGAAGAGGCTAACATTGGCTGGGGTAAACCTAGAACTCCCAATGGCCCTGAGAACCTGACTGCTCCAAAGTACAGTTTTTAATAAGCTGTTGTCTGGGTTTTTTTCCTAATGATGTTCATTGATCATACACATTTGGATTCCCGATTCCACGAAGCAAGGAAAAACAACCCCATTGTTCTCACAGGCAAGCTTGGTCTCATGAGATGTTTGAAATGGCTCTGCTGTAACATGCTGAACAAATTTAAGTCTGTTCTTATGCTGCTGGAGAATAACAAATTATCCCATCCTAACTTTCCCCTACCAGTACTGGATACCTGGTTCATATCCCATCACAGGTCAGGAACAAAATTACATCAGCTGGTGCATCAACCTCACAAACTATAGATCCCAACACTTCTACCTCATCACATAAAATTAAAAAAAGCGCATGAATGATAAGGAAAAAGCTACCTGCAAAAATGTGCCTAAGTTGAGGATCAATGATGATGCACATATGTAGGAAATCAGGATAGCAGAGAAAGCAGTGGGATAAGACTCAGTTGTGCTAACACAACGAGTGGAAGTCTGCATAAATCCTGCTGTAATGTACCCTGAGGTCCCATTCTGTCCTGTATGTGTGCAGGGACCTGGAATACCCTGGCTAGGAGACACACACTTACCTCATGGTGTACAGGAGAGTGCCATTGTCCACCAGGCGCAGCAGCTTGTTGGGTGTTGTCATGTTGTGGGCAACAGATTTCTTCCCATTGTGGAAGAAGGTATCAGGAGTCCAGATCTTACTGGCCAGCAGGTTGTTCAGGGGAAGTATTTTCATGGGACCATCAAACTTCAGCCTTTCATCTCTCCAGGATTGCCGGAAAAAGACATCAATAGTGTATTCCTTTGTGGGGAGACGAGAGAAAAGTAAGTCGTGTTTTACTCAACTCTTCATTGCAAATAAGGGGATTCAAGAAGTAGTTAAGTACCTTCAGTCATGGAAGAGACTGCACTTTGGCACACCTTGGGTAATATGAAGTGTTGTGCAACAAGAAGCAGGGATTAACAGCACTGGAGGACAGATGGCATTTACCATACTTTGTATAATGACCTATCTGTGATTGCAAAATTTGCATTTCAATGTTTCTGACCACTGCACACAAGCTGCAACACAGACTACAGTGTCTAGTGCTGGGATGGCCCTGCTGCACCACCACCTTTATCCAGATGTCTCAGGGGAGGCAGCCCACTGTGTGCTACATAGGCATTTTAAAAAGCAAAAGTAAAGATCCTGATCCTGCAGATGGAATTTGGCCAGGATGCTGGCAATTGTACCCCCTGCTTATAAAAAAACATAATGCAATAAACTTTCTTGACAGTGTCTTAATGTTATTTTGTTCCTCAGGACACCTCTAGAAAAGCATTGAATCAAGGACTTCACAGACTTGCATTAAAAGATCCTCTGACTTTCTTTTGTCTTCTTTTTCTTATTTTCTCCCATGCAGAAACCCATTTCCTAAACCAGATTCCAGCTGGGGCAATTAGAAGTCATCCCTTTGAAACACTGCAGCTTCTTGCTCGGTGCCTGCAGCCTCAGACCAAGCAGTAAAGTCACTGTGGCTCCATGTCCATCCCAGGGCAAAATCAATTCAATGTACCCAGTGTTCCCTGTGTCCTTTGGGGGTTCATGTCACTTGAGGTTCACGTCTTCAGCCCATCACCGTGAGCTGCACCACTGCTCACCTCTACAGCACAGACCTCTTGCTAATGAGGGGTGTCATTGAGTCATGAGGCTTTTAGAGAGAGAAGGGGGCTTTGGAAAGAAGAACAGTCCCAACAGTTCTTCCCCTGACGTTGCAGACTCATAGTCTTTATTTATGTGTTCCTGGAGGCTGCAGGACCAACTAAACTTATCATTGTGAGTGATTTCTTTCCTGCAGCACTTCTCAGCAGCATTTAAAAACTGCTGTGCATCGGTTTCCTATAGGACAGAGAAATTCCTACAGGTTTTTGCAGCAGATGGCAGCTGAATGAAAGCATCTCAGTAAATAAATTCATCCCTGCTCCCCGGCCATGGGGCCAACACTGCTCAAATATGAACCTTCTGGAGCATGGCTGGGGGAAGGAAAGAGAAGATTCTACATTCCCACAGGCTCTGCTGTGTACTAGATATTCTGCCCCTTCATGGAAGTGATTTTAAGCTCAGTAAAGGGATAAAACCAAAGAAATAAGCCTGTGCCCCAGGAGGTTTGGGAAAAGTCCTTATCAGGAGAAGATCTCTCCTATTCAGAACTCCCTGTTCCTACTAAAAAACAGCAAACAAAGAAGTAAAATATTTTTAACAACTTTACAGGCCTTGCTTTTCTTCTTTTATGCTACGGAATCATTCCTGAAGAAAAGAGAAATCATGTTCAGAATCTTCCCCTCTTTTCTATACTTCTTTCCATAAAAGCATCATTCCCAATTCATGCCTTCCAAAGAGCACCCGTAGTTCTATGTTATGCTCTTCTCCTCTGTAGAGAAGTGACTGAAAACATCAAGACTGAATCTATCTTCAGAGCCCCTTCATGAAACAAAAAAAAAAAATCCCTTGAACCTTTTTTTTTTTTTTTCTTTTCTCTTATAATTTCCTGGGGATTGAGGCAAAGTTGCAAGAGCTCACTACCGAAGATTCAGGCGCATGTCAGGTCCTATCAGGCTCTGCCTTCCAAACCAAACAAAGCGAGACTAGAAGTCCCTTGGAGCATCTCAGTGAAAAGGTCTCCACGTCCTCCTCCACGCTTCGTAACCAGCTGCTCTCCTCCGCTCTCCACAGCAGCTTTACCTGCCTCTCCTCCATCATAATTACAGTCTCTGTCTGCATCAGGATGCGCCGGAGCCGCTTTCCACAGCAATGAGTAATGGCTGTGGGAGGGATGGGAGCGGATCACCAGGCAGATGCCAGCGGGGAAGGAGGGACTTCCCCACTCCCGAGATAAAAGGAACCACAGCAGGAGAGCAGGCTATCCCCACGTTTCTCTGCCTCACGTTTCTGAGAGCATTGAGCAGCAGAAGAGCAGGCTAAAACACATTCGCTATGCATTTGTAAAATACACGGAACCAAAGCACGCGAAAGGGAAATAATTTATTATTCCTTAACTGTCTTCCTAATTTTAAATTCATTTTGTCAAATCACATTGCAGAGAATACCTTCCTCTTTTCAATACCTCATATTTCTTCTTCACAGTTCATTATACACACTCCCTTAATCAAATATGCTCCACCTTGGAAGTAATTATCAGATACTCCCCAAGGGCTACGATTGCTGAATACATTATGGGTCTGTGCTGCATTAGGAAAGCAGGCAAGGGAGGGAGGGAGAACTCAAATGAGGTTAACAGTCTCGACTATACTGACAGCAAGTTAACTTCTTACCCTGGAGGGAGTGGTCTTCCCAAAGCAACACGGGCTTGCTGGATGAAACAAGCATTTCCATGAAACACGGAGACTTTATTCTCCCCCAGTGCCCCTGCCTGCTCTCACAAGATTGTCAGTGGGACAGCTGAAGAGATGTTCAAGCCATGTCAGCACAGAAAAATCAAACCCTTCCAGCTCCAGAGGTGTCATGAGAGTCCAAGGACACTGCTCCAGCCTGGCCCAGCTGGTGAGGGTAAAGCCTGCTCCCTTCTCCCAAAGTGGGCTCCCTTCACAGCAGGGCAGCCCACTGCTGGCCTGGGCTATGCCAGCCCATGTCAGCTCAGGTGCTGGATGTGCAGGAGGGTCTCAGCCCTAAATGAACGGCTGTCCTTACATGGCATCCTTGAACTGTGGAGCAAACATCCACAGCCAACTCTTCTCTGTGTGCCTGGGTGCGTGTGAAATACGAGCTGCAAGAAATGCTGTTGAGAAACCTCACTATTAATTATGCTCCACAGTCCTGTTTTAATTAGAAGACAAACTGTTGTGGGAATACAAGCCTAAATTCAGACCCCAGGCCTTTTCATTAATAATTTTCCCTGAACATGTCAAAATACTCCAATCAGTTCATGCTTTTTCTTTTTTCTCTTTTGCCTCCCTTCTGGTTCAAGTACTAATGGCAGTTTGATGGTGAATCATTCTCTTCTGGCACTGCCACCAAACCAGACCAGATCCTGGAATTCTCCCCTCTTCCCAGGGAGCAACCTCCTTTCTCCAGACACAGAGAGGTCAGGGAAGGGTGGCTGCAGAAAAAGTGCTTGTCAAGGCAGGTAATGAGTAGACCACGCTATGTACAGGTCTGGGTTCCATGGGCAGACCCCATTTCATTAGGATGGACCTAATGAAATAAGGTTGGAAATAAAAAGACCCTAAAAACCTGCAGTGTGTCTGGGAGGTGGAAAGGCATTGACCCTCCAAGGGTGTGTTATCAATTGGTTTCCAAAAGCCCAAACACACCTGAGAAACAATCTCTGTCTACCACCAGCTCTTGTCATTTAGGAAAAATCCCAATTTTGTCCACATACACCTGGAATGAGGGTGGGACACACCCACGGTGGCTGCAGGAGAAGCCACCCCTCCCACTGAGGCACCTACCATGTCCGTGTCCGAGACAGGGCCGAAACTTGTCACGTAAATGTCTGTCTTGACTTCAGTTACACTGTCTGGGACAAAAAAAGAAAAGAAAAAGGGAAAAAAAGGAATTAGAGAAGCGAATTTGCATGCACAGGGAAGGGTTTGGGGGTTGTTATGTGGTATTTTTTCCTGATCTGTTGAACCCTCTGCACTGTGCCCCAAACAGCTGATTTTATCACTCACAACTTGGCAAATTCGTTTCCAATGCAGCTCTGCTGCTTCCCACGCTTACACTGAGGCTCAGTATGTCCCACATGGCCAGACAATGCGTATTTACAGAATCTATGAGGCTGCATGATCCATAATGTGGTACAGATCCACACATTTTCAATACAGAGGTAAGCCCTGATGCTTTGAAACTCCTTTTAATCTGAAATCCCTTTGTGTCTCGCAGCCTGAAAAACAGCCTAGCAATGTTCCACCAGTTTTAGGAAAGCCTGGGTTTGTTACAGCTTCAGGCTTATCTGTATGTAAAGAGAATCAATATTCTGATTGCCTTTTACTGCCACCGTGCTTGCTGTTCTCTTAAGTGCCTCACTCTTGCGAAGCTGCTGCTCACCCACATCACATGCTCCCCTGCACCCCGGGCTGTGCTGCCCCCAGGGATGCTGAACAGCAGCCTCACTGCCCGAGCAGAGACACCGAGCCCCACATCCTGCCCCAGCTGCTAAAACCCAGGGGCAATTTCCAGCACATGCCTTCAGATAAAGATAATCCAGAGGGCTTTGCAGAACACAGCCATCAGCACATGCTGAACAGCACATACAGCTCTCTTTCTTGACTTCATTTGATTTTGGCATGTTTCCTAATTGACATCTCTGCTGCTGTCTCATTTTGCAGGGAAATCAAGGCATGGTGATTTACCAGATTTACAGTCCTATGCTCTGCCCACTGGGTTGCACTGAAAAAATGATGGATGAGGTGCCTTGAGTTGAGCACTCAGTTACCATAAATCCTGACCACTTTAGGGATAGATCATGCCATTATATGGCATTAGCTGGCTCGGAGCTGCTCTCTTAATGAAAGAACCAATTTAAAGCCCCAAAGCAGAGTTCATGTTTTATGCACAGTACCCAATTTTGGCCACTGCAGCAGCTTTGCAAGTAGCCTGGATGGGCCATTGCTCAATGTAGTTATGGAAATCCTTCTGTCCCTTGACACTTATTTTTCTGTACTATGAAGCTTAGTTTTGTGCTTCAAAGTTTTGCATCCCAAAATAAGATAATGCATTCTGGCAGGGTTTTCTCCTTAATGGCTAAATATACATATATTCAGTTATTATCGCTGCAAAGCTTCTGGTGCGGCCTGTGGCTGGTATTATTGGGCTATATAAGTAACCCTTGATCTTTTCTTGATCCAATAAAAGGAAGGTTAAAGATAAATATGTATGCAGCATACTCTGTGAAAGCCCCAGAAGTCTAAACAGAATGAGTTACTTCTGCAACAAATACTCAGGGTATTTTCTGTCTCCCTCCAAACAAGTCCTCAAATGAGATACACAGCAGAGAGCATTTAGTGATATGAGGCTCCTTCTGCTACCACATGCGGTGAGAGAAAGTTAATTGTGTTCTAGAGAACACACAAACCATCTTTACCCCCTTCTCTCCTCTCTCCATGACATTCAGTTTTCAGCCATGGATATTAGATCAGGATCCACAGCCACCCATGGCCAGGGAAGACAGGGGGCCCCTATTCATGTTTCAGGGAGAGGGCTCCATGAAAGAGCCTGTGCTCTGCTGTGTCCAAGCACAAGGGAAGGGATTCAGCAAGCCATAAGAAAGCAAAAAGAACTAGTTTTGGATACATTTTGATATGATCTTGCAATCTTTACATGAGCTTTTACATCCTTAGCAAACTGTAACCAGTGTCACAGTCTCCAGAGACCCCTTCCTGTCCCTTCAATCTGCTGGCAAATCCAGTCAAAGACAACAACATTACCTTATTAATATAAATAGTTTAACAATATTACTAATCAATTATAGTCCAGATCTGAGGAGGATCCCCCCCCATTTCCAGACTGCAGATGTGTTCCCCAGGCCAGGCCATGCAGCGCCTGGTGCAGGGACAAGCTGGGGCTTCATCGCTGCCTCACTGACGTGCCTCCGCACGTGGAAAAATGTGCTCCCTGCACCTTTCATGGCAAAAGCCAGACTGAACTTTCCCAGTTAATATGTACTCCTAAGGGCAGGATTTGGCTGGGATCGGGAGGGATTTCTGAAATTGAATCATTTCTACGCAAGCAGGGATTTCAGCAGAGCTGGGAAATCCACAGATAAGTAAAACACCAGCAGAACAGAACAGCTCCAGCCTCAGAGATTCACTTCCTCCGTGATCCTACAGCCCAAGAGCAACTGCACCCCTTGCAGCTCTTTAACAGCTCGCAGGCTCTGTGGCTGTGAGATCTCCTCCAGAGAAATCTGGGGCTACTCACCCAGCCTCCCCTCTCCTTACCTTCACATCTATCCACCCGAAACCTGAATGAGAAGAAACTGCATCTACTTTTGCAGCAAGAGAAAGCTGAGAGAAGAGCATCTCCTGCCTCTTCTTAAAGATGTGGCAGGGAAATACTTATCTGATCCTCCATCCACAGACAAGCTCACATTGCAGCTTGGCTGTCTTGCCCACTCCTCACCCAAGATTTAATAATTAAGGACTGTATAAAGGGTTAGGTGTTTTCACTAGATGTGTTGCAGAACATTACACTACATTTCCTCCTTCCCAGCATAATTCTTCCCTGCAATTCAGAGGTCTTCGACATGCACAAGTTACGCTTTCAAGCCCTCTGGGGTGGCAGGTGGATGCTGCTGATCCTGTTTAAAATCGGGGAAACCAAAAAGGAGAGACTTGGTTCAGGTAGGAAGCTGGAGCAGGGCATGAACCAGAGCCCAGCCCTGGCTGCCCTAAGTAATGGCACAGCACTGCTCGGTGTTACTCTTAGTGAGCTGCATAAACCCATTCCAGCCACCCTGCTGAGCCTCACCATGCCCGAGGTCCTGCTGGGGACCAGGAAAGCCAAAAAAAGACCCTGGAGCTGACATGAAACTAGAAGAGCAAGAAATTTTCAGGTTCAACATCTGTACATTGGCAGAATTTAGAGACACAAGTGGCATGCCGTGTTCCCAAGTAATTTATTTCAGGCTGTTTCCCTTGTCTGGATGCTTTCCCCACTTATTAACTCAACCTATTTCTAAGCTTCAGCACAACCATGTCTCTAAAACTGTCTGGAGTGTGTGAGCAGGAGCAAGGTGCTGCAGGTCAACCAGAGCCGCCCCTTTTCCCACAAGGTGCAGAGCCTGCTCTCTGCCTGGCGAAATCCCCCACAGCTGGGCAGATCTGCAATGCAAATGCAAAACAAAACATCCCTTCCCACAGTGTTACCATGGCACTTCCTACACCTGCCTGCTCTTCAAACACTACCCCTCTCCTCCGGGAACCTGCTACTCCAGACCTGGCTGCTGGAGCACACCGCAATCGTCCCTCCTAGCCCTGGGTGGAGGGGCCAGATCCAGACCCACTAGCCCCAACACCAGCAGGGTCTGTCGCCTCCCCGGGGTGTGCAGAAGGTACAAAGCAGCACCAGCTGCTGCTGAGGTGCTTCAGGCGTTCCATTTACCCCCAGCTTGCCCCGTGCCCCCCTTCAGCTCCCCATCCTCCTGGCGCTGGCTCCAGGCAGACACCCCCCTCTTCCCGCAATCCCCTCTCCGCGTGCTCGTGACTCCCTGGGTCTCTGAGGAGATAGCTATTATTTACAAAATGACGGAGTGCTATTTTTACTTGCTTCTTGGAAGCACTAGGAGCAGTAGCAGAGCTGGAATACAAATTACGCTGCCTCGCTGCCTCTCCCCTCCCTGGCTGTAGAGCTGCCTCCACGAGTGATTCTGGGAGGCGGGGGTGCACGGGGGGCTGAGCAGGCGCTTATTAAGCATCCCACCGCACTTATCAAGTGCCGTTTATTTAAGAACCTCAGCCGTAACGCGATCGGCTCGGCCGGTTGTGTTTCAGCCTGGAGGTTTGGGGGATGTGCTGAAGGCAGTCCCGTTTCCCAGGCGGGGGTTCCCAGAGGCTACGCCGCAAGCCAGCTGAAATGATGTGCCTGCGTGCGAGCGCTGGGGGCTCCCGAATGATGTGTGCCATGGAAACAGGGGCGAAGCCACTGCGGCTTCGTGCAGGGGATTCCTGGCTGAGGCACTGACGTCAGGGAGGCTGCACAGCCTCGGCTCGGAGATAAACGGGATGAGCGAGGGGATGGGGACCTCCCCGAGGCAGCACTCCAGCTCTGCCCCAGGGCTGTGCTGGGATCTAGGAGAGCTTGGAGGTAACAAGCCTGCCTAGAGCAGTGTTTCTGTGCAGGATGGTGTGGCCGAGACTAGAAAGGAGGGCAGTGCTGTTCAGGTTCTTCTGCCTCCAGGGGCACAAACACTCAATCTGCTCCAGGCCAGCTCCAGGAGGCAGATGTTTCTGCACTGGACTCCCTATGAACTGCTCCGGACTTCAGCTAGCCCAATATCCCATTGCTAAGGAGGACAGTAACAAGCTGATAGTGCCCCTTAACTCCCTCCTAGACAACCTCTTTTATCCTCAGCTCAATGAGGTCTCCTTATTCAGTGTCCCCTCAAATACACAGAATCCTTTGGGAAGGATTCCCACGAACCTGTGGTGAGAGTAGTCATCTTGAAGAGAGGGGATGTTGCATTGCTCTTTCCCACAAGAAATAACCCAAAGTGAGCACACTGGGCAGGATGGTGCTTTCCAGTTAACCCAGCATCCCTGGGAAAGAAAACAGTTGGTTTGTACCACCAACTTCCACCTCATGCCTTGTCCTAAATCTTAGCCATGTTATTTAATAAGCTGCAGAAGGTATTTTTTTGTAGCTGCACACAGAAGCTTTTTGTGTGTTCATTCTTCATTTTCTCAGCCTCTCACTGAAGGAATTGAATTTTTCTTCCACTTTTAGCCTCTGGAACAAAAGAGGCTCCTATGACCTATGCTAAAAGTTCCATGAGGCCACTGGGATATAGGAACTGAGTGGTGTCTCCTTGCAGGAAGAAATGCAAGCAAAAGGAATGGCACATCTATGGATGATGGGGCACAGCATCCCCTCTCTGTGAGTTCGCCCTTGGGACTGCAGGCTAGTTCTGGGGGAGAACAGGGAGGCAGAAGCAGAGGGGCAGGTACCCAAGGGAACAGGGTTCTCTCCCCATAACCTCAAGCTGCAAGAATGGAGACATGACATCTACATCACTAACCACACACCAGAAACCCCTGACATAACCTTCACTGATGCTCTCCTGCTATGAGGCCAGTAACACTCTCCCACATATATTAAAGTTGCTTTTATTTAAATCTTTCTGCTAGGGACCTCAGAAATAGCAGCAGAGACAGAAACATTTCAGTGAACATCACTGCAGTGCTGTTAATGCCTTCTGGGCTTGTCCAGCACAGCCAGGGGATAAAGCTGACTCCAAGGACAATGACAAAACTCCTGCCATACAAAGGTCACAAAGCAGCATGAGCTATTGCTAATGGCAGAACCACAAATAACCCTAACTGCACCTGGGATGCTTCCACACCAGGTATCCTGGGAAAAGAGGCTGTGCTTGAGTCAGGCTGGGGAACAGAGACAGCCAAAAACCCATGAGAATGTACTGGCACTTCCTCCAACCTCTAGGAAAGGGAGAGCAGAGCTGTAGTGCAGAGATGTGGGCAGGTCTCAACACCATCTCTTCTCTCTCATCAACTGGTTTTGACTTAGGAATCTCAGACAACACCTGGAGAGGTCACAGTCAACCTCTTAAAACTCACAGTCCCAAAGAAAACACATATTTTCAGATGTTGTTTGACTGTTGTAGTGCCTCAGCATCATTCTATATGAAATTACTTGCTCAGAAGCAAAAGCCAAATCTCCTATCACAGACACTCACCCTGGTCTGACAAGCTCAGCTCGGGCATCTTTCCCAAAAGTGGACAGCAGAGTGTACATGTTCTTCTTAGAAGAGGCAGCAAGAACATACACAGGATGTCTCAGTCCTGTCAATGCCAAATGGCAGAGGACAGAGACAAGAGTGCCACCAGGAGGGCTGGCAGCTGACCCAGTCCTTCACAGGCCAGACAGAGCTAACAACAGCATCAGCTTTAATCCCCTGAACTAAAATACCAACACACCTGCACAAAACCTCACTTAAGCAGAAGCATCGAGACACAGCTGAGACCCCGCTGGCCCCATTTTGTCTATGGGGGGAGGGTAATCCTACAGGTAGTTCAGCCTACTCAGACCTCACCACCTCTGATGGCATCTGCCTCTCCCTAATGAGCACAGATATGAGAATGACTAGGGTCTCATGGATGAAGGCTGGCCTTGGCCTTGTGCTCCCACCTGGGACAATGTGGTTAAAGATGATGGGATGCTCATCCACTGCAAAGTGAGGTCAGCCAAGGACTGAGTACTGCAAAATTTGTACTCTGCAGAATAAACCACATAGTAAGGCAAGAAACAATACAAATGTCTGAAGCAAATGTCTCATCTCAGCAAAAGCAAGGGTGAGTAAGAGCCTGCAGGGGATTGCCAAGAAGACCTTTGGGTCGGATCCTTTTCTAGCTCTGCCATGTCATGAACTATTTGTCTAATGCAGTTTTCCTCAGCTATTTGCTTGATTCCAGAATAACTGGGTCTGTGTAACAGATCTGACCCACTCAGTTATGCTCCCAGTGACTCCTGCAGGGTTGTGATCAAAAAGGCATCACACTTACAGCAGAACAAGGCTATCTGCTCCTCTCCATGAAAGCATCAAGCCTGTTCCCCCAATCCTGGGGTGCCGAGGCATCTTTCCACCCACTGCTGCTGCTCAAATCCCCTGAAACTGCCAGCATGTGCTGTACAGCCAGTTCCCAAGTTGCTGCTCTGTGAGCCATGGTGATTAATTGCTACCTTCTCTCTTGTGTGATGGCACATCAGTGTCTACAATTGCATGTCCTCCAGCCAGACTAGTGAGAAGTCATCCAATCTGTAAACACAGATACGCATGTGGTGTCACTTCCAGCTGTGCTTCTCTTCTTTCGCCCCTCAACTTGGATAGTTCAGCACAGGGAGAGAAAGCAGTTCAAAATAATTTCAGGGGCTCTCTCAAGAGACAGCCAACAATGAAACCACTCACATATGATGAGAGAGATCAGCATGGTCTACAATTACATGTGCTTAATTCTTCAGCGTAGATGAAGTGACATGATGCCTGTGAAATAAATCTTCAGAAAGACAGCCTGCTGTCCTGGCTCCCTTTCTTAGCAGGGCCACAGAGAGCTGAAACAATGGAGAGATTTATTCCCTGTCTCACACAGCACACTGCAGATGCATTGTTCTAACACAGCTGCATCCAATGTCCTCTGCAGGAACCAAATATGGGACCGTGAAGTGACCCAGTCACCACTGGAGTATGGCTTGTCTGGGATTTATGGCACAGTGTCATGCATTGATGGACGCCTAATTCCTAGGCACAGTCTCCTTGGGTTACATAGGGAAGATCAGCTCAGTTCTTGAAAGATCCCCAAGGAGTGTGCAAATGTGCTGTACATGTGCCTGTGGCTCCGGCACAGGTCTGAGCTCTCTGTACACCTACACAACACGTTGGTTATGGCGTTTGGATCAAAAAAGAATTATTGCTTAAAGTAGAGGAGTTAGACACACCTTGTTCCTCCTTGCTTCCAGCACAGTGCTGAGAGGCCCACAGGGCATCTGCTTGTCCCTTTTAGATGAGAAACTGCACTCCCTTCCTAGAACTTCTGTGGGAATAACAGCACAGGGTAGCTCAATTTTCTGCTCTGACCTTGCTGCAGTGCCTCTTTGTCTGAACACACGAGGGGTAAGGGGGCTCCAGACATACCTGACACAGGGGGTAAGTCCATGTGTTGCTGTGAAAGGTGCTAGAGGGTTTTCACACACACCCACCCCCATGCCAGTGAAAGGCATTTTCTCACATTTATCAAGAGTAGGGGGTGCAGATTAGAGCTCTGTCCAGCAGAACAACCTAGGAGAGATGCTGCTTTGTCAGCAGTGGAGCCAACAAACCCTGCTTCCCACAGATCAGCATTTCCTCCCTGGTTTTCTGATGCCTAACACCAGTTGATCCCACCTAGTTACCTCTCTCTACTTTTGAGTCCTTTTCCGCTCAGCTGCATAATTCCACAAGTCTTGCGGGGGCTTAAAATCTCTGAGATATCTACCTTCCTGTCAAGTTTTGTTCAGATCAGCCAACAGGTTCTAAAGCTTATAGAAGACAAAAGACAGATAGATGGATATGATAAGCCTTACAGTATTAAGTTTTTAGGCAGGGCTCAACAGAACAAGACTCAACAGAACGATGCATTTGGCTCATGCAGTTTAGTTTAGCTTTCCCTCATTGCCCTGTGTAGGCATCCACATGCACGTGTTCTCATGACCACACTAAGTGACATAAAACACACAACCAGAGGTTAGGATCAGGATGTGGTGCAAGTTATTGATATCAAATCCAGGCGGAATAGAAGAAAGAGTTGGAAGCAGCAACTGCTGGAGGGTGTGCAGTCATGGAGGCTTTACACATACCCCTCATTCTCACACATACAGACTACAAACAGAGACTACAAATTAGCTGTGCTATTTTTGCTACAGACAGAGCTAAGACAGAATGAACAAAGCTACTGTCGTTACTATTTTAAGGACTTAGGACACCCTCAGATGCCATAAAGACAGAGGAGGAATATGTATGTATGAGCATGCTTTTAGAGGTTCCACAGTGCTTTGAGACCCTGTGGTAATGGAAGAGAAATGCTACATAAACATGTTTGTTATATATTATAAATACAATGAGAAAATGTGTGAATATAAATTAGCATGCATAATTTAACATTATTCAGTATTAAAGCCTGTCCTTGATGGCTATGCCAGAGGCGCTCAGGAAAGGGAATCCCTGCTGGTCCCTGTGGACAAGGGAAAGGCATTCCAACATTGCTGTGTTCCCAGGTGGTACATGCAGCTGTGGTCCTAATAAAACCAAAGCCAGGAGAATTTTTTCTGACCACATCCTGCAGGATGCCTGCATGGCTCTATGCACTGGAGGAATCAATAGGATGTGGGTAAAAACAACTGACTGGTACCACACCATTAGGCAAACCAGTTCACGTTATCTGCAAACCACCTGTGTGTTGGGTTGAGCTTGCCTTTGTGACCTTACCTTCAGTTAATTTGCCTCTTTAGGGGCCAATGACAATGTTCTTGTTGACTCTGTCTTGGTGAGCAGCAGCCTCAGAGAAAGATTGCAGCAGGTTCTGTGCCCCAGTGCTGTGGCAGTTGCAAACACAGAAGAGATGAAGCACCAGAGCAAAGCAGCCACTTTTGCTGTATCCCTTCACGTGTGTATAACTCAGCTGGGGGAGCCAATCATTAGACCAGGCTTATCCAGCACCCACATGAACACAGTACATCTCTGAAGCTTCTTCCTCAGGAAGATGGCAGATTGGCCCTAGAAGGTTTACACTTAGTCCCTTTCCTAAAAAACCACTGAAACCTTTTGTTAACTCATTCTCAGCAAGTCTTTCTGTAACAGAAATCATCACTTCCCATCAGGCCACACTTGCTTGAAGAGGAGCTGCAAAAACTTCAGTGCCAGTAACATCCTAAGCATTTAGAAAGCAATTACTGAGCTCCATAATTCATCAGAGCTCAAGAAACAGATAAGCACAAAGGTGAAATACAAAGCTGCTACTGCCAACATGATAATCATTGATATGTAGAAAACAACTGCAAAGGATTGGAAGGCCAGAAAGCAAACTGAGAAATGCAAGAAAAATCATAGACCCATTAAGGTTGGAAAAGACCTTTAAGATCACCAAGTCTAACTATCAACCCAGCAACACCAACGTTCACCACTAAGCCATGTCCTCAAGTGCCACATCCACACATTTCTTTGAACACTTTCAGGATGGTGACTCCACCACTTCCCTGGACAGCCTGTTCCAATGCCTGATCACCCTTCCAGTGAAGAAATTTTCCCTAATTTCCCTAATATCCAGTCTAAAGCTCCCTTGGCACAACTTGATGCCATTTCCTCTTGTCCTGTTACTTGTTCCCTGGGAGCAGAGCCTGACCCCCACCTGACTACAACCCCCTATCAGGAAATAGAAGAGAGTGAAGGTCCCCCCTGACTCTTCTTCTCTCCAGGCTGAGCCCCCTCAGCTGCTCCTCATCAGACTTGTGCTCCAGAACCTTCCCCTGCTCCGCTGCCTTTCTCTGGACATGCTCCAGCCCCTCAGTGACTTTCTTGTCATCAGGGGCCCAAAACTGAACACAGTATCAATCAAATCAAATGAGAGACACGCTGCACTGCATTGCATTAATTTTATGTCATTGCAGAGGGAGAAAGAATAAGCAAGATGCCTCAATCAAGTGCAAGAGGTTTGCAGGCTGAGCTCTGAGCTCCAGCCCCACCACTGCTGCTCTCTGCACTGTGGCACTGAGTATGCAATGAATGCAGATCTGCTGTGCCTAAGTTTCCCCATCTGCCTTTTAGCCCCAGTGCTGCCTTCCTAGGCCTCTGGCTGTATCTTGTTCCTGGATGCTGTGCAGGATGAGGATTGCCAGGCCACATGATGGACTGTGGTTTGCAATAAAGAGAAGAACAAAAGAAAAAGAAAGTGACCCCCAGGGCTTTCTGTACAGCTCAGAGGAAGGGCCCATTTAATTTTCAAACCGGTCCCCTGAGGCCAATGCCAGGTACTGAGACAAAGATACAAGAACACAGAATACCATAGCAGGGAGTAACAGAGTAATTTGCACTCTGGTTCCCTTATCCATTAGCTCCTGGCTGGCATTTCCTTCAATGGAGAACTTAATCAGCTCCTCAGACAGTATGCCTTCGGTGATGCTTCTGGCATCCTTCACCTCCACTCCCAGGGCAATGCAGACACTTTCCCTTCTTCATGCACCCCAGTGTGGTCCCTGCCTATGTAGCTGCTGAGCTGTGCCAGAATCCATCTCTCCTCTGAGCTGTCTCTCCCCTGTCACACACGGGTCACTGGGCTGTATGGCCAGCGCTCATTTACTTCTCAGCAATGCCAATACAGAGTACAAATAAACTTATCTAATTCATGCTGCCTTGTACTGGTCAATTTAGCATTTCCCCTGATGCTGGCGTGCTGTTGTATGGCACGACAAGTTCTCCTCCCTGCCCGGGCTCACCCTGTGCCCTCTCCTCATGGGGCTGCCATGCACCAGGAAAGAAAGAAAAAAGAAATAAATTGGAAAAGAAAGAAAGGAAAGAAATGCACAGACTGCCACATGCAAGTAACTCTACCTGGGTTTGTTGTCCCAGACTTGCACAGATAAACAGAGTCTCTGAAGCACAAGATAAATCCCCAAATGCACACCGAGCCTCTCCATCACTCCCTTCTCACCTGCCTTCCCGAGGGAAGTCCTTGGCTGTCAAATGGGGCCAGCAAACCCTGGGAGCAGTGGAATCATCCCTACACAGCAAGATGAGCTTAGTTGTGCATTCAGACTGTTGTTTTACCCCCAAGTGAGCAAAACCATTTTAGAGGAAATTCCATTATGGCTATAAATCTCCCCCTCCCCAACACTGTTCAGACACCAGCATTGCCTGTCCCAAGGACAGGAAGGCTTTTTGATTACAGTTACTCACAAAAATTCAGCAACCAATATGGAATTGTCAGTCCTGCCCGCTGCATGAATTACGATGTGCTGCATGATACTCTGCTACTCCCATCAGAGGTAAGCAGAGGGCAGATGCCTCCAGATGTATGTAATTTTTAATTTCCTTTGCTGGGGAAAATGTTTTCTTGTTTTAGTGATGTGTGTTCAAAGCGTTCCAGTTCCCATGGCAACTCTCTGCTTCCACTGGAGATGTCATTTCTCATGCCATCCCTTCAGAATTCGACATCTCACAGAAGTTTTGAAGAAATGTCTCTCTTAAATATATATTTATTAGAGACAGTGCCTGCAAGTATGTTTTATTGACACGTTTCT
The DNA here is from genome assembly GCA_013400415.1 of Scytalopus superciliaris. Lineage (NCBI taxonomy): Eukaryota > Metazoa > Chordata > Aves > Passeriformes > Rhinocryptidae > Scytalopus > Scytalopus superciliaris. Next base: position 46,553 of record VXBX01004412.1, read on the forward strand.
TAGGTGACTCAGCCTAGAGAGGAGAAAGCTGTCTCCAGAAATATGCTGCCTGCCAATCTGCCTTTCCTCAGCTTCTGTTTTCAACCAGAACTCTCCTGTCTTTTTCTGCCATATACATATTAGCCAGCACCTGTTCTTTTTTTCATTCCTTTCTCTTCTCATCACTCTTGCCCATGCCCAGCTCTCCAGTAGTGCACACACAGCAGGGGTGTACCCAACCAATTCAGCACATGCCAAAAGTATCCTCACCCATTCCCTGCCTGTTGGCACAGGCCCCCTTCTCCTGTAGGCAGAGATGCTCATTACACATCTGCATGCAGAGAAAACCCCAAAGTACTGCAAACTAGAGATCACTGCAAGAGTCTCTCTGTCCCGGAGGGTGGCATCAGGAGCATCTGCATCATCTGCCTCTGGATGCTCTCCCTGTGCCATCTGGCTGCAGCCCCTGGGTACCACAAGCCCTCTGGGAAGGGGTGAGCACATCAGAGCTCCAATCCTGCTCTCCAACACAGGAGCCTGTGCATGGGGCTCCCGCCTTGGCTGGGAGAAGGATTCGTGCCCCAGGTGTTACCTGCTGTCATTTGGGTACCCATTTCAGAGGTTCACAGCATTATGGTACCTCTCTGGGCTCCATGGGTGTGGAGCCGAGGGATGCTGAGACAGGGATGTATCCCCACCTAACCCTTGCCTTCCCTGCCACACCAACGCTGCCAACCTTGCCTGCCCCTGCTCCCACACAGCCCTTGCCTAAGCACCACACCCCAAAAACCTCCTCCTCTGGCTCAGAAAGCAGCTGCAGAGAAAGCAAGATGTAACATCCCACCCCCAGCAGCTTCCAAAGATCTTTCACAAGACCCCTGGGGAAGAGTTTTATTTCAGGCTGCAGGCAGGGAGGCTCCTGCACCCTGCAGGGATGTCCTGGCTCCCCGACACAGCAGGACCCCAGGCACCACACTGCCCACGACCCTCACTGGCACCACAATCAGCAGCTCCCACCCCAAATCCTGACATCTCCTCCAAAAGAGGCAGTCTCAGCCCTGGCGAGGGTCCCGGTGGGAAACCACACTAGAGATCTTTAATAGAGCTGTAACACTACAGCTTCAAATTGCCTTCCTTCGGCAGACAAATCCGAGCAGGTAAATTGGTAGGAGCTGAGCAGATCCAGAGGCTGATGGAGCTAATGCCAGGCATGTTTAAATGCAAAGGCCCAGGGAGCCTCACTCACACCTGACATGATCACTGAATGTCCCTGCTGTGCTTAATTCTCAGGTGTAGCCTGCTCGGAGGGCTGTGAAAAGCAGAGGAGAAGGCAGAACGCTGGGAGCAAATAGCACACACCAGTCTCAAGGTCAGGACACCGGCCCTCAGCAAAGCCATGCACCAGCCAAACAGAAGCAAAACAGCAGCTCCCGTTCACCCCAGCGTGGAAACCACATGGATAAATGTTGCTGGTGTCCCTCAGAGAAGTTTAGAAATGTTTTCTTAGCCCAGCCTCAAGCAGGGACACACAGGCTCAGGGGACACTTCTTGCTGACTCCAGACTTCACATTAATAGTGCCGTCCCACCAGCCATTAATCAAATGCCTTCCACTTGCATTTTTATTGAAAATCAATTTAATAAAGTAGGTGGGAGTCCACATGCTCCCATAACATCAGATAAATATTCATGGGCGCTTACACTGCTTTAGCTAAATGAGTTTTTTAAATTTAACCAGTGCAATTTCCTTGTTCCTTAATATATATCTTGGCTTGCCCTTGTTCGGGAATAGAGATGAGGTGGGACTCAGCTCTGCACTGGCTCCTGTGCAGGCACACCAAGGAACACTCCTTTGCTATTGAGCCAGCACCTTTAGGCAAGGATAATGTCAGCCATAATTGGAAATACCAGTCTGCTGGGGTCAGCATCACCTGGAGCGAATCCCCAGAGCCGAGACAGAATTCAAAAGGACCATTTGGAGTTGAAAATTCATTTTCAACCACTAAGAGCGTGGCCACCATTTTTACCTCGGCATGTGTGCAGTTTGATATCCGCTTTTCCCTCCCTGTTTAAGCAGCCATTGTGCTCCAACAGCCAGAGCTAATGAAAGCCCTCGGAAAATACACCCCCAGCGCTCACTGAAGGGGGTTAAAAGGCTTCCAGCTACCAAAATACACAACGCACCAGTGAAAGAACAGAAACACACCCACTCAAAATTTGTGAGTCCTCAGACAAGGGATGAGCACCAAGCTCAGCCTCACTGAGACAACCTCCATCTGCAGCCCTGGGGAGGGCAGGTTAACCCCTTGCTCCCCAAGGAGGTGTCAGAGCAACCCCAGCGGAGGCTCCTCACTGCGGTCCTTCCCAAAGGCAGTTATTAGAGTCCAGATGGAAGAAAGGGAAAACCTGACACACTGATCAAATTTAGGAGAAAGGCGGGACTCAGGCTGTCCCTATCAGTGAGAGATTTTATAGCAACAGCTCTTTGTTCACTGGAGCAGTGAGGAGCTGCAGCTTCCAAAAAGCAGCAATGCAGGGCAATTCAACCAGTGCCAGGATTCTTGTCATGTTATCCTAGTGATACCCTTCTCTTGAAAGGCAGTGCTTCAGAAATCAAGTGCATCATCATTTTGCCTTTGTTATTAACGCAAACTGACTTGTTTTCATCGTTAGAGCCTCGACCTAATTCCCCGTGCACACACTCCTTTACAGCAGCTCAGATCGCTGGACAGGCTTTGCTTTCCCTGTGCTTTAATGACATGAAGGTTGTGACTAGCCCTGCAGACACGCACAGATAGCCCGAGCCCAGGAATAGGGCACGAACAGCCCTCCCTGCCCTGTGCACTTCTTCTCACAAGCTCCTGAGAGTCACATTTCCTGTGCCCCAGCTCCAGGGCGTGGGTGGTGTGAAGACAAATGGAATCCACGAAGTGTCACCATAATAATTTTCTCCTTATCCCCAGCAGCTACTGATGCAGCAGAGCTGGGCAATCCTCACCTTCTGATGTCGTGAGATAGTCTAGTCACTCAGTTCCTCCCAAAATACAGCACCGACTGCGGGGACAGTTCTACTGCAAGCCTCCAAGACTACTGATTTCTCTGATTTCCCCCCTATTAAGACAGCAGTCCTGCTCCAGAGAGATCACCCTCGCTGAAGACAAACTGCCTGTCAGCAAACAGCATTAAATACAGGGTATCATATTTGACAGATAATGGCATGCTTTTAGTTTTTTCTCTCTTGGATGCAGGTCACACCACTAATGTCATCTCCAAAAGCTGAAATCCTACATGTGAAAAGGTAAAGCTTAATTGCCTTGAACAGCAACTCTTGTATTGACTCCAACATAAGGCCCATAAATATTAATACAGCTATATTTAGACCCTTTCAATTATACATACAAAATTGAACATCTTTCTGAGAACAAATCAGTCCAGATAGTGTTTGGATTTCTTTCCTTTTCCCTTGTTAATGCATTCAGCACCAAAATAATAATAATTCTGATACAGCTAAGGCTTTCTTTAAAAAAAAAAATAAAAAAAAAAAATAAAAAACAACAAACAAAACCAGTGGATGGAGGCAGAGGCTTACAGATATTTTCAGCTTGCTCAACCAACTCGCTCTGGAGGTATTAGAGGCACTTGCATACTCCTAACCTCACCATTGCCCCACATGGTTCCCCCCTCTTATTTGCTAAATTCAGTCCCTTTTCTGGCTGCCAGCAAATGGGACCCAGTAAAGGTGTGTGCAACAGGGACACACACAGGGGAACTAGCCCAGCCTGGGACCTTGAGGTCCCATGTCACTGCTGGGAGGGGGATGCTCAGGAGGAGAAGTCCCATCTGAGCACGGCCACGCCCACACAATGTGTTTTGCAGCTAAAGACCTTCTCTTTTGTATAAAAATCACATCCACTTTACTGATTTGCAAATTAATTATACATCACTTTCCTTGCCAAAGTGGACTTAATGGTATTAACATTACATGACAAAGAGAAGCTATCAGAAAGCTTCTCTCATAACGATGGCTAGATTGATCAAGAAAGAAGAAAGGAGATTTCATGCTTTTGTTCTTTAACCCTTCGTCATGAAAACAGACGAGACCCTTTTCTAGGAAAAGGCTCTTTCAAATTCTCAGGCAAGACCAGGTGCATCTCTCCAAAGGGAAGAGCTCTCATCTTTCATGCACAAAAGCCCATAATTCAATTCCCACATGTGCACAGACCCTTTACAGAAAACACAACTTGTGGAAAAAAAAAGAGTTTGCACCTTCAATTTTTGCAGGACAGTGGCCTTAACTAGTGGTTAAAGTGACATGCACAGCCCTCCGGAGATGTGCATTCAGGTGAGTAAGTAGGAATGCAGGACTGCAAAAAATCTGATCTGGCCTGTATGGATACAAACAACTTCCTTGACAAGAAGCCAGAAGGATGAAGTGAGCTTTGTGCAGAGTCTCTTGTGCTGTACACGGCAAATGGCTGTGGTTTGGGGGGGCTTATTCTGGTCCTCAGATCCTCTCCTCAACAAAGGTACTTGTATCAGAACTGATCTTTCCAAACCAGGGCCATCTGAAATGGCTTTTGCGATGTTGAAAGTGCATTTTGAACTTTGAGACACAATTTATTTAGTCATGAATTGTTCCATCCACTGATTCAGTCTGAACTTTGTCACCAATAGGATTTTCCAGCAAATTTCAGGGCAGAAAAAAGTGAAAGTCATATGCTTTCTCCATGCCTATTGTTCTCAGCACTTTGGTTTGAATTATGTTCTTCCAGAAGGTGAAGTGAACAGGACATCCTTTTCTCACAATGCAAATTGCAGATTAAAAGCTCTTTCTAGCTCTTTCTGTGCCTAAAATGTCAGTACTCCAGAAACTCTTTTTTCTTTTTTTTTTTTTTTTTTAATAAACTAACTGTACATCATTCAGAGGCAGATTTTTAAAGTAAGCTACAGGTTAATGCACATAGACAAAGAAATCATTACATGAAATACCTACCCCACCAGCTGAGAGTTTTGCCATTTACTGCAACAAGGTGAGTATTTCCCTCTGACTTCTCACACTATTTGGTTAAGGGACCCTGCACGGTTCAGCCTCATAGTCTTCAGCAACTCATTCCCCAAAGCCCCCTACATCTTCCAGAGCCTCATGAACACTCCAATATTTTTGTTTAATCAAACAATAACCTTTAAATAAATGGAACAGCATTAACAAGCTAACAGGTCTGAATCAGCAGCATTAATCCCCCCTCCACAGGGGGCTCAGATAGATTTGATTTGATTGCTTCTTGCAGAGGGATCAGGGCTGAAATTCACCACCAGCACGATCAATGACTTTGTCTCATCAGACATAATCAGCACCTCTGTATTACTACACAAACTGCTGCAAACATTTTATCCTCTAGCTCAACGAATAAAATAACTGCTGTTTCCTCAATATTTGACCAGTTGTTTCACCCTCAGCTTCCCAGAATAAACCAACTAAAGTTGTTTTTAAACTCTAAAATACCCAATAAAAAAAATATCCTATTTCACAATCCATATCAAAGACACATTATAAATCCTTTACATGGGACTAAACAAATGGAAACTCTCATAAATGAGTAGCTGCCATAGTCCAACAGATCAATAAAGACATCCTCACAAGCAGTTTACAGCCATCTATAACATCATCTACTAATGTTCTTAAAACCATCTAACACATGTTCAACATGCTGAAACATCAGCTCTTCCCTTCCAAAGTCATTATAAACAAACATCTACACACACCCACCAGCTTCCCCTCGAGCAAAATCAGCTGCCCAACATTTGTGCTGGTTCACTGCAGGTGCCTGATCAAGCACTGATGCTCTGAGGTGTTACTCCACTACAAACTATTGGGGCAAAAATTCCTACAGATGGCTTCACTTTCCTAGAAGAATTTCCCACCCCTCTTCTCGCCTACACATGTGGATACACAGAGGGTTCAGCAGCTCAAGGTGGGGCTCCTCATTGGAAACACACAGAGCAAATGAAGGCACCAATGGAAAAAAGGCATCCAAAGGAGCATGAGAAACACCTTCCCCTTCACAATCCTACAGCCTGGGGGCTTGGTTGGGCCTCTCTGGAGAGCCCAGGAGTGTGCAATGGCAGCTGGTGATGGACTTCAGCCACACAACTGGCCCATGAGAGGGTGGCTGGGCAGCGACTGGTGGTCCACTCCCTCCCACCACTGGGCAGAGTGGTTGTCCACTCCCTGCCGCAGCACTGCAGTGGCACTGACAGCTGTGAGGTGCCCCCAAAGGACACAATGCTGACTTCAGGTGCTGGTTTCACACCCAGAGCTATCAATCTCTTCTCACAATGGGTTCCTGACCCCTCCAGAGTGTTTGTAATATCCCTGAAGCTTTGATACAGGCTTGTTGCCCTAAGCACATTCATAACTTATTTAAGAGAAGACTTTCACCCTCAGGCACAGCTGTCAAGCCCATGTTCCTTGCTTGCCTTCTGATGTGTGCACACCTTTTCATGCAGACCTTCCTCTTGCAGTGCACTGGGGGTTTAAACAGCAACACAACTGGGATTTCTGCATGAGAGAGGAGAGCACCAGCCCTGTGCAAACCCATGGCAAAGCTGCCTTTGGAGAGCTGCCCCCGAGGGGAAGACAACCTTTTTTTAATTTGTTCATAAATCTTAACTTCAGAAGTTTGATGAGACAGAGCAAGGTCCCTGTTGCCCAGGAAGGTAAACAGAAGGAAACGCTGTTCAGTCAATGCCTCAGCTTCAAATTAAAACTCATCAAGGAATCTCAGACAAAGACAAAAATCTGAGATAAGACATGGATTTTTTTTTTCCTAAGAAAGGATCAAATTCTTCCCTGTAATAATCAATACAAGGCATGAAGTCAGATCAGAGAGGAGATGAGAAGCTGGGAGAAGTAGAACACTAAGACAGAAAAATAGATGAAACCTAGTCCTGAAACCCTAGAAATCATAGCAAACCACAAAGGATCACTGGGTTTGTCATCTAATGTTTTTCTCACACAAACAGTAGATCTAGATAATGCTTATGATAAACTGTAGGCAGCTTTATCATGCATGGGTGAAAAAAAATTAAGATCTCAAGACCAGACCAGCGCCAGGCTCCCTGGACACCTGGGGACCAGCTCTGCTGCAGCAGGACTCTGCCACTGCCACTCAGGTGTCCCCAAAGCACTGACAGCTTCCAGTGCTTCTTCCCAGAGACCAGGAATAGAGCTGCCTCCATCCCTCTACCTGCCCTCGAGCACCCAAAAGCTGAGCTGCTGCAGGTTGCAACTTTACATGCACCCAAAGTGCTTTATGAGGGTGTCTTCCCCTGGCATTTGCAGCCTATTCACAAAAAAAAAAGAAAAAAAAGAGGACAACTTCAACATTTCATCCAGATTTTAGGAAATAAGAGTTCTGCAAACTTCAATCTGGACAATTTAACACTTTCTACTACTGTTATAGGTTATTCTCACTGCAAATAGATTTCTTCTTTGATCTTGCCAGGCAGATAAGGCCTCACTGTTTCATCTTGGAGAGCACTGTACTTTGAAGAGAAGGCAGTTCTAGAATTTAATTATTCTGACTATTTCAGGTCCTCTGCTTTAATGCTCACACAAAAACAGACAAGACCTTACCTGCAGGAGGTCAGGAGAAGATGACAGATGCACTCACGTGTAACACACCAAGCATCTCCCCAGAAAGTCTCAACCTAAAGGGAGCCTTCCTGAACCCAATTCCAAAACCTCTTGCCCATCAATACTTTAATTAGCGAAATACAGGTGGCAAGACAGGGATACAGATGTTTCTTACTTGCTTGGAATCCATCCTGCCAAACTACAGCATTATTAAAAAAGGAGGAAGAAACATTGCACCCCAGAAAGAAGGGACAAGAAGAACTCCAACTGAGGTGCACTTCACTTACAAAAGAAAAAAGGGAATACAACAGCAGGATAAATATTAAGAGGTGGCTGTAGATCAAAATTATTAGCAGGACAGAGCTGACATAGGCTGGATAAAAGGCACCACAGGATCCTGTCAGGCATCCCTGATGTGAGTCCTGTTGTGAGTAGACTCTGACAGCACCAAATCCTGCTCAAGTGCAGGGGTGTCTGTTTTGAGCCCAGTGTGGGCAGGGAGATGCTGACACCAACCCACAATGAGCAGGGCAGTGCAGAAGAGGAGCCAGGGTTGCCTTCACTCTGGATATACCTAATCATGAAGATACAAACTGGGGCTCCTCCCCTCTGCCTGGATGAGACCCATTTGCTGCCAACCCTGAGGAATGCCCTGCGCTGTCCCCAGGGAAGAAGAAACCAAAGAGATCGAGTGTCTTGTTCTGCCTAGGGATTTGTATTGCTTTAATACAAATACCTGTGTTTCTGGTCCTAGTAAACCCCCATGGACACTTCAGGCTCCTAAACCTCAACTGTCCAGATGCCCATTGTGCAGACCCAGACTGGCAGGTTGCTCTCCAGTCACCACCTCCTCAGCAGGGCTGAGCAGCCATTTAAGGACTCCAGAGACACACTGTAGAAGCCACAAGGAAATCCTGTGAGTTACCTTGTAAGCAACACTGCATCCAGGAGGGATAACACAGATCGATCCCAGGCTACCTGCTTAACATGGTACAAATTACTTTTTAATTGCAATCGGAGAAACTGACTTATCTAGGAAGTTTACAAGTCATGTTTTAGAAAACTGAACAGCCTATTCTAGCCTCCTCTTCCTTGGGGCAAAATCTTTTCCTCCTGGCATCACATGGAAGAGGCCAACAGTTGCCTGATCACCCAATATAGAGACTTTGTCCACCACTGCTTCAGGTATACTCTGGGTTCCTCATCCTCTCACCAAGCATACCTCAGGCAAATCTCCAGCCCTGTGAAGCAGGCAGTCTCTGGCTGAGCTGGAAGAAACCCCTGCTCTGGTTTGCAAACAGGTCCCACACACCCCCTCCCCAGTTTTTAATTGTCTAAGCATATTAAAAAGGCTCTTGAGGTTGTAAGGAAGGAAAAGCCTGTAAATGTCTCCTCGTGCCCCTCCCCACACATTCACAAGACAGCTGTGTTTCAGTTGCAGCACAATGGGGCCAAATTTCATCAGTTGGGAAATAAAGCACAGCAGTACAGGGAGCATCAAACCCCCAACCACTGCCATCCCCCTCATGTTCCCTGTGCTGGATGTCACACTGGCCACGTAAGGATTGCAAAACTTCAATCACTCCTCACAGCACCAGGATGCACAGGGTATTTTTGTGCATCAGTCAGTCTTGGAGGAGCACTCATGGTCCCATCACTTACATCCCGCTCTTTGCACATCTCTTCCTTTTGGGTATAAGATGTCTCTCCCTTTGTCATTCAGTTTACCTTCTTCTCCCAACCACATCTCTCTCCCACCCCTGCAAGCAAGGCAAGCTCCAGGTGCACAGCCGAGGCCTCTGTGTGTGCCAGCTCTGCAGGGAGCCCCGGCAAGAACAACCTGAGAGCTATAAATAGATGCTTCCCACTGCAGCCCCTCGGGGCTGGGCAGAGGATCTGTGTGACTGCACAGCTCCAAACCATGAGCAGAGGCCAGTGCTGTCCACAGAAACTCTCTCCCTGGGACGTTTTCTTATCCTACGAGGTTGGCCGTGACAACAGATGTCTGCATCCCCTCAGGGTCCGTTTCTGTTCCTCTTTTGACTTAATGACCAATCTGCCCCATGTTTTCCCAGGGGAAACAAAAGTTATCTGCTGATAGTTCCTTCCTATCCTCCCACACTCTGAGTCCTATAACATGATTTGTTTATGCAGCTACCCCTTCCCTAAGCCCAGACTGTCTTAAGGGGATCATGAGGCCAAAGAAAACATTCAGCTCTGTTCCTAAGAGGAATCTAGCCCTGGCTCAGCTGGAAGAGGCAGGGAAAAATCTTCTATCAGGAGGCTTCTCTGGGACACCAATGCTCGTGATGCCAGTGCTACAGGATTTTACTGAAAAAAAAGGGGGTCTGACAGCCACTTTCTTTCCCTCAGCCCTCTCCTTTCCTCTTCAGAGCCAGCCTGGAATATGCTCATAAACCTCTAAGTGCCTCAAGAGAGACTCTGACCTAGCGAGGATGCCCTGAGCCAGCTCCTGGAGGCAGGAACAGCATCAAGGCCCAGGATTACCCTTACCTGGAGCCTGGCTCTGCAGCGCCAGGAACTCCAGAGCAGCCTCAGCACTGGTTTGCTCTAGTTTGTGTCTGCAGCATCCTGGTAGGAAGAGGAGCTCTGGCATGGGAGCTATCAGAGTGGGTGGCAGCAGATGGTGAAAACAGAGGGGATAAGAAAATAAATACAAAGAGGCTATCTTGAGGGGAGAAGTCACCACATTAACACTCTGTTGCTTACACAGTATCTTTTCCCAAAGTCTAAACAAACACTGCTCGGTTCTGGTGCACAGGAAGCAGCTCTGCTGAGTGTGAGGGAGAGGCACGAAGCACATGGCCCTGAGAGGTGCTGCAGTCCTCTCAGCCCTTCATATCCCAACTGATTGCAGGGGGGTCTGTCTCAGACAGAGCAGGGAATCCAGCCAAAAAGGGATACAGCATGTCCTGCTTCCCACAGGTTTCGGCCAGTCCATCTTTCCATTAGCCTATCTGTGGACACAAGGGCCCTTTACATGGACACCAAAGCAGGATTTTCGTGTTACTAATGAATGCTCTTCCCTGACATCTTCAGAAAAGCAAGTGGAAGATATTCCCAAGGGAAATGGGGAGAGCCAGGGCTGGGTCTGTCTATAGGAACTGCCCAGTGCTGTCTCACAGAAAAACCAATGTACCTTGTCAGTCACTGAGCAGCACAGCTGCTAATTTGAAGCAAAGCAATCACTCTCATAGATCTCACATGGCCTTGGACAGCAGGAGCCCACCTCTTGCTGATTATCACCCCAGGCTTTTCCATTAACCCCTAAGTCTGGAGTCTGCAGCAGGACCATTTCTGCTTCCCTGGCCACCAGCAGCAGTGGGGAAGGTCTTTCCCTCTAATGCTCTTCCTGAGAGCAGATCTGAGAGACCTCCAGAAGTTTGGCCTTGGGGAAAACAGGTCCAGTTAAAAGTGGGGAGAGCCCGGCTCACAAGGTTGCCCCATGTATAGACACACTGAGGACAACTTTTTGCCAGTCAACAGCCCCCCAAAACCTATAGCCCTTGTCAGAACCTCCCATCTGGGTCCATGAGACTGCTCTGCCAGAGGAAACCAGAGGTGAAAGCAGTCTTTAAACATCCAATGGCTGGTTCAGGCAAAGGCAATTTATTATATTAAGCACGTTATTAAAGGATCTAAAGGAACAGAGAAAAGATGTTCCAAGAAAGATTTTAACTTCCCCAGCAAGGGGCTCCTGGGAGTCCTCTTGTTAATACTTCGCATGGGTTTGTCTGCAATCGAGCTTATGGTGAGCATAAATGCCCCCTCAGTCCCCTTTCAGAACTCATTTCAGTTAAATCAATACAGCCATCGGGGAGACTTGAGGAAGCAAAGCTATTAGTGGGACCACAGTTAATTCTGGGGGAAAGAAACAAGCAACAAAAGCAATAAAACTGATGGATTGCTTATGCAGATAGAGTAACCCTTTCCTGTCTGGGTCCTGCAGTGTGGCAGCACATCAGAAATGAGGATGCTTGCTGGAGAAACCCTTCTTCCCCAGGTTTTGCATGGTCTCTGCTTGGGATCAAAGTACTCCTGGACAGGTGCAGGGCAGAGGGTTGTGGCACAGAGGTGAGCATGGGGCTGGAAAGAGACAACAAAGCTGCTCTGAGGAAGGGAGGGTGCAATTCCAGGCTGGCACTATAACACTGGAGTCTCTAACAGCATGCAAGAGCTCAGGAAACCTTGTTCCCAACCTCTCTTGGCAGCATGACCTTCAGAAAACAGGAGAGTACACAGTGACTGCAGCTTTGGGTAGGAATCATGGTCCAGCAGCACACCTTTGCAGCCAAGGAGGACAGCTCAGAACAGTGCAGGGACATCCCCTCCATGGCCCCAGTGACACACAGTTGTCAGCATCTGAGAGGGGTTATCTCTGCCACAGCAAGACACCAAGAAACCACCCAGGACTATGGCTCCCTCAGCTCATGTCTGTCTTCCCACACATCTGCCCATTTCTTCTTCCTCCTTATATCACAATAACTGAAGCCATGAGCATTAAGTGGGAAGGTGGCTACTGTTATTTTGCTTTCTAAAGCACTCTGAACAACTGCAGGTGCTTGGAGAGAACCTTGGCAGCAGCAGCAATAATGGCAGCAGTGTTAAATGCAGCTCAGGAGGCAGCAGAGCCTGGGTAACAGCCTGGTACCAAGAGCAGCACACGGGGAAGAACCTGCCAGATGACAACTAAATAGGAAATAACTGAGAGGGTGTCAAGATAGAGGCTCCGCAGCAAAGCAAAATGACTAGAAAGCAACAGCAACATAAGCTGCAGGTCCTGCAAACTGGTGGTATAGAATCACACATTTTTTCAGGTTGGAAAAGACATTTAAGAGCATCAAGTCCAGCTCTCAACCCAGCACCACATTCACCACTAAACCACGTCCTCAAGTGCCACATCCACATGATTTTTGAACACTTTCAGGGATGGTAACTCTATCATTTCCCTGGGCAGCTTGTTCCAGTACTTTACAACGCTTTCTGTGAAGAAAGCTAATATTCAATCTAAACCTCCCCTGGCACAACTTGAGGCCATTTCCTCTTGTCCAGTCACTTATTAACTTGAAGAACAGACTGACCCATATCCAGCTACAACCTTCTTTCAGGATGTTGTAGAGAGGTAGAAGGTCCTCTCTGAGCCTCCCCAGCTCCCTCAGCTGCTCCTCATCAGACTTGTGCTCCAGACCTTCCCCAGCTCTGTTGTCCTTCTCTGGACATGCTCCAGCCCATCAATGTCTGTCTTTAATTTCTGAATGTATCAGCATTTCTGAAATGGTAATGCCTATATAATAGCAGCAATAAGTTTATCCGTAGCTGCTCCATCTACAGGCCTGTCACTGTAATGTCACAGGCGACCACAGCACTTGCACTTCTCGTCCCACAAAATATAAGGCAACAAAACAGCACAGGCTGAAAATGGGGAAACCAGCCACAGACTGACTGGCACTGAACCAGCCTCTCCTCCTGACAGCACCAGACTTTTTAATAAGTCATCTGCACTCCCTCTCATTTCTAAAGCTACACAGCTGTGAGAAGCCTCATCTTTCCACCCAACTGACCTCCAAGTCCAGGTCTCAGGCGGTTGTCATATCCATCCAACAGCCTGTCCAAGATGCGAGTGAAAATGGTGATGTTATCTTTGCTGTCATCAACGACGTCTGAAACATGCTTCTGAGAAAGCCTGGCACACAGGGAGAGGGAAAAAACAGGGAAAAAAACATCATCAGAAGAGGAACCGACACTGTACATGCTCTGAACAATTACAGGGAATGAAGGGATGCCAGTTCCTCCTCCAGCCTGAACTGCAGGATGAGGTACACTTGTTGATAAAGTGATTTGATTGCAGGACTCCCCACAGAGCATCTCTAATAAACTCTCCTCTGGCTTCTGCCACTGCAGACCTCATCACTGAGGCATCCTCCCTGTCCCCTGCCCACCTTTCCATGCTCAGAGCCAGCAGCACCATGGATAGTGGTTTAGGAGGCCTGTTTTAACAGGGAGCCTTCCCCTGCTCCTAAGAATGGCCATTTTATGAACAGGGGCTGTGGCAGCCTCAGTTATTCAAGTGTCAGTATCTCCTTACAGGCATCATGGAAGGAGTGATGCCAGTTATTTGCCATATTGAGCCATTTCAAAGTTCTCTGCCCCTGGGAAGAGGGAAGGAAGACAGAAATGTAGGAATTCTATAAAGCAGGCCTGAAGCCTGAGTCCATCATTAAAACATTTCACAAACCATTTCTGCACTTTCTTGAACTTTCCCTATTTATAAAAACAAATGAGTTTTCACTTTCCCAGATCTGCTCAACAGAAGAAGCCTGGAAGTCCCCAAACAAGATGATTTCCTCAGAACATATTCTCCCCCAGGTGGAATAAAACAAGTAGTAAATTTCTCAAACAAAGCTCATCTTGCAGAACAAAATCTTCAATGCCGTTTTGCAAACACAAGGGGCTCAAATAATACATTTGCGTTTTGTGTCTCCCTTTCAATCAACAGAAAAAGAGCCTGCAAATCCTTCTGAAGCCACCTGTCTTTAAAAGAGATTTCAGACAACACAGAGTACCAGTGCTGTGGATTCAAGTACAGCATTCCACAGCAGAAATAGCTGTTAGGACCAGAACAAATGGAAAGGCAGAAGATTAAGTAACTGAAAACCAAAAGAAAAATCTATAGAGATGAAGAGATTGCAAGAAAGATGGAAGAGGAAATAAGAGAGAGACCACTGAGGCCAAAAAAAGATTAAGAGGCACAGAGAGGCAGCAGAATGGCTGAAGAAGCCCAGGCACGTAGGGTACAAAAGGCTGCTGGAGTGGAGGGGGCAGTGCCCTGCTCCCCATAACTGGGGGAAGAGAAGCCTCTAAACTGCTGCTTTCTAACAGTTTTTTCCCCTTTTCTTCTCCACCCCAGCCTTACTTCCTTTTGCTCCAGTTGCTCTGTGCAGCCACTGTTTCAGCATGCATGAGGAAGCAAGCGGGGAAAAAACAAACAGAAAAAGGAATATAACTTAAGCAGTTCAAAGCTCAATCCTGTTGTATCCCATCTGGTTGAATCAGTTATCCCTGACACTACAGGTACATTTATAAATACACTGTGTAGGGTCAGTAGGGTGGGTGATAACTAGCAGAGCTGGCTTGGAGTTTTCTATCATAATGTTCACCCAACAGAAACACCAAATTCTGTGAGATAAAAGAGTAAACAGTATTTTCTAGCACAAGAGGGGAAAATTGAGAGCAGGATATGGGTATTTTAAGAGTTAGGCTGAATCAATACTATTTAGTATGCTGCAGTTAATCAAAATATTCCATTTGGGGAAATTATAACATTAATTTTCATTGCTTTCAATAACCAAACCCTCTGGGAAACTGCATTTCAAGTATTCAGGGTTCACTCCCCCAGGAGCTGGATCCCATCTCTCACAAGACTACTTGGCCTCTACTTTTAGCAAGCTAATACCTACTATCATGGAAAAAGTGGTCAGGTCAGGAAGCTCAGCCTGCAGGACCCCAAAGAGGGTAACACAGTGCTAAAACTGCAGTTCCCATAGGATATGGGGGTGAGGCATGGTCAGGATAACACCTGGCCCAGCCCTAGTGCAACCTGTCAGATCCAAAACATTCTAACACCCCAACATTACAAACTGCATCACAGCCTTCAAGATTTCTCATTTCCATTCAAATCAAAACACTGACTTTGGCTTTTCATCTGGACTTGAACTCCCTGCAGGTAAGTAAAATTTTGAGAAATTTAACAAATGCCTACTGTAATTAGTGGGGTTTCAATTGTACCAGCTTTCAATAGATGTCATGGTTAAAAGCAATCTGTACCAGTGTCTGCTGATGAGTATATAACCATCTATAACTTATGAATAGCTAGCATGCTCATGAAAGCTCATTCATTAATGTTTTATAAGCTATCTTTAAAAATTACCCATAATATAAAGAGCGAGAGGACAGATTTTTGTGAAGGAACTCCTGGTGGAGGCTCTGCGGTGATGGGAAAAATGAGTTTACAAATTTCAAAGCTGTTTTACTTAGCCTGACATTTGAGGTTTTGACTTCAATGTGAGCAGTGTGGGATTCACTCGGGAGGCGCTGGGGAAAGAGCAGAGTAGGCACGATGAGGGAAGCTGCAGGCAGGGGAGAGGAAGCAGCATCTCTGCCTGCCACCTCATTTGGGCTAATTCCCCAGTCCAGCCAAGGTCTGCGCTGGCTCAACTAACCTTAACATAAAGCTAAAGCTGCCCTTTAGTGAGGCATAAAAGAACTGCAAAGAGGAATAGGGATCAAGGTTTTAAAATAATTAAAAGCCTTTAAGGCAGGGAGGACAGAGGTTTACAGCAAATTTAATTAGGATAGGCTTGAGGAAAAGTCATTACCTTGCCACCTGTGCACATGCTCTCTGGGGAGCTGTGCCACATCAGCACAGTAACCTCTGCACAAGGATCCCCTCACATACAATTGAGGAAACAAATCCTCCAGTGGACCAATATTCTGAGCAATCTCTGTGTGGCAGGTGGTAAGGGAGAACTGGCAGTGGCTTCAATGAATATGTGATGGGAAGAAAAAGAGCAGTAGTGAGAGAGGCAGGGCTAGAGGCACAGGGGCTGCTGACACCCTCCACAGCCATCATGGGGAGGGGAACCCAACCCCAGCAGCTGGAGGGGAGGTGGGAGACAAGCATCCAGGGAAACCTGTGCCTCTGCAGGCAGGGGAGGCTCAGCATTTACAGGGAAAGGCATGCTCAGGATGCATCTGCAAAGTCAGATCCAAGCAGGTGAAGCAAAACAGGTGTGACAGGAGAGGAGGGGTGTGTGGGTGCTGGAGGAGCAGCAGCAGCACTGACACATTCTAATGTGTGAAGATCCATGATCACTGCTGGACTTGTAACTCAGCAGAAGCACTTCAGTGTCCATACCTGGCACTCTAAAGGCTTTTCTAAATGTTTTATAGAAGTCATGTATTATTTGCATTTCTCTCCCTCTGTGCAGAGCTCCTCCCTCCCCACAGCTGGCAGGTCATGCTGGTGGCATCTCTGCCTTGCTTTCTCAAAGGGCTCCCCAAGCTCTCCAGGCAAAGGCTCTGGCAGGATGCAGAGGAAGGATGCAGAGCCTGTCACAGACTAACAGGATTTGTCTCCTCCTGACAGCTCCCAGAGGCTGGGAAGGTGAGGCCAGTGGCAGCACTCTCTGTGCCAGGACAGCCAGAGCCTGCACGTCCTGGGACACCAACCTGGGCATAGAGAGAGCAGCAAACCCAGGAGAGCTGGCAGAGAACCCAGGTGCTACAGCACATCAGGTGTGCTGCCCCTGGGTCATTATACCGTAAACAGCCAAACAGCTGAAGCAGATTAATTTTCTTTCCTTAAAACAGTATTAAAAAAACTACAAGGGAGGGAGGATATCTCTTCCAGGTTAAAACTCAAGCAAGTCAAGTGCCTGCCTAAAAAAAAAAAAAAAACATGCA
>VXBX01004412.1:73159-166312 GCA_013400415.1 Scytalopus superciliaris
GGGCTGCGCGCCCCCAGCCCGCCGTGTCGGGGCTGCCAGCAGCCGCCTGCGCGCTGCTCCGGCCGCGGCGAGGGAGGCAGAGAGGGAGGGAGGGGAGCAGCATCCCCCCGCCTTTCTCCTCCTCCTCCTTCTCCCCGCGCCCCGGAGGAGGGTTTACCCACCCGCTTTGTGCGGAGCTGCCCGCCCCGCCGCGTAGACAGCGGGGACGGGTCGCTGCCGCTCTCCCTGCCCCGGCTTGGGGCCACCTCCCCAAGCGATCGATGCCACGGGGTCCTCCGCCAAGCCCCAGCCTCACAGGACCGCGGCAGCCCCCGCCATCCTTTCCGCACCGGAGGATGAGCAGAGCAAGGCTGGCTGCTCCCAGCGTCTACCTGTTGAAGAGGGGAGCTCCCCAAGGTGCTGATGCTCTGGAAGGAGGAGACAGTAGCCCGGGGGGTGCACTGCGCCCCAGCTCCTGCCAACGTGCCTCCACACTGCAAGGCCTGGTCGAATCCCGGGTCTGCCAGAGGGGCAGGGAAGTTTGGCCCGCAAGTTGGAATTACCGAGGTTTATATCGCAATAAAACGACACGCAGAGGAAAACAAATGCAGAGAAGGGGAGAGGAGGAAGAGAGGTTAAAACGCAGCAAGGAGTAGGCAGTGAAAGCAAGGGCAGAATCTGTGTGGAAGTGCAGGGATGGCAGAGGAAGGGCAATGCACGATACACTGGCCAGAGCTGGCTGGGCTTTGGAGGTTTTGCAGAGCCACACGACAGTGAGGCTGGGAAGGCGAAAGCTGACAGTGAGGCGCACTCAAAATATATTGTCCCTGCAGAGCTCTCCTTGGTGAACACTCCCTGCAAGGCTCAGCTGCAGCTGTGACTCCAAGGTGCATAACCCTTCTCCTCCATCACTGGGGATGCAGGGTGAGATAAAGGATCGTACCTGCAGGCATTACTGACCACCCCAAAACTCCTCTAAAATACTCTTCCTTTTGAATACTTAAAATAACATGAAAACATACTTTAGGCTATGGGCCCTCCAGGCACAAGTGATTAAGTTCAGTTTCACTGTCAGTTCTCTGCAATTAGATATTAGAAAATGACCCAGTTCTTGCTTCCAGGAGAAAGGGGCAATCAGTTCTGCCTCATCCCTATAGACCACAGCCAACCTGACTGTGATGAGATAGGAGCATTACTGGACAGTAAGAGGAGACATAATCTCTCATTCAAAGCAAAATTTCACATCCTTATGACCTGATCACAGTCTTTACTAATCCATGTCTCCAGATATGTCTGTTAGCAGAGATTAAAATGCTAGTAGAGTTCTGCTTTCCTCTGCTGAGTAGCATCCATAGACAAGACCTGATGAGCTCACAAGATCTGAAGACCAACATTTTGAGCAAAAATTGAGCATAGTTCAACACAGTGCCCCCACAATCAAATCTGCTACCTTTTAGACCAGAGGAGGAAGAGTCCTTGGTGTTACTGCAACACTTGGCTCCTTTACAGGAATGCTGTGGCATCCACAAACCGTATGTAATCAAGATAAGTTTCTCTAGCCCTCAGCATTACATCCAACCCCAGCCAATGGAGATTAAATACTCACAGGACAATTTTGCAGCAGCAACAAGACCTTCAAGTTATTATTTTCCTCATCTCTGAAAGATATCTTGACTGAGCAGCAGGGACTGTACTTTTGAGATCTCGTGTGGACAGCCAACATTTTAATTGTCCTCAGACTGCTCGTGTGTGAATGACAACAACACAAGTGTGGGGCTGTTCTGATTTTTAAAAAGTCTGTTTTTACATTGAATTCCTCTTGCCATAATATAAAGCATCACTCAAGAAGACAGCTGTGAATGCATGCCAGCAGAGGAGTTTTTTGCTCCAAAACTAGAACAAATCAGAGGATCATAGGAAAATTCATATTGGAAGAGATTCCAGGACATAAGCTAGTCCAACCTCCTACTCAGAGCATGGTCCGCTAAGGAAGAGCCATGAAAGCAACACAATTTGGCCATATTGATTCACATAAGTTCTGCTTACATCTAAGTTTCCTCCAAGGCACATCTTCTGTTCCTAATTTATATGCTTGTGAATGAAAGAGTGTTGGCAAGGGAAAATGGAAGAGCTCAGAGGGAGTCCCAAGGCACATCCATTCACCTGGCAAGAAGCCCCAAGGATCTGGTCCACCATCTCCCCACTGGAAGGTGACACTCCATTGGAGAATATCACCGAGATGACCGTGCCCAGAGACGGGACCAGACACAGGACCTGGCCTACTCAAAAACATTGAAGTTTGAGGCTGAAAGCAGAAGCGGTCCCAATACTTGTTCTTTCTCCTTTCCAAACTGATTCAGCTGCTGGCATGAACTGCCTTGGATATGAGAAGAGGCACGAAAGAGAATCAGCGAGACAGGCATATCCGGAGACAGAAATGACTCAGGATTTTAAATGGCTCATATTGAAGAACATTCCAAGATTTATAGATTTAAGTAGTGCTAACAATAATCACAGACAATGGAATCCATGCTTCTCTTGAGGCCTCTTCATCCATGAGCAAATGCCATACAGGCTTTCCTGGGAGCAACATATCTCACTCTGCCCTAAGATGCCTTCACCAAAGACTGCCTCCTCTGCTCAGAGATCTCCTCTGACACTGCCAGCAGCCTGAAATAGTGTTGGACATAAGGCCCTCTTCTAGAAAAGCTTTTCCAAGAATGTAAAAATCAAACTAAATTCCTCCCCTTGTAGCCACAGCACACATCAAGTTCTTACAAAGGTGGGGGAAGACACCAAAATTGGGGGCGGATAGAAGACACAAGTTGTAGCTACAAGAACAGCGAGCTAAGAGCAGAGCAAGAGATACAGCACCTAAAACCCACCCTAAATTAGGAAGTCTGGGAACATGTGCTTTGCAACCCTTTCCACCCCTCCAGATGTGCTGATCCACATCATATATCAGCTCATGCAAGTCTTTGGCAGAGCAGGTACCTGTGCACCACAGCAACGCCTGCTTCCAGCTGCCAAACCATTAATCAAAATCTCCACCAGTCAAAACCCACCTGAATTAGACTGCACCAGACAGATCCCAAAGCTCTTCATACCCTTTGTGGTTTGCCTGCCACAGGAAGGGCTGGCTGACTTATCTTAGCCCTGCAGAGACATAAGGGAGGCCCTGTTACAACAGACCCTGTGGAAATCCTCCTTCCTCCCAGCCAGTGCCAAAAACCAAGTGACCCATAGGAGAAGTGAGTATTCCTGCCATCTGGATAGTGCATGGTGACAGAATTAACACATGAGGGCTATCCAGCAGTAGCACAGGATGGGTTTGAACAATAGGGAATGTTGTTGGGAGCAGGGGAAGAAGCTTTGGCCAGGGAAGCAGACATTAGCTAGTTAGGAGGTCCAACTTTAGACAACCTTTTCTTTGGGGTTAGGGTTAGTATTATCAATATCTGACATTAGCTCCTGGACTGCTTATGGCAGGCACCTGCCTTCATATGAAGCAGCTGATGTGGGAAGAAAACAGGACCTAACGCTCAGCACAGCGGAGTCCTTCATACCAGTCCTGTGTGAGATTGCCCCTACAACCTGAAATTGTCTTTGGAGCCCTCTCCTGCTGCCAGGTGGCTGATGCAGTCAGTTAAGAACAAAAGATACTCTCCCTGTATAGGGATCCAACCCTTTCCCTAAAATTTGCTGATCCCACTCATTGCCAAGGACCACCATGATGACCCTCCTGCTTCCCAAAGAAGTGGGAGAAAGGGACTGTTTTCTTCCATCACCCCTTCCACTCAAAGCACTCAGGGACATCTCAACAGCCTTACAGACCAAAGTCCTGTCCTGCTCTGTTGGTGTCATTCTCTTCTCACTTTCCATTTCCACCTGGTCAGCTGCCCCTTCTCCCCACCCAACCACTCTTTGCAGCCATAGCAGCTCAGAGCCGGCTGCCACTGGTGCTTTATTAGCCCATCTCCATGGCAACTCGCCTCCAGCTTCACTCAGAGAGACCCCCATCTCCTCCCTGCCATATATCAGCCACCTTCCTGCACCTTCAGTCAGAGATAGGGTCACAGCTCACCCTGGATGTTGCTGGGAACATCACTGCCACCATCCCAGGGCTGTACCATGCCTTTGGCAGGCACAGCAGAGCTGCCATTTGCCCTCTGTGGCATCACATGTGCACCCCTCAAGCAAGGTCTAATAGTCTTCCCAGGACATGGCATCCAAAAGCCAGTGATTTGGAGCCACCCATACAAGTCAGCAATAAGCTGGTGCTCTTCTGCCCTTAGGCAGGGAGCAGAGTCCTGGGCCAACCCCCAGCAAGCAGGAATAGCACTGGGCTGAGGCAGAAAGGCAGTATTTCCTTCCCCCATGGGAAGGGCAGCTCCCTCCCCTCCATGTCCATGGAGCCTGCTCAGAGGGAGCAAAGAACCCCCTAAAATGCTGTGCTGTGTTATCTAGAAACAGCTCAAGAGTAACCTCTACCCCTGCACACAGTTCAAAGCAGGTCACTGGAATCTGCTGGTCCCTACAAGAACTGAAATTCCTATACACTTTTTCCTTAGGCCCCCGGGAAGGGGCCACAGGACACAGCCCTTTCACCATTTCAAACACACAGCAAAAACTCTGTTCTTGCTGCTGAAACTCTCCCCCTCTAAATCTTAGGAAACAGAGAGAGCTTTTTCTTTGCATCCCACATGTTATGCAGTTTGTCACTTCATCCATAAATTTCAAGCACCTGATAAAGTTTGGGCTAAATCTTGGCAAGACAAATGCAAAAGTGGCTCCTACCACCAGAAGTTTATGACAGAAGCCTGGCAAAGTAAGTAAGAAGTAAAGTATCATATTCAGAAGCTGCTGAAGTACTGCAGAGCTGTGCTGGTAGGAATAGGAAGGTGATGGGCTAACACAGAGCCATCAAATAGCTCACCTGAGGTCACACACACACAATCCACAATCAAACAGGCAGATCAAACATGTATCAGCGAACAGATGATCATTTTTCCACATTCCCTGAGAGATGCTACTCCATATGCATAATCCCAAGGGATGCTTGCAGTGTTTCTATACAAGACTACATAAATCTTGTTGCCTTAGATAAGGGCTCCAGTATATCTGGGGTTTTACCCATGGCTTAGACACACCCAAGGAAATTCAGCAATGAGTACTGGCACAGCTGTGTGTCTTTATTTCACATAGATGCTCAACATGCATCCCCACACAACAACCCACAGAGCTAAAAAGCCCTTCTGGCAAGACACTGCAGAGCTCAAGGTCTGTGTCTTGGCAGATCGTGGTAAAGCAAAGAGCTAGAGCCTTGTTTCTATGGCAAAACAAGTCCATCCAAATCTCCAGGAGACATGTCAACTACATGGAGAATTACCAGAGCTCTTGTAGCAGGGATAGCTGTCTTGAATTCCAGAAGCTATATGCTGGCAGTGGAACAGATTCATAAAAGCTAATGGGCCTGAAAGAGACTGTATTTGTCCTGCAGTCCCTTGGCAAGAGCAAAAATAAACCTGGAGAGAAAGACCTGCTCACATACTCTTTCTTTTCTCTTCTGCAGTTAAAACAGCAGCATCAGTTCAAAAATCCCCCTGTGGAGTCATAAGGTTACCGATGCCTCAGCATTTCTATTTCCAACATTGCGCATGCTTGTCAAGCTCAAATATTCTTAAACAATTTAGAAACTTAACACTCACCTAAATCAGGTGCTTAAGAAGGCTGGCTTTAAGAGTCCTTCTGAGTTTGTCTCCACACCCACAGAGCTGTGAACTCATTTTTTATTCAGAAGGAATGAAGAGAGTGGCATAGAGCCAAAACTTGGAACTTGAAACAGGGCCAAATATGAGGAGATTCACACCAAAAATTGCAGGGTTGACAGCACTAGCTGAAGTGTTTGGAAAAAGCCCTATGTTCATATTACATACAATATGTTATTCCAGGTCTTCCCTCCCCTCCTAATACATTCCCCAGCTTTCTTTGTCAACAGGTCTCATCATAGTTTGATAAGCTGAGCTCAGTTTTGAGCTGCACACCAAACAGCAGAAAGCTTCCTGGCACAAAAGTGCAGCTGAGTTTCAGGTGCAAAGGCCATTAGGAGGAAAAATTCCCAAGGGAAGAGGGAAATCTGGTGCACTCAGAAACCTACCACATGTGGGCACTGACAGTACTTGCATCAAAACAGCAATTTTAGGATCCTCTCCATCAAGCAGGACAGTGAGCCACACAATATGGTTGTAGACAGAACCTGTTAGCAGGAGAGGTTTCCTAAAGACCTCAGTTGAACCTGCTACTTTAACAGAGCTCTAAATGTCACCACATTGTCTGTGCTGTGGTCCCTGAAAGGATTCATATGTTGTCACATTTGGTAAAGTTTATGAAGAGCACAGGATGCTGAGGCAACTGCCTAACACTGAGTGACTCTTACCAGCTCTAATTAGCTGAAACAAAACAGCAGAGACCCAGGTAATAAGAGCTCACACAACTTCTCATGCATACATCATCTGCACAGCTGGTGTCAGGAGTGGAAGGATGCTGCAGGACTGGCTTAGCCATCAGTCCAGGTCCTATCCATCCCTAACTTCATTAAGATTGATGGTGACCCCCACTCTCTGAAATACATTCAGACACGTGCATTGGAAACCACAGCACCAGTTGCCTGTCAGAACTGGGCCAACACTGAGGCAGACATGAGGCTGTGGGTCCCAGGGTAGACACCTGAAACTCCTTCCTGGCACAGTGCTTTGGAGAACCCAGCTGTAGCTGTGACTACAAATGTCCGAGTGATACTCAGTGCTCTCCCAGGGCCCGTCTGCTTCAGGATGGATTTTTTTTTTTTTTTAGTGTAAACAGGTCAGAGACAAACAGCAAGAGGAGTTGTGCATTTGATGACAGGAAGGCACACGGCAGAGCAAAGCAGTTCTGCTCGAGAGGAAGAGCCACAGGGCACAGAGACAGGCAGATGTTCTGCTGCTATCAGCTGC
The DNA here is from genome assembly GCA_013400415.1 of Scytalopus superciliaris. Lineage (NCBI taxonomy): Eukaryota > Metazoa > Chordata > Aves > Passeriformes > Rhinocryptidae > Scytalopus > Scytalopus superciliaris. The sequence goes on from VXBX01004412.1 coordinate 80,131, forward strand.
CTGGCAATGGGACATAGAGCCTCTGGATACGCAGCCAGGCTCAGCCAAATAGGAAAACACAGACCCAGGGAATCAAAGGACATTCAAAATGAGGAAAGATGTTGTAACTGCCCCCAGTCCAGCAATACTCGTATCAGGCCAAGCTGCATGATCCAGAACAGCCCTACACAGAGGGAAGCCCTGAAGCTGGTTGAACTATGATGTTTCCACGGAGCTCCATATCCCTAAGTCTACAAATGTTCAATACAGGGAAATTTCAAACAAGAGCTTTTCTTAAGTCTTCTGCCTCCCAAACCAGACCAAACAGTTACAACAAGACAATGGCTTGGTCAAACACTTACCAAAATTTCAGGCTAGTTATTTCCTTCAAGTGCCTCCCAAGCCCCAGGTCCTGCACTATTCTGGTGACTCCAAAGCAGCAGCCAGTATGACCCAGGGTCCCAGGTCCAAGCAAGCCTCAGTGCTGATACACCTCACCTAGAGGGCTGGACTTGGGTTTCAGAATGTAGAGAGCACGAGCTGCAGCATCTGAGCACCAAACTTCACATAATTTGCCAGAGCAAGCTTTACTTTTCTCCAGCTGATAGAAGAGGATAACAGTGATCAGGAACCATTCCGCTTTTCCCAGTCCAACCAGCCCCACCATTAGGGAAGAGAGCTCCTCCTGCGTGGGAGCCAATGCACACACCACCCTCTTGATTTGTAATTAGTGGAATAAGAATGCTCAGTCATCTGGGAAATCTGCCTGAGTAAATGACATCCTCAAGTGCTTTCTAATCTGAGGAAGGCAGCCTCTCACTTCACTGAGCTAATGGGCTGCAGTGGGGAGCACCAAAATTTCTGCTGTGGACCCACATGCATCCAGGAACACTTCTTTAGCTAATTCTCTCCACAATCCATGCCAGCAGCCCCAGCTGGTCACCTGGGAGAACCTGCTAGGGCCTGCCAAGAGTTTGTGTCAGTAAATTAATCTGCCTCAGTCTCACAGCACTTGCTCCCTCCTCAAGGCATATACTGTTTAAGGAGTGGTCCAGGCAGAAAGGACTCTTGGGTCAAGGAATATGGGAGCTACAGAAAGCCCAGAGGCAGGTTCAAGGACAGCCACAGTGCTATTTCCATGGACAGGACTTTAGAAGTGAAGAATGGAGGTTATGAGTCGAGACAAACTGCACAGCATCTGCACAGCACACTAGAATATTAACTAAAATAACCCTGTGCCTCATCTCTTTTAAATTCAGATGCACAGGAGAATCCATCGAGGTAATTTATGGCGTGTAGCTGCTGATATGCCAATCAAAGGAAGCCCAGAGTAACAAGTGTGTTAAAAGAGACCTCATTGATTGGTATCTCCACAAACACCGGCTTAATTCCTTCAATCCCAGTTAATCAGGCTACTTTGTTACATTTCTTATACAAAAGATCAGTGGGAAGCACTAGGCATTGGATATGCAACCCCCAGATAGCTTCCCTGGTCTGGAGGGAGGTGGTGCAGGTGGAGCACATCTCAAAGGTCCCCAGCCAGAGCTTGTCAATAGGACATTTATTTTACTTTCATAAGTGGAAATTTATCCACATACAATGCACCAAGGTTTTGATGGAAAGCTGACAATTTGCAGGTGTAGAGATGATAATTAGGAAGGGAGAAAGAAAAGAAAGAGGTTTTTTTAAATTGCAGGAGCCCACAATCCTCTTTCACAGGGGAAGCAAGCTCAAGCATTCTCCCAGGAGCAGAACGGACCTTGCTCTGTGGATTGCAGATCTGGAGCCATCCAAAATGTAAGGAGCTGTGCCAGGAAAAGCACCTCTACAGCAGCTTCTCTTTTCACATTCTGTTTAACAACACAAGCTGAGGTCTGTTTTCCTAGGTCTGATATATATTTTTGTTCTTTGTTTAACAAGGAAGCCATTCTGACCTTTTTGCATGGGCTGATGTGCTACTGCATTATTGTGAGCTGTAACATCATGGCAAAACGAAACATGGTGAGATAGCAGGAGGTAATGCTCAGATCAGGACTAGATCTAGTCTTATTAAATATAATAATTACTGATCTGAAAGAGGGAATAAGCAGCACATTAATTAAGTTTGAAGAGGATCTGAAACAGAAGAGCTGCCAACAACAAAATTGAAAAAAATTACATAAAGAGGAGGAAAAAAAAAATCAGGTGGGAAGAAAGCAGAACCCATCAGCAGATGAAAAGACAGTGAAGAGAGGCTGTGGGGGAAGGAGGAGGTTTGGCCCTACCTCACCCCAAGAGACCCACAAGTCCTTCATCTTTTTCCACAAAGCCAAAGAAGCCCTCAGGCAGAAAGGGCTTTGGTAGACCACTGGAGGAAGAAAAGCCCTCCCAAGTTTTTTACTTCAGCAGTGTTAGGAAGGAATGGTGAAAGTTTTATCCCCAATTAAAATGAGAAGCTTTTAGGCACTTTTACTGAAAGAGCTCTTTTGGCAACCTGCAGATTCATCCAGCCTCTTGCTGCAGAGCATGGCCAGAAGGTGCAGCAGCATGACAGCCTTGCACACAGCCCAATACAACATAACTGCAAAACTCCATCCCTTCTTAATTTTTGGTGGAGTAGGAGGATTTAATGAAGCAGTCTTCAGATGCCAAGGAAGCCAGGGAGTGGCATGTTGCAGAAAAGCTTTTTTTGGGGGGTTTATCCAACCCATCACACTGAGCAGCAGGATAACTGGATGAAGCTCCAACTTCTGCAGACACATACTCAGAGTCCTGGTTGGAGGTATGGACACACACTCCTCAATCAAATTGCAAAACAAAGGGCAAACTCCCTTTCCCTGCCCTGACAGTGGCAGGATTTTCAGTTTCTCTATGGCTATCTTAAAGCAACTACACATTATGCACCTCTTTAATGCAGATTACCATGCTGAGGATTATATCTACATCCAAAGGTGATGTTTCAGTTGGCCTGTCCTGGAATTGCTAACAGAATGACATCACCACTAATTAATCAGCCTCTGTACTGACATTTCTCAAATCCCCTGCATTCAAAGCACAGCAATTAGTCACATACTCTAGCAGGAATTGCCACCTTCCTTTTCACTTGTGTTCCTCTCCCATCTCTTACTAACACATGCTCTGTAACTGTGTTGCTGAGCTAACCCAAGCATTGATCCACAAGGAAAATGATCACATGGTATTACTTGAAGTCCATATCATTAACCCTGGTAGAGTGTTGGCCAGCATCAGGATTAACAGAAGCAGAAATGCAAGGGACAAAGAAACATGTATTTCCCACACTGCTGCAGAAAGCTGGATTCCGCTCAGCCCCAAAGCAACCTTTCTGAATGCCCTTCAAAAAGCAAGGGCACAAGTCCATACTGAACATCCACAGTAGGAATGCATCTGTCTTGGTGAGAGTACAGTCAGTGTCCAGATGTGGTAGGTCCCTGAGTACACTCTTCCCTTGGGATTTTCTTCTCCCAATGGCCTTTGCACCTGAAATTCAGCAACACCTTTGTGCCAGGAGACTTCACTGCTGCTTGGTATGCAGTTGTAAACTGAGCTCAGCTTACCAAGACGTGAGATGATCAGGGTCTCCTATGAGTTGAAAAAGCAATCTGAGGAAAGTATTTGGAGGAGAGGGAAGACATGAAATAATTCTAAGGGACAAAAGGGTGTTCAATGGCTAACAGCTCTACCTGTCAAATCATGGATTTTGGGACTGGCTGGAGAGGTAGGAACAACTGAGACAAGGCCACACTGGGCAAATGCTGGGCTGGAGACATTGGACCCTGGATCATAAAAAGCAGCCAAAGCATGTGGGGAAGGAACCAAAGTCCATAAACACCACTGTGGCCACAAGTGTCTGCTGCCAACAGACTGTGAAGCCTCTCCAGAAGCAATACCCACAAGGTTAGAGAGTCAAGTGTTCAAATCAAGAGTGCTAGAACTTGGAGCAGCACTGATGCCCTCACATACAGATATAAGAGCAACAAATGATGATAGTCTTTAATTATATAATCCTATTACCTCACTACAGGACCTCCAGCCCTTTCAGTCAGATACACCTAACCCAGACTGAATTAGCACAGTGAAGGAGCAGCAGTTCCTGTTTACATGGAATTGGTACATGTTGCTGATAATGAGGGACAAGTAAGAGCCAGTCAAAGCTGCAGGAAGACAGAGGACGGTCCTCTTGTGAGGCCACATTGTGGGAGCAGGTGCTGCCTCTGGCTCTTACAGAGCACTTACAGAACAACTCAAACCCAAGTTTCCATAGGGAGCCACTTGCTTTCATTCCCAGGGGTATGAGATCTCCTGGATCTGCCTTACAGATGTGCCAGGCACCCACTGCCGTTACTGAGGAGCAGCTGTACTGCAAAGAACCCCTCGGGGCTAAGTATTCCAAAATCGTGACCCTGGATCTCTTCAACTTGACAGCCAAAGGCATTCTCTGCCTTTCTGCTTCAAGCTCTGCATGTCAATTCTCACAAATTTAAAGAGAGGATAAAAATAACCTGTCTTCCAGTAGTGGTGGTGTGAAATTAAATTCATTACCATGTGTGAAGCACTCTAATACAATAGTGATGAGTACTACTGAGCAAAGCAGCATATCCTACAATAGGCAAAAGGAAAAAAACCTAAAAGCCACATTGAATACAAGTGAGGCAGAGGTTCCTGAGGGAAAAGCCACAGGGGTCAGGTATTTGGGTTGTATTGATGCATATACACAGCATGAGGTGGGGTAAAAAGGCAGATTCTATCTTTGTTTCCCAAATCCTGAACATCAGGCTTTACTTCCTGAATGTTTCAGTAACATCAGCATAAACAGTAGAAAGAAAGATTAGTCAAGAGCAGAAGGTTAAAAACCAAGCTGGGAAAAAACTCCAAACAAACAAAACCAAACAGTAACAAAACTTCCATCAAAACAAACAAACACACTACAAGGGAAAACTTTGGACTAAAAAGACTAATGAAATCAAGGTACAGAAAACCAGGTTTGCAAAAAAAGCTATTTACAAGGAAGCACAACTTGTTGAAAAGGCTGATCCAAAAGCCAGTACTTAATTTACTCTAAAACCCATACCTATAAAATATACAGAGAGTGTAGAGGCCTGGGGAGAGGCAAGGTGGGCATGTAAAAAGATGGGAAGGCACACGTGTGAAAACAGGGTTATCAGAGTGAATCCAGGCATCCTAAAAGCCATGCAAAGCACACTCAGCAAGCACTGCTAATCCCTCCTACAACTGCCACACCAAAGAGGTCTCACCACAGGCTCCAGGGAGTAATTTTCAGTCATCTGATGCTTTTTCCTGGTGTGGATTTTACAGCAGCAGCTTGATCCTCCCAGAGCAGCAGCCAGCTGTCCTTGGCCTCCAACCCACAACAAACACATCTGGAACAGCTGTGGATGGCCAACTGCTGTTGGCCAAGAAGGAATTCATCATGTGGACATAATTTACTGCCTTCCACGTAATCTCTTTAATTGGGAGCATAAAACAGCCACATTTGTGGTCACCTGTACAAGCATCTGGTTGGCCTCTGCTCTGGACATGGCACTTCTGTGCCTGGCAGCCCCTGAACCACTGCAACAGGCTCACTGGGCCTTGACCTCTCCAGGGAATTGGAACTTTCCCACCTGAACCTCCTGCAGGCAGTGTTAGTTTTCCATCCAGATCACTTGTCAGGTGGCTTGGTTTGATTTAAGTAGAAGTTTTTGAAGCTTACATCCCAGCTTCAGAGGATCTTGCTCATGACTCCTCTTTTCCAGTGTTTTGTCTCTTCTATCAATTTCCAAAGGGTAAACAGACTTGTCTTTATTCACATATATAGAATGGCAGCACAACCTAGAGCTGTCTCCAGCAAAAGCTTTGCCTCAGTCTCACCTAATCTCCCTTAGCAAGAGGGAATTCAGGTTTGCACTCAGGATGCTGTTGAATACATTTAGAAACAGCAATCCCTGAGGTCTCCTTCCTGCCTGGAGTGAGGGGAGATGCAACTGACCCATTTCCCCGCATTCCCCTCACAATTTCAGATGAATTTTGGTGTGGTAGCTCTCATTTTGTCTTGACTCCCTCTCCAAAGCACTTCCATAGGACATGGCACTGAAGCAGGTGATAAGCTCACCCCTTGATTTTGGGGCACACAGGCAAGGCCAGCAGGTGAGTGGGTTCCAAATCCCTTTCTTTGAAGGAAGTACAGGAGGATTAGAATAAAAAGACAGTGCAGTGGTGTGATGGAGCTGAGGAGTCACTACCAAGAACCAAACAGACCTCACTGCACGTCACCTGCACCAGGCTTCAGCACTACCCCACTAGGAAGAACCAGAATTAAAAGAATGTGATCCTGACAGCTTTTAAAAGTATTTTCTGCTGGATTTTTTGCCTTTTTTTTTTTTTTTGAAGGAAAAAAAAGCCACAAACCCAAATAACTTTTAAAGTAAATAATGTAAAATGAAACTTCAAAAAACTGCATTTTTCTTCAAGGTCTTAAATTTCCACTTTAAGCTCTCTACCAGACAGAACAGCAGTAAGAAAGATGAATTTTTCAGAGGAAACAGAAAAAAACACTCAGTACTTTTCTCCTTTTTATCCTTCTATTTTCACCTGAGTGACAAAGAAGTCGGAATATTTGAGCAAGTAGTTACTGCCTTAGTCCCTTCCTTCACTCCCATTTTACCAACTTGAAAAGCGATGAGTTTTCATCACTTTGAGGAAGGTGGAAAGGCCTGATAATATTCCTATTAGAAGGTAAAAAAAATAAACCAGGACAAAAAAAAAAAAAGCTTTGTCAGGTGAAAAATGGATGAGAACCTACCCATTTGAACCAGGTTCAACTCCTGCTGCTATAGATACTTTTTGAGCCCAGGCTGATAAAAGCAACTAGTTTGCAGAGTAAAGTCCTGTGGTGAGACAGTAAAAGAAATGGTGGAAACTGCCTTTCCTTTGCAGACAAACTTGAGAGCCTCAGAGGCCAGTGCTGTGCACTAATTGAAGAAGAGCAAGGAGCAGCCCCCGCCCTGGTCCTGGCCATGTCCCTCCTGTTGTAAAATCTTTTGGTGAGACCCCCCTGCAATGCTGCCTCCAGCTCTGGGGTCCTGGCACAAGAAGGACATGGACCTGTTGGAGCGAGTCCAGAAGGGCCCAACAAGTTGATGAGAGGGATGGAACACCTCTGCTATGAGGAAAGGCTGAGATACTCAGGGTTTTTCAGCCTGGAGAAGAGAAGGCTTTGGGCTGACCTAATCGCAGCCTTCCAGTGCCTGAAGGGAACCAACAAGAAATACAGACACAGTTTGCAAAAGCACATAGTGACAGGACAAGGGGGAATGGCTTCAAACTGACAGAGGAGGATCAGATTAGATATTAGAAAAAAAATCTTTGCTGTGAGGATAGTGAGGCCCTGGCACAGGTTGCCCAGAAAAGCTGTGGCTGCCCCATCCCTGGAAGTGTTCAAGGCCAGGTTGGATGGGGCTTGGAGCAAACTGGTCTAGTGGAAGGTGTCCCTGCCTGTGGCAAGGGGTGGAACGAGATCATCTTTAAGGCCCCTTCAAACTCAGGCCATTCTGTGATAAGAACAGCTGCACATTTTCCTGCAATGCCAAGGGAAGGGAAACCACATCTGGGGAGGTGCTGTGCAGGTCAGGATCTTCTTCCAGAAAGGAGTGTCATCTTTTGGCAGTGACTAGCACCAAAATACCTTGTCTCAGAAGACCTAGAAAGAAGCATCCATAACAGGAAGGTTTCAGAGGGATTCCCTGAGCCATTCACACAGAGATCCTTGGCAAGACTCTCACTCTGGAATGTGCAGTGATACAGATGCCTTGCAAGCTCCCTCTGGGCCTTTTAGGAAGTGTCTGACTCAAATGGAAATCAATGCAAGCCTGGAGTCAACTGTTCCAGAGAGAAAAAGCTCCATCCAGTGCAAAGCCCAGGCCAGCCCTGAATCCAGAGGTGCTGTCCCAGAGGGGCCTGATGGAGGGGCCCACATCCAGGCCAGGCTGGCCACAATTGGCACAGCCACCCCACAGCTCTGAGAGGAAAAAAGCAGCTCCCAGAATATTCTGAGTTTGAAAGGACCCACAGGGATCAAAGTACTGCTCCCGGCCCTGCACAGGGCAGCCCCAAAAATCCCACCACGTGCCTGAGAGCACTGTCAAATGCTCCTTGAACTCTGTCAGGTTTGAGACTCTGACCACTTCCCTGGGGAGCATGTCCCAGTGCCTGACCACCCTTTGGGGGAAGAACCTTTTTCTAATGTCCAACCCAAACCTCCCCTGACACAACTTCAGGCCGTTCCCTTGAGTCCTATCACCAGTCTCCAGAGACAAGAGATCAATGCCTGCCTCTCCGCTTGCCCTCCTGAGGAAGGTGCGGACCCCAATGATCTCAGGCTCAGACCAAGTGACCTCAGCCACTCCTTGTATAGCTTCCCTTCTAGACCCTTCACTATCTTTGTGGCTCTGCTTTGGACACTCTCCAATTGCTTTTTATATTTTTTATACGGTGGTGCCCAGAACTGCCCCCACCACTCGAGGTGAGGCTGTCCCAGCACAGAGCGGCACCATCCCCTTCCCCGCCCGGCCGGTGATGCTGCGCCCGATACCCCGATGCCCCCCAGGGCAGGATTGCCCTCCTGGCTGCCTGGGCACGCTGTAACTCGTATCCAGTCGCCACCCCCGCCCTGCCGCGAGCGAACAGCGGGGCAGGGACCGGTCTGGGCTCCGCCGCCCGTTCCGCGGGTTCTGCCGCCCTCTGCCCGCCGCGGGAGGGAAGCGCCGCTGCCACGGCCGGGATGCGAGGTGGGGACATCGGCACATCGGGGACCCCCCGGCACAGCCCCCACTGTTTTCACAGAATCAGAGCATCCTTGAGGTTGGAAAAGACCTCTGAGATCATCGAGTCCAACCAACGACCGACCACCCACAACCTCCAGAGGTAGCGATTCCATTGCCATCCTGGGCAGTCCGTGCCAATGTCTAGTCCTCGTTTCTGTGAAGAAGTTCTTCCTAATGTCTAACCTAAACCTTCCCTTAAGACTATGTCCTCTCTTCCCTGTGGCTCCTTACCTGGGAGCAGAGCCCAACTCCCACCTGGCTACAGCCTCCTTTCTGTGTGTTGTAGGGAGTGATAAGGTCACCCTGAGCCTCCTCTTCTCCAGGCTGAATAACCACAACTCCATCACCCACTCCTCGTAAGACATGCCCTCCAGACCCTTCAAAAGCTTTGTTGCTCCACAACATCAGTGTCCTTCCTGAATTGAAGTGCTCAAAACTGGACACAGGACTCAAAGTGTGGCCTTGTCAGTGCCCAGACTTGTTTGTCCTAGTCCTGCTGGCCACACTATTCCTGATACAAGNTGTGAGGCTCACTTGCTCACGTGGAAATCTGTAAAACAATAACAGTGTCATCTGCAGACATGTGCTGCAGTTGTTCAGGTAGTCCAGTGCATTTCTGGTGAGTGGACATGCCCATGGGAGATCTCTGCTTTACTTTCCCAGACAAGCTTCCATTTAAACCAAAGCTTATTCAAGCATTTGCATCCCAGCAATGCATGAAAGTATCCCTCTGCAGGTAAAGTGACTGTGAGATGGAATTTTTGTCTATCTGGATTTCTCTTTTTCCAAGCTGAGCTATGGATAACTCCTGCTTCAAGTTATTGCTTTTCAGTAGAGTTAGAGCTGCCAGCTCTGCTGATACAGACAGGCTCCAGCCTATAAACATACTCAGCAAGGTAAGGAGCAAAGACAGGAGGGCTAAACCCCTACTAAGCAACTGCAGACCTTCACAAATTCTCTGCCGATACAATTGTCCCAGCTGGACATCTGAGAACTCACTGGCTTTGTTTTTGAGGGATAGGGAAGGTCAGTTTCCCTCCACATGTGTTAGCACCCCACAGACAGCTGGCAGCACCTCTAACCCTGGCACTGCTGGAAGAAAGAGCTTCCTCACAAACAGGCTTTATCCCTGCAGCTCTCAACCAGACCCAGACAGAAATAGGCTCATTTCTGTCCTCCAAACTCACCCTGCCAAGAAGCAGCAGGGCTCATGGAAGAGGGGCTGGTTCCCTGCCTTGAGGCCAACCCCCTTCCCCCAGTCCTAACCCTGTGTTTGTACTTACCACAAGTCAGAGAAGCACAGACCCTCTCTGAAAGCCTGCACCAGAGAGACACTGCTGTAAGCTCTGGAAAGGCCCTATAAAACTATGGGATTTGATTTTCTTTCCCATTAGAACTCCTTGGCTAACCACAGCTTTTGGGTAAGTGGGTTGACAAGTCTTGGTTTCATCTCCAAAAAGAAGATAATTTTTTAAAGAACTGTTCAGACAAAGTGTGACATAACAGGGTATCTATTTCTTCAACAGATCTGCTTCCCTGCATTTGTTTGAAGTCTGACCTGATTATTCTTGCAATTGTATTTTTAATGCTCATCAGGTATCCTTAGAGAAAATGGAGAGTCACTTTTTTTAGATCATGCATATGTAATCAGACAAACAAAATATAGCTCACCTGCCCTGTTCTTCCCCTCTACAGCAAAAAGCACATCCCTAACCATTGCTCCAGCAAAAGCAATAGCTATTCAGATGGGACAGAGCACCAGTTTCTGATCTGCCTTCGGCACAAGCACCAGAAGTACCATCTGTCCTCATTGTAGGGACAAATGCCACTCTCATACTGGAATAAACCAGTGTAAGTTGTTTCTCCGTCACCCCAGCAGCTCCCCTGCTCAAATTGAGAGTTCATGCATACAGCGTCTTCCTCTAGTACTGTCTTCCCATATTTATACAGGTTTATCTAGGTTTTTTAATTGGTGAGTTCAGCTCCATGGGTACTTTTATGCCTATTTTATAAGGTCTAGTAGTCATTGCCTGGACAAAACAGAGGTAGGGATGATCACTCTCAGTACTTTACAGTAGTGACCTTGCCATGTATGTGCTACTGAAGGGAGAGGGGCACTAATTTGGCAGATGGTGCAGCAGCTCAGGACTTTGTGNCATATTTATACAGGTTTATCTAGGTTTTTTAATTGGTGAGTTCAGCTCCATGGGTACTTTTATGCCTATTTTATAAGGTCTAGTAGTCATTGCCTGGACAAAACAGAGGTAGGGATGATCACTCTCAGTACTTTACAGTAGTGACCTTGCCATGTATGTGCTACTGAAGGGAGAGGGGCACTAATTTGGCAGATGGTGCAGCAGCTCAGGACTTTGTGGCTGGTTCACCCCCTCCCTCAGGCAATATAACCATAGCACTGGGGGAATGAAAGACTGGGAGACCCACTGAGGAGGCAATCACTTCCAAAAGCTCAGCCCAGCCCACAGTGTGAACCTGGGACATCAGCTCCACCCTGTGAGTGCACCCCAAATCCCTCTGGTCTGAGTGTTGGCATATGTTACAGCTCTGGGGCACACAGAGCCACAGACAGGCCCTGACTTCAGGAAATGCCATCTTATCCAGGTGCCTGAGCAGCTCAACCCCCACCCCTCCATGAGCAGTGGTCATGGCTTTATCTCCCAGCCTTGCTGTTGAGCAGATGCTCCATCACACATCAACATTCTCTTCCAGTTCCTGCCTCAGCACTGTCTGCACTCACTTCACTGCTCTGAAACCGCCCCAGCCAGGCAGAGCTGGGATCAGTCTCAGCAAGCCTGGGGTGCAGGGCAGCTCCACACACTGATCTCATCACCAAGAACCATGGAAATGCCTCCTCAGGCCCAAGTTAGAGGCAGAAAGTTTGAGATACTGCAGAGTGCTGCCATAAGCAGAAACCATGGGCACAGACAGTCTCTGCACCTCATAAATCATCAAGAGGGGGCAGAGAACTAGCCACCATTTCATCAGTTAATTACAACTGTTAATCATATTTTCATTAACCTGAAATGAAACTGCCAGCATCCCCCCTATTTTCACCCCATGCCCCAAGTCTCATTTCTCAGAGTCATTCTGTCAGGCAGGACACATGCTGTCCTTCACAAAACACATCTGGCCACCTGCCTATGGACAATAATTTCCAGACCCTGCTATCTTGCCTCTTTTCCCCATCTCCACACCCCTTCCAAAGCCTCAGCAGGCACACATACTGCTTCTGCTATGCAGGCAACACATTTAAGCCCTCCTCATACTCTCCCAACCCTGCTCCAGTTAGCCTCAGTCTTGCTTAAGATGGGGAAAGCCTGCAAGGTCTATACTGTTGACTGTCAGACTTGCTGACACATTGATCATGTTGCTATAATGACATGCCCCATTTCCCCCTATTTTTTAAAATGGGCTGATGGTATAAGGCTGCTCCTGTAAAACATTTTTAGCTCTCCATGTAACCTGTCAGCAGAGCCGTTAATGCCAGATCTCCCATGGGACAGACAGAAGGGACAGGGAAGCTGTCACCCTTCACAGGGCAAGAGGTATCTGCAAGGGCAGTTCTACACCCTACCAGGCAGGGAAAGCAGAGTTAACAGCTCAGCACTAATCTTAAAACAGTCAGGCCTTTCTGCCCCCAGGAATGGAGAAGTGGGCTGCAAAGTCCCTGTCCCACACTGCTCAGTGCCCCTCATGCAGTCACCAGGGCAGCTCTACACACTCCAGCTCTGATCTTGCACTGTCAGCTTCCACTCATGGCTCTCCATGAAGAGAAAGGGCGTTGATTAATGTTAATTGAAGACTTTGGATGCTACACCTTCCCCCAGGGTACAGAGAAATAATGAGCAGTGTGACATTTGAGGTCCCCTTTGCCTAAGCTGTTACAGCATCACACCTCAGCCCTGCCTGAGGGAGCAACTCACCTCTGGGATGAGAAGGGGATTCAGCATTCCCATACATTATCTTCTCTTCCTACCCTGCTCCAGCACTCAGCTCCAGGTCTGAGCCATCACATCCCTCAAGTCTTTCTGTNGGTTTATCTAGGTTTTTTAATTGGTGAGTTCAGCTCCATGGGTACTTTTATGCCTATTTTATAAGGTCTAGTAGTCATTGCCTGGACAAAACAGAGGTAGGGATGATCACTCTCAGTACTTTACAGTAGTGACCTTGCCATGTATGTGCTACTGAAGGGAGAGGGGCACTAATTTGGCAGATGGTGCAGCAGCTCAGGACTTTGTAGCACTGGGGGAATGAAAGACTGGGAGACCCACTGAGGAGGCAATCACTTCCAAAAGCTCAGCCCAGCCCACAGTGTGAACCTGGGACATCAGCTCCACCCTGTGAGTGCACCCCAAATCCCTCTGGTCTGAGTGTTGGCATATGTTACAGCTCTGGGGCACACAGAGCCACAGACAGGCCCTGACTTCAGGAAATGCCATCTTATCCAGGTGCCTGAGCAGCTCAACCCCCACCCCTCCATGAGCAGTGGTCATGGCTTTATCTCCCAGCCTTGCTGTTGAGCAGATGCTCCATCACACATCAACATTCTCTTCCAGTTCCTGCCTCAGCACTGTCTGCACTCACTTCACTGCTCTGAAACAGCCCCAGCCAGGCAGAGCTGGGATCAGTCTCAGCAAGCCTGGGTNCAGAGTTTTTATCTTTTGGGACAGACCCCTCCCCACCCCCAGCTGCAGTGCCATGACAGCAGGTTTCTGGGCAGCAGCAGTGACCTGGGTGTGCAGAGACACAGCTGGTTTATTTACACATGTTTATACCCCCAGACAAGTGATGGAACAGCAGGCAGGGAGCTCCCCTTGCTCCTAAGGAAGGAGACTGATTCCAGAGCTACTCTCTGAACTTCAGCTGAGTCCAAGCTCTTCAGTCCAGTGTACACAGTTCTGGCTCCTCAGAGTGGCTTNAGACCTTCACAAATTCTCTGCCTATACAATTGTCCCAGCTGGACATCTGAGAACTCACTGGCTTTGTTTTTGAGGGATAGGGAAGGTCAGTTTCCCTCCACATGTGTTAGCACCCCACAGACAGCTGGCAGCACCTCTAACCCTGGCACTGCTGGAAGAAAGAGCTTCCTCACAAACAGGCTTTATCCCTGCAGCTCTCAACCAGACCCAGACAGAAATAGGCTCATTTCTGTCCTCCAAACTCACCCTGCCAAGAAGCAGCAGGGCTCATGGAAGAGGGGCTGGTTCCCTGCCTTGAGGCCAACCCCCTTCCCCCAGTCCTAACCCTGTGTTTGTACTTACCACAAGTCAGAGAAGCACAGACCCTCTCTGAAAGCCTGCACCAGAGAGACACTGCTGTAAGCTCTGGAAAGGCCCTATAAAACTATGGGATTTGATTTTCTTTCCCATTAGAACTCCTTGGCTAACCACAGCTTTTGGGTAAGTGGGTTGACAAGTCTTGGTTTCATCTCCAAAAAGAAGATAATTTTTTAAAGAACTGTTCAGACAAAGTGTGACATAACAGGGTATCTATTTCTTCAACAGATCTGCTTCCCTGCATTTGTTTGAAGTCTGACCTGATTATTCTTGCAATTGTATTTTTAATGCTCATCAGGTATCCTTAGAGAAAATGGAGAGTCACTTTTTTTAGATCATGCATATGTAATCAGACAAACAAAATATAGCTCACCTGCCCTGTTCTTCCCCTCTACAGTAAAAAGCACATCCCTAACCATTGCTCCAGCAAAAGCAATAGCTATTCAGATGGGACAGAGCACCAGTTTCTGATCTGCCTTCGGCACAAGCACCAGAAGTACCATCTGTCCTCATTGTAGGGACAAATGCCACTCTCATACTGGAATAAACCAGTGTAAGTTGTTTCTCCGTCACCCCAGCAGCTCCCCTGCTCAAATTGAGAGTTCATGCATACAGCGTCTTCCTCTAGTACTGTCTTCCCATATTTATACAGGTTTATCTAGGTTTTTTAATTGGTGAGTTCAGCTCCATGGGTACTTTTATGCCTATTTTATAAGGTCTAGTAGTCATTGCCTGGACAAAACAGAGGTAGGGATGATCACTCTCAGTACTTTACAGTAGTGACCTTGCCATGTATGTGCTACTGAAGGGAGAGGGGCACTAATTTGGCAGATGGTGCAGCAGCTCAGGACTTTGTAGCACTGGGGGAATGAAAGACTGGGAGACCCACTGAGGAGGCAATCACTTCCAAAAGCTCAGCCCAGCCCACAGTGTGAACCTGGGACATCAGCTCCACCCTGTGAGTGCACCCCAAATCCCTCTGGTCTGAGTGTTGGCATATGTTACAGCTCTGGGGCACACAGAGCCACAGACAGGCCCTGACTTCAGGAAATGCCATCTTATCCAGGTGCCTGAGCAGCTCAACCCCCACCCCTCCATGAGCAGTGGTCATGGCTTTATCTCCCAGCCTTGCTGTTGAGCAGATGCTCCATCACACATCAACATTCTCTTCCAGTTCCTGCCTCAGCACTGTCTGCACTCACTTCACTGCTCTGAAACCGCCCCAGCCAGGCAGAGCTGGGGATCAGTCTCACAAGCCTGGGGTGCAGGGCAGCTCCACACACTGATCTCATCACCAAGAACCATGGAAATGCCTCCTCAGGCCCAAGTTAGAGGCAGAAAGTTTGAGATACTGCAGAGTGCTGCCATAAGCAGAAACCATGGGCACAGACAGTCTCTGCACCTCATAAATCATCAAGAGGGGGCAGAGAACTAGCCACCATTTCATCAGTTAATTACAACTGTTAATCATATTTTCATTAACCTGAAATGAAACTGCCAGCATCCCCCCTATTTTCACCCCATGCCCCAAGTCTCATTTCTCAGAGTCATTCTGTCAGGCAGGACACATGCTGTCCTTCACAAAACACATCTGGCCACCTGCCTATGGACAATAATTTCCAGACCCTGCTATCTTGCCTCTTTTCCCCATCTCCACACCCCTTCCAAAGCCTCAGCAGGCACACATACTGCTTCTGCTATGCAGGCAACACATTTAAGCCCTCCTCATACTCTCCCAACCCTGCTCCAGTTAGCCTCAGTCTTGCTTAAGATGGGGAAAGCCTGCAAGGTCTATACTGTTGACTGTCAGACTTGCTGACACATTGATCATGTTGCTATAATGACATGCCCCATTTCCCCCTATTTTTTAAAATGGGCTGATGGTATAAGGCTGCTCCTGTAAAACATTTTTAGCTCTCCATGTAACCTGTCAGCAGAGCCGTTAATGCCAGATCTCCCATGGGACAGACAGAAGGGACAGGGAAGCTGTCACCCTTCACAGGGCAAGAGGTATCTGCAAGGGCAGTTCTACACCCTACCAGGCAGGGAAAGCAGAGTTAACAGCTCAGCACTAATCTTAAAACAGTCAGGCCTTTCTGCCCCCAGGAATGGAGAAGTGGGCTGCAAAGTCCCTGTCCCACACTGCTCAGTGCCCCTCATGCAGTCACCAGGGCAGCTCTACACACTCCAGCTCTGATCTTGCACTGTCAGCTTCCACTCATGGCTCTCCATGAAGAGAAAGGGCGTTGATTAATGTTAATTGAAGACTTTGGATGCTACACCTTCCCCCAGGGTACAGAGAAATAATGAGCAGTGTGACATTTGAGGTCCCCTTTGCCTAAGCTGTTACAGCATCACACCTCAGCCCTGCCTGAGGGAGCAACTCACCTCTGGGATGAGAAGGGGATTCAGCATTCCCATACATTATCTTCTCTTCCTACCCTGCTCCAGCACTCAGCTCCAGGTCTGAGCCATCACATCCCTCAAGTCTTTCTGTTCTTGAGGAAGCAACCCTTGAGCAGAACCATCCCCAGCACTGCCAAGCACAGGGCACCACATCCATAGAGCAGCATTTACCAGAGGGTGAGGCAGAGGAAAGACACAAGAGCAATCACAGACCTTGGAGCTTCCTGCCCAGCTTGCTCAGTCTTGGTCTATCAGGGTCATTCCCAGTCCAAACTACAGGGCTTGAAAGAAAATGGTGATGACCCTAGTCAAAGCCAAGCCCTACAAGGGGCAAGATAGCAATTCTTCAGCCTCCAGAGCTGTTCCAGACTTATTAGGTGGGAATGTTACACCTCTTCCTCCATTTGCTTAGTCTCTTCACCCACACCTAACACGTAAGAGTTAACACTTTGCTTGCCCCACTACCTGCAGGTCTAAAAGGATGCCAGAAACACAGCCAGGGAGGGGAGGAGAGCCAGGTCCAGAGGCTCCACACTCTGCAGTTGCTTTTGCCTCCCTCTCCTTTCCTCCACCCTCCAGGAGCCTCAGATGTGCTAAGCAGTCTGTAAAGGTGTTAATGGGGAACGGATCACCTCTGCCACAATTGTGATGCAACATGGCACCCAGGATAAAAATGAGATATAAAGTATGTACTTACTCTCCCAGTGTGAAAACTGCTGGGTTAAATATAACTGAGGCTTGCTGGCTCCAGGAAGCATAGCTGATCTCTTCATTTGATGGCAGAGTGCTTGCTTTGCCAAACAGCCCTCAATCCCCACAGAGCCAGCAATTTCTCCAGTGTTAAATGTGTATATACATATATACCAGGTAAGATAGAGGTGCATACATTGTCTTCATTATATATATTTCCTCAGAAAGTGTCACAATCCAGCACCTCACCAGCCAAGTCTGGCTTTTGGTTTTTTTGTCCAATTAAGTTTTTGATTGGGTCCAAGTCACACTGCTGTCTGTAGATTCAGAGCGTAATGAAGGAGGTGTGTTACAAAGAGGGGCCAAGAAATTTTTGGCACCTCCCTGGCAGCCTCAAGCTGAGATAAAGCAAACCAGACATAGGATTGTTACTGGTCAGGACCTGTGTCTCTGGCAGCCCTGAGAGTTAGAGCTTTAGCCACAGATTTCCTCTCTCCTTTGTGTTTACCTGACCCATTAGGCCAGACAGAATCTTGGACTGAGGATAAGCTGCATTTTAATACACCATCACACTGACAGCGCAGACTACTTGGCATTCCCTCTAGGTCTCCCATGGGATCATTCACAATCCCTTGGCCTGGAGTCCAACACTGGACGTCCTTATCAGCTACCAGTGAGGAGAGTTAAATGCCAAATAAATAGTCCCATAAGCTACAGACCTTTTCTCCCAGCTAAGCAAATCCCACATCTTGTACCCACGTTAGGAGACTGCAGGTGCCCACTGTCATTAAAAATGAAGCTTCAACTGCAAAGCCCTCTAAATTCAGCATGAAGAGTTAGTCTTGCCATGGGGGATGATGGAGAATGAAGATGAGAAACAAGCCTTCCTTTCAAGGCAAAGAAACACTTCTCTATCAGAAGTGACCCTCGGAGTCTGAAGTGAGCCAAAGGGAAAAGTCACTAACCAAACATCTTTAATGGCAGGGGTAATTAAGTATCACATTGCCTACAACTGCATTCCTTACCTATCCGGTTACATAGGAGCTTCTGTTTACAAGTTATATAAATCAAAATATAAGCCTTCTAACAAGCTGGCCTGGCCAAACACTTCCCTGCCTTCATCCAGCTGAAGTTAGTGGGCTCATCAATGAGAGTGTTAACCTGCTGAAACTTCAGGATACCCTAGATAGAAAAACTTCTTCAAATTACCCCTTCTGCCTCTAACTCCAAGAGCTCAAACTTTCTTTGAACTCTTATCAAAGTTAAGGCACTGTAAGCCATTTCTTGTACCAGCCTAGCTAACTGCCAACAACATAGGAACACACCACTCACCTTAAAGAAGGCAGCATTAATATTTACTAACAGAATGCAGACTGCATAACAGCTCTTATCTGTGCTGCTTAATTGTGCCAGCTTTAAGAGCAGCCCAATAAAGGCATGTCAGCAAGGCTTCTTTTTTTAAAAAGGGTGCCAAGGGATCTTGTTGTAAGTGAAGATCTTTGAGAAAAGTGAGGAGATTCATTGCATTAAGTGCATGGTGTAAAACTGGGTTAGACAGAACTGCTCTCCCTTGGGAGCTGGCTTTGCCAATCACCTGGGGAGAAGTATCTTTTAGAGAGAAACCAAACAATCCCCAGTATTACCCAATGAATTTAAGATCACGGCCCTTTGCCAACCCAATTCTCCTCCTCAGCTGGGAGCACAGGGTGGGTGGTTGGCACCCTCAGCCCATTGTCATTGACTGAGGGCACCCCACAAGAAAAGGCAAAAGGCTACTGTTCAGGAAACTTTCCCATCTGACCATTCAGATGCCCCTCTTGGAGTCACACTCACACCACTTTCACTGCAGGGACCAAAGTCCTTTCACACTGGCAGCTCCAGTGAGCCAAGAGATATCCCGCTTGACTCCCTACACACTCACACTGCCAGTCAAGTTTTTCTTATTGGCTCGACTCCAAGTTTCCCATAGCAGAGTCTCAGACATCTGATTCATTGACATATTTCAGCTGTGGCATAGTGACATAACTCAAGCCAGGGAGGGACCCTCGCAGTCCCTGGGCTTTTATGCCTTTACAGGCTGTGCACCTACTCCTCACGCACTCTTCACAGTCCTGACACATGTCCAATGATGATATTTGGTCTGGGGTATTCTCATTGTCCATAGGGTTCTATAGAGTCTCTGGGTGATTGGCCACACAGCCCTGAGGATTCCATGCCCTTTGTTAGGTAAAGAGTCAGTGCCAATTCCCAGCTCCTTGCCTGACGCTCCAGCTCTTTCCTGCCATCCAGGGCAAAACATGCAGCTTGCACACCAAGCTACCTGCACTACCTGTATTCCTCAGCAACTATCAGTCTCCTAACCCCCTGCACAGCACACGTCCTCATGGCAACTGCAGCTTAAAGCACCTGCCTTTGCAGTGAGTTAAGCCAATCCAGGTCACTGTCTATAGAAACCATTAAGAGCAGCTTCTAATACATCCCAGCTCATTTTCAAGGAAAGACAACATACAGCTTTCTTACATCCATGGTATTTTTATATCACTCCATTTTATTACCTCGCACTGTGACACAGAGCCTTGCAGACTGCAGCTGGAACACCATGCCCACCCTTGCAGCAGCATCTAAGAGCCTGCAGACTTGCTCATAGGAGAACTGAGAAAAGACAGAGGCTTATTAGCCTTGTTTCTTCAGGCTGAAAGAAGTGCTTTGAAGATACAGGCAACAAAGGGGAAAGTTTCAACTCACCTGAAGCATTTTGCTAAAAATAGCTCCTCTACCCCCATCACAAGCTTACATTAGACTGCTGTAGTATTTTGAAAGGCAGGTTATACATGCAGCTTCCTACTCTTACCTCACTAAATCTCTGATCAGCAGCTGCAGAACATACATGCACAGAACCCTGGCAACCATTCTGCCTTCAGGGCTCATCAAGTATTAAGTCCAGCTCAATAGGCAAAACACAGTACATTTCCTATGGGACAGTAATTGTTCAGGTCCCCTCAACATTTTGCAGTGGAATCACAAAACTCAGCAGCTCACTACAGAAGGAGGAAGGCTAAAATAAAAGGTAGAAGCAATAAACAGTACCTAATTAGAGCAGAGACTGAAAACCAGGCTCTGCAGTTCCTTAGACCCCTGCCTCTGAGGGCAGCTGGTTGCATTGCTGACCCTGGGTCCCTCACCAAGGTCCAGAGACTCTGTCCCACAACTCTGCTGCCAGGATTAACCAAGCCGAAGTGTGAGACCTTGCACAGAAACAAAACACCTACCAAGCAGTAAATATGCTGATTATGATCTGCAGGTGATTAGTTGCAGAGGATTTTACTGCAGTCTGTGGGGTGGATACAGAGGCTCCCTACAGTATCACAGGTGGGCATGGGTTGCTGCAGGAGGCTGGCACCATCCTGGGGCTGGAGAGGAGATGGATACTGGCAGCACTGCCAAGGTTGCTACTCCCAGGCTCTGATTTTGTTCCTGCTCAGGCTGGGAGTGCCCCAGGTGAAGGCAACACTAAGATATTCAGTGCTTAGAATAATTCCTCAGCAAACACCCCACCTGGGGAGCAAAGGCTTCCTCTCTAATGCTCTGGTTTTGCAACAAGATGTTTTTGCAGGAAGGCTTTAAAGTCATCTAGTCTGCTACAGATCACTGGTGAGAGATGATGTTTGGGCTAATGCTCAGCTACATCTCTTAGGGCAAAGGCCAGGGAGAAATACTGCAGGAGAGCAGAGAGAGAGAGGGAGAGGAATTCCCTGAGCAGAAATTATTTTGAGCAGAGAAAGCTGCAAAGCAGTGTGGAGTGAGGCAGAAGAAATTCAGGAGAGGGAGCTGGCTGTGCTGAGGGAGACAAAAGAACAGAGGAGAGTGGAAACTCAAACTCTCTCCTGGGGGCACGGAGGTAGGATGCTGCTCACTGGGGCTCTATAGAGGCTCCCTGTCAGGAGCTGGCTGGGCTCAGCAGTGCTTCTCCCTGCAAAGGGATTCCCTCTGCCACCAGCTATTGGTCCAGGCACAGTGACAAGATGCTGGAGAGGATTTCTCTTCCCTGCATATGTGGTGGAGGTATAGGAACACAGCAGCCCCATCCCCCTCTGCTCCCCTCCAGAGAACTGGGATTCCTTCCTCTGCCATCACTCCATGCTCTGCACCAGGACTAAGCATTCACACAAAACAACACAGGTTTTCTTCAGAGAAATCCAGGGGGGTTTGTGCTCAGCCTGCAGGATTCAGGGGGAAGGGTTGCTATACCAGCAGAGCACTGAGAAAGGGATTCAAAAGCTCAGTCCCTAATGAGAGCCAACACATCAGCCACTGTCACTGAGACACCCCCACAGCTATGAAAATGTCTGTCTGTCCATGCAGAAAGAGACACCCAGACAACAACTAGTCTTGCAAAGTAGTTAGGCTCCTGTGCATGCAGGAGGCACAAGTAATGCAGCCCAGAAGATGTGGGACCTGAGCCATGCACTTGCCACTGACCTGTCCCTTCTGCCTTATCACCCTCATGAAAAAGGGACATAACAGCATAGCCACCTATTTAGGATAATGCCCAACGATGTCTGAATGCAAAATATTAAAATCTAAACCACATCCTTGAGTTCAAGCTGTATTGTAGTGACAAAACTCTGATCTCTGACAGACATCCTGGGTGACCTTGGGACACTGCTCTTTTCTTGTCACTCTATTCAAAGGAAAAATCATGGTCACTTTTACCTTGGTAGCTACTTAAGGGCTGGAACAGACTCGTGTTCTGCCAAGTCCCACAGAAGGCTCTATCCACCCAGGAAATATTGTAAGAGAAATTACTCTGTAAAAGGCTGAACTAGTACCTTCTTTCCAGCAGTACCTCTGTTGTCTGCCTTCTTCTTCATATACAAGCTGCAGTAGAGTTCTCAGAGAGCTATTCCCACTGCATTCTGGGGAAGATATAGGTGGACATCCCATTCCCCAGGTGGGGCTCGTTGGAGCAGGGCCATTACACAGCTGCAACATGGTAAGACAAAACTCTTCAGGAGTGGGTGTCCTGATGGTTGAGCGTTTTCAGGTGTCACAGGTGACTCTTCAGGGAATCACATCTTGTTTTATGTTGTTGTCTGTGGTTTAGGAAGGAGCATCACACAATGCACTGATGTGAAGCACAAGGATCACAGAACCAGTGCAGATCTAGATGCTGCTCAGAGGCCCTGGGAGGACTTCAGTGAGTCCTTGCAAGAGACCTGAAGAGCAATCTTCAGTCCTGGCCAGGGAGAAAGCAGAACCAGACTGAAACATCCCCTTAACATTACACTCAGACAAAAAGCAGTTGAATGTTGAGCCTGGCATTAGCCAAAACAGGTTGAAACTGTGCCGTGTGTCACACTGTGCCAGATTACAGGCATGAGGGTAGCACATGCCTGCCTGCTGCACATGGGGGACAATCTCCTTTGGGTTGGGACGTCACCTCCAAAGTGAGAATGAGGATCACTGTGGCTGCAAATTGTGCAGGGAACCCCGGTGTCTTTTCCAGCATCCCAGACATTCCATGTGGAAACCGCACAGGTTTTGACTGTGAAGACAGATCTGCTTTTTTAACCCTTCTATCTCTTCATTCCTTATTGAGGGTGAAGTAGTCCAGAGTGGTGATGAGATATGTGGGATATCACAGCACAGAGCCTGGGTTTCCTGCTTGCACCCCAGATCCCTGTCCACCTCCTGGCTTTGCCTACCTAAGGAGAGATACTGGGCACAAAATGGGGGAATATCAAGAACAAAAGTGGTTAAACCCTCTCTGCCTCCTTTCCCTGACAGCCGGGGTACAGATTATGCTGTTTTTCTCCCACCACAATAACATCGTTATTCAACTTGGCAGCACAAGGTGGAGTGAGTGAGTGAGGGAGGGAGGGAAGGAGAGAGGGAGAGTGCGTGCGGTTGGTATTTTTTAAATCTATCAAACATTTCTCCGTTCTGCCGATTGCAAACTCCTGCCCGGCTGTCCCCGCCGCAGCATCCCACGTTGCCATGTCAACAGAGCCTGACAGCCCCTGTGTCGTGAGGGACTGCTCCGCTCTCCCAGGGACTGGGGACCGGCAAAGGAGGGATGTGCATGTGCCCAGCTGATTCTGACCCCTAACCTGGGCATTTTTTGGTAATTTTTCCCTAGAGCTTCCAGTGTCAGGAGATGATTTACCCCTCACCAACCCTTTTAAGACGTCATCATCAGTGCTTGACTTAATCAGGACATGCTGGCATGAAAAACAGCCTTGTCCTGACCCCTGCACTTGCACTGCCAATTAGCTATAATAAAGCAAAGAGCCTTCCCAGTCCCTGGAATGCCTGAAAAGTTGTGGATGTAAATGGGAGTACCACCACCCGGACATAACAGCCCCCACAGGGTGCTGGCTGACTCCAAGGACAGGGAAAGAGTGGAGCTGCTGCCTGTTCCCAAGCTCGTACCAGGCTGTGCTCCCTTCCGGGGCAATAAAGTATCAGCACAGCAATGTGGGGAAGTGGCACAGGGCTTGTGCTGGAAGAGAAAGTAAGAACATGCCAACTGAGCTTGGGAAAACAAGGATCCCCTTGGATCAGGAGTGTCCCTTTCCTTGCCTGCTGGTTACAAGGTGAGGATGGCTCGCAGCATGAGGGGAGGTTGGACTAGAGCTCCAGAGCTCTCTTGCAACCAGTGTTTCTGTGATTAATCACCAGTTCATTGGTTCAGTTTTCTCTGCTGAACTGGGCAGCCGTTGCTGGAAGAATTATGTTGGTGGTCTGGAAAACAACTTCACAGCCAGAAGCTGGAGCAGTGGACTGTGAAGCAGGCTCAGAAGCGCTTCCTTCTGCTGGGTGGTTCCTGGCTGAGGCATCTTAGGTGCAGGTTCCCTGGGGACACATGCTCTTGGGCTTGCCTCTAGACACTGTCCCCTATGTCTACAAAGTGCCTTGTCCTCTCCAGCTGTGGAAGAAAAGCATTCCCTGCTCTGGGGAACAGAGACTGGAGCAAGGGGAAATCAGAAATACGGGTCACCTCACTTCACTGGGTAGTGTTGTGCTATATCCTCCTCTGAAGAGGACCCAAATAGATGCAAAGGTCTGGATTTAGCTTCAATTGTGGGTTATTTAGGCTTTGCAGTACACTTCCACTGGAGTTCCCAGGGATGGCATCAATGGGCTTTGCTTTTATTCAATTAAAGAAACAAACAAAAATGCATCACTTATATCTGCAAGCCCAATACGGGTAGCTGCTGACCTTGGAAAAGCATGACCAGCCAAACGTGCAACCATACCATGCCAGTGTTTTAGCTTAGCCTCTGGTCCTGTCCTACATCTTTTTAGTTTTCAAATGAGGGCCAGGAACACCAAAGACAGCAAAGAAAAAAAGTGATGTTTCCAAGAGCTGGAAGTTCAGGGTCAAATGGCAGCCTGAGAAAATGTGGCAGAGGTCAGTGAGATCCCAGGGTTGGGACCTGCCACCGACCCAGCCAGGGTTTGCTGGTCCCAGCACAGCACAGCCCAGAAGTTCTGCTCACCTGGGCTGCTGCTCCACCCTCCACATCCCACAAGAAGGCTGAGCACTATGGTCATTCCCATTTCCCATTCATAAAGGAAACTGCCTTTCCCTCCAGTTTGTACCAAGCAGCACTGCAGGAACACTTTATACTTCTCCTTCCAGTTGCTTTGTTCTCCTGCCTCCCTGCTGTTTCCTTGGAAAAGTTAATTTTCCCTTTGGACTTTCTTTAGATGGAAACATTTCCCCTCAATGGATTTGGTGAGCACAGAAAGCATCAGTTTCAAAACTGAATGGAAACAATTAGAAGCACCTCGGTGAAGAAAAAGTGGGCACACACTAACAAAGCTCGTACCCCTATATCCATGCCTGGGTTCCCAGTACATATGAGATATGGCCTAGATCTGTGGCAATGGCTTTTCAAAAGCTCCTGTTCTAGCTTCAAATCACTTTCTACTACCCTCTACAGCAGCTGGCACCAGCATAAAGCAAATGTAACATGCTACTGAAGTGTCATGTCTCTTTATGCACTCGCTTTAGGCTGGTGCTAGCTGCAGCAGGAGGTGTTGGTTGGTGGAAAATCAGATGTTTCAGCTATTGCTTTAATTATACATAGCTTTTTCTGAGAAAACACTTCTCTGCCTGAGAAAAGGCAGTGGAGTGAGAGGGACAGCAGCCCAGCACAAGGATGGCTGGGAAAGGATTCATAGCTTGTCTCCACCCTGCCCATGCTGTAATCTTCCTCTCTGTCAAGCTTTTTGGGTAGCACTCTTGAAAAAAATAGTGGTTTCCTTTAAGCTGAGACGCTGGCAAGGACTGACATGGTCAGCAATGCAGCTTACACAGGCAAAGTCAATGTGGCCAGTGCATGTCCTGGTCTCTCAGCTGCTTCACCCTGTGAGCACCAGCCCAAGGAAAGCCACCTCCCCTTCTGCTCTCAGATGCTATATGCTGTGCTGAACCTTAATTTTTAAAGAGAAAGCAATAGATTAATTTTCTCAGAAAACACAGTACAAAACGGAAATGTTCTGCGAAGTGAGATAGATTTTTTTCCTCAATACTCACGACAGAAAATTGTAATAGTCTTTGTTCTGATAAGTGTTGCAGTATTTACCAGTGTAAATTTAGTATTGCCTATTAGAAATGACAAGAAAGGTACAGTTAAAACAATACTTTATCCTGACATTTCAGAAGCAATTGTACTTAGAAAAATTATTTTTGCTCATCTTTCCAAACTGGGATAAATCAACCTCTGGATTTGGGATTTCCTGCCTGGCCAAAGTCCTGATACAACACTGTTTTCAGTCAGACTGGGTGAAAAAGCATCAAGCACTGAGCTGGAAGGTTTATCTTAATTATTAAGACTCTAGAGCTGAGCATGGGGAAAGCACGGTCTATCACAATCCTTCTACTCCCTCACTGTGCGAGTGTGAACAAGATACCTTGTTTTATGTGTCCCAAAGGCAACATGGATGAATGCCTCCTCCTGAGGACACTGGGAAATAGTGTGGGGAGTCTAAAACAACAAAAGCAGAAGCCAGAGTAGGGCTAAAAGTGATGGCAATGTCCTTTTTGCATGTGCTCTGTGCAGGGGCAGTCTTGGTGTCGGGGGACTGGTGCAGAGGGCTGAGCTCTTGGCCTCCAGCCTGATTCAGGGAAGAAAACAAGCTGAAATGCAAGCAGAGGGAGCTGGGGAAGCCCCATGTGTGGGACAAAGTGGTGCTCCAATGAATTTCTTTGGGGTGTCTGGGGCAGGGGTCTGCAGGCAGGACTCATGGTGCCGTGATGCAGGTAAGGGGGATGGCAGACATCCCCTGGGGAGGGTTCAGTAGGGGTGAAGGAGCAGTCTGCAAACAGGCCTGGGATTTCCAGGTGAGGAAGGACCCAGGGTCACTTTAGTCTGCACAAGGGCCTTTCCCAGGGATCTTCCACGAGGGCTGGCTGTACCACCTTCCTGAGTCAGAGCTCAGATCCAGGCAGGGAGTCCCCTCTGGCTCCACACTGATGTGGGGAAAGGGATCCTGAGAGTTGTAGATTCAAATGCAAGGACAGATGTGTGGGGAGATCTCTGGCTTTGAGAGGAATAGCTTTCCTTTTCATTTGCTCAGTTCCTGTAATCTTTCTTTCTTTTCTTTCTTTTCTCTCTCTCTATCTCTCTTTCCCCCTCTTTTTTGTTTGTTTGTTTTTATTTGTTTGGTTTTGGGTTTTGTTTGGCTTCGTGTTTTTTGTGAGTTTTGTTGTTATTGGGGGGGGGTGGTGTTGTTATTTTCAAACAGTTAACGGTAAAGGAATTTAAGATTAGACTATTAGACTCACGCCCTCTGCCTGTCCCCTTAGCCCTAGTGTCCCCTCAAAACAGTTTAACTGGGAGTGGGACCATTTAATTGCTCAGAACAATTCCCTTAGTCCAAATTAGTGCAATCAGCCTTAAAACTTGTCTTAGGTCTCCAGTGCCTGTGAGGGCAGCAGGACTATGTGAATCCCCTATAGATGAAGGAAGGCTACAGGTGTCAGAGGAAAACTGCATTTTCCTGCAATTCTGTCCTCAAAGCTTGGACACACCTGAGGAGAGACAGCAGCTGTCCCTGAGAGGTGACAGCCATGAGCCCTTACAGCTCAGTGAGTGGCCAGATGTCTTCTCTGGGCTTCCCTTTCCTCTTTCCCTCTCTGACTTCTCTCTTTCTCCTTACCCTCAGTTAGACATTTGCCTCCCTCTTGGTTCTTCTCAGTTTTTTGTGCCTGTGCCTTTGCTCCAAAACAAATCCTCTCTGCTGAAGCACTTCCCCCTTCCTCTGCTACATGCACACACATGCAGGCACTGGGGCTGGAGATGCTCCTCTCCAGCACAGCCCTGGAGAAGACCTGCCCTGTGCTCCATCACTCTCAGCCTGTTGCCAGGCAACACAGCATCACAGGGATTTCACTCCCAAGCTCCAAAATAAACTGTAGATACAGGAGATTTTTCTCCTGTTATTTCAGAGAGGGACCTCACCTGCCTCACTGGAAGGTCTGAGAGGATGAGGGGTCTCCAGCAGTTGCTCTTGGCTGCTGGCTTTGCTGTGGTGCTGCTCTGGCTGAAACAGGAAAGATGAGGGGGAGTGGGGTGATGAAGGGACAGAGGGGACATCTGTGACTCCTGCTGGGACCATGGTTTCCTTGTCCCCCTGGGGTGGCTCCTTCATACTTGACTTGTACCACCCACACTACAGCCACAAGGGATGGGCAGCAAGACCTCTCCCAGCCAACAGTACCAGCACTGCTTTCTGTTCAGATTAAGACAATTTCTTAGCAGCATAAGAGGGAATACAGAGCTTATCTCAGTTGTTTTCTCTTTCAAGGCAGACCATACTTAACACACATCTCCTCCCTTTACCTTCCCATCTGCTAGTTTTGCACCTGGGAAGTCACACACTGAGTTTTGTTTGAAGGCAGCAGCTCCCTCCAGGCACAGACCCACAGGCAGCTGGAGTCAGGCACTTGGAGTGGTAGGAAACACTGGCATGATCCTTCTCTCCCACAAGGATTTGTTTAACAGGTGCCCCACCTTCAGCCTGCACAGGACTGGGAGTCTGTGGGCATTCATTTGATCCTCTGCGTAATTACACAGTTTTGTTTTCACATCTGCAGAGTGAATGCTAAAATTAATTCAGAAGTTGAGGCATGACCCAAGATTACTTGTTGTCAACAGGCTGATGGACTGTCAGATCTATTTCAGGCGCAAGACACATGTCTCACTGTCTTCCAACCTATAATGTACAAATTGCATTTCATGACAGCCATATAACACTTCTGAGAGCAAATTTTGGCACAATTATCGCCCTATTCAGGTCATAAAAGTCACTCAGCACTCAGCCACCTGTTTAGAGCTGCCAGCCAAAGCCCCTTGCAACCACTGCAGTGGTTAAACACCATGGTAAAGCACACATTAATATTATCTCATATGAAATGCTGAGCCAAAGAGGAGCACACTTCATGATCCTAGTGAGAACATTTTGCAAATTCCCTGTCCCAGGAAGGAGGAGTCCTAGAGGGAGGAAGCACAGCTTTCCCAAAGCAGCATGTGCCTTCAGGAAGCACGTTTCAGATGTGTCCTGCTGCATTTTTACACTAAAAACTGGACTCGCTATGCTGTTTTCATCACAAAAACAAGCCTGCTAATTGACTTAGGTGTCAAGTCAAAACTAAGAGGGACCAAAGTTGGGAAGAATCCTCCCAGCTGGGAACAGGGCACTAGTGGGGACCTCTCAATCCAGCACATGGTTAAGGGGGTCCTAATCTTCTCCAGAGAAGCAACAGAGCAGCTTCCTGGCATGGTGTGACACTGGAAAATTGTAGGGTGATATGCTGGTGGATCCTCTTGCACCCCTTACTGGAAACCTTCATGCTTTATTACCTTTCTGAAATGCCTGTACACCAATGCACACAGCATGGGGAATAAACAAGAATTAGAGATCTCTGCGTGGTCACAGAGCCATAATCTCATCACAGCTATAGGTCATGGAGAACAGGAGAGGTACTGGAGGAAAGCCAAGGTCACTCCAGTTTTCAGAAAGGACATGAAGAAGGACCCAGAGAACTACAGGCCAGTGAACTTCAGCTCCATCCCTGAAAAGGTGATGGAACAGCTCATCGTGGATGTCATCTCTAAATATGTGGAGGAAAAGGTTACCAGGAGTAGTCAACATGGGTACAGCAAGGGGAAATCACGCTTGACCTATCTGATAGCCTTTAGGGATGGAATGACTAGCTGGGTAGTTGAAGGGAGAGCAGTGGATCTTGTCTACCTTCACTTCAGCAGGTTTTTGACATTGTGTCCCATAACATCCTCATAGGTAATCTCAGGAAGCGTGGGTTAGATGAGTGGACAGCGAGGGTGGTGAGACAGTGGACAGTGGATCGGGAACTGGCTGAATGGCAGAGCCCAGAGGGTTGTGATGAGTGGCAGAGTCGAGCTGGAGGCCTGGAACTGGTGGCATTTCCCAGGGGTCAGTACTGGGCCCAGTCTTGTTCAACTTAATTCATCAGTGACCTGCATAAAGGGACAGAGTGTGCCCACAGCAAGTTTGCTGGTGGTGCAGAGCTGGGAGAAGTGGCTGATGGCCCAGAGTCCTGTGCTGTCGTTCAGTGAGACCTGGACAGGTTGGAGAGCTGGGTGCTGGGGAGCTTAATGAAGTTCCACAAAGGCAAGTGTAGGGTCCTCCACGTGGGAAGGAATAACCCAGGCACCAGCACAGGCTGGGGGTGACCTGCTAGAAAGCAGCTCTGTGGAGAAGGCGCATGGGGTCCTGGTGAACAACAAGCCATCCATAAGTCAGAAGTGTGTCCTTGTGCCAAGAAGGCCAATGGTATCCTGGGGTGCATGAGGAAGAGCATTGCCAGCAGGTAGAGGGAGGTGACCCTGCCCTCTAATCTGCCCTAATGAGGCCACATCTGGAGTGCTGTGTCCCAGAACTGGGCTCCCCAGTTCAAGAAAGACAAGGAACCATTTGAAGCAGAGGGCTGCAAAGACAATGAGAGGACTGAAGCCTCTGTCTTATGAGGAAAAGCTGAGGGATCTGGGCTTGTCCAGCCTGGAGGAGAGACAATGGAGAGAGGACCTTATCAATGCATGCAAACATCTTAAGGGTGGGTATGAAGAGGATGGGGCCAGAATCTTTAGGGGTGCCCAGAGACAGGACAAGAGGCAACAGGCTCAAACTACAACACAGGAAATTCCATTTGAATAGGAGGAAAAAAGTCTTTACTGTGAAGGTGTTACAGCACTGGAACAGGCCGTGCAGAGGCTCTGGAGTCTCCTTCTCTGGGGACATTCAAAACTTGCCTTGACATGATTCCGTGCACCCTGCTCTGGATGACCCTGCTTTTGATCCCCAAAGGACCCTTCCAACCCAGCCACTCTGTGATGCTGTGACAGCACTGCGGTGCAGGACCTGCTGCTGTTGTGGTGTCCAAGGCCCCATCTACAGGGCTAAATGTGCTACAGACACTGGGACACAGGAGCAAAAGTGCCTTCCCTCAAGGGGGACAACTGTGGTGTAAATGTCTTTGGAGGGAATGGTCCCTGGGATTGGTGCCACCTGACACCAAGGGAGTTTCTCTGTCCAGTTTTGGATTCCCCACACAAATAATCATCGGCAATTGGTTCTGTAGCTCAGAACAGAAACAGAGGCTTCCCCAGGATGCAGACACAGCACCTGCCTCTCTTCCCTTAGTGATTGCTCTGTACATCTGATCACCAGAACTATGTATTAAAAACCTCTCTGAAATCATCAATGACCTGAAATGTCCACTGACCAAAAGACCCAAAGAACTAACCCTTGTTTTTTTGGCTGCACAATTCCAGCATGTTTGGGGCTGAGATGCTCTTGCAATGTGGTATTGCTCTAACTGCACTTTCCTAGGTTGGTCCCTCACAGAGCTGACCCTGGCAGACAACCTCCTGACTCTTGATTTAACCCAAAAACTTGGGGAAAACTTCTCTTTCTTACTGTCTTTTTCTCCTCTTAATCTCAAATGTTGTCTTACAAAGGTCCATGGATTTTTAATCATCTGCAAAGATAAAACTCTTAACAGTTGAGTTAATTTCAGAGAACTGAAATTGTAGGCAGATACTGAAGCTAATATCTGTACCAATTTTCCACCTGAAAAACAAAACCAGGAATTTATGATGAACAAAGGAGTCTGGTGGTTCAGTCCTGGAAACTCTGAATGCTGTTTAATGTTCTCTCTCAGCTCTGCTCAGAGTAGCAAGCCCATATGGGCACCTTCATGTGTGTGATATCAGTGTCCTTCACCAACATCACAGCCTGGGCACTTTGTGCATGTGCCTCTCTCGCAGTTCACACATCTTTGGGATGCTGCCTTCATGTTTCCCCATGATACCATCACTTGACATTGCCCTCCACCCATGACATCCCTGGCCTTCTTTCCCTGCCATTGTCCAGGGTGTGACTTTGTCTGGGTGGCCCCTACAAGCGCCTGTGCATGGCCCCCCATCTGTCATGCAAACCCTGAGTTGGTGATTCAAGCAGCCCCTGCTGAGCAGGAAAGCTGTGGGACTCCAACCACCAGGACATTGTCTGCACCATGAGCTTTGTCACGGGATAAAATAGAGATGAGGACTTGCCCTCTCCTATGTGCCTGGGATGCAGGAGATCTGGGCTTGACCTCCCTGAGGCCAAGGAGACTGAGGTCATAGAGGAATGGAGTGCAGGTGTCCCTGGAAACCATCTCTTACCACATTTGCAGTGTTCCCTCAGTGCAGGTGGTGGATATTGAAGGGCTTTGGGAGGAGGCAGGGGTGGCACCTGCTCTGGGAACACCTCGTCCCTGTAGCCAGCAGGGACCAGCAACTGGGTTTCTCAGCTCCTTATGTCTCCTGGGTGATGGTGTTGATCTTTGGCCCTTCTCAGAGCAGGAGAGTTGTGGGGATAGAGGGAGAAAGAGGAGCTGAAACCACCCACACTTCCTTGGTTGTCAGGAGTGGAACTTTTAACCTAGATCCTTGTAATCCATTCCACTGCTGCTTCCAGCACTTTTGGTTGGAGCTCCATGACTCACACCAGGAGCTTCAACTCAGAAGTGGACTTCTCTGCTGGCATAAATGGGAAGGAGCATCCCTAGGAATGAGAGGTTCTACATCCCCTGAAATGGGAATGCCTCATGGGAGACATGGGCCCAACAGACACACTCTTTGTCAGAACAGATCTCCATCATTAACAATAATGAGCAGGGAGGCATTTTTTGGCACTTCTTAACTGTCTGCAGGGGCTGAAGAGCCTTTTTCTTGCTTTGTGCCCTTCACACTGCCAGTCATAATATGATCAGAAATGCCAGTCCCAAAGGGCATCACTGGTTTCTCCTAAGCACCATCATGGAAATGCAAAGAGAAAATGAACTCGAGGCGTTTCACGTGCTAAGCTCAAACCTGAGCAGGCCTTTGCCACAGATCAGGAATTTGTGTTTACAGCCCTGAGGTGAGATGTGCAAGTGGGGCAAGTTGATGGCATGTCACTGCAGTGAGCTGGGCCAGGCAGGAGGAGCTGGAGGAGCTGGCTCTGATGTCCTCAGCAGTCAGTAGCCAGGGGACATGCAGTCAAACATGCATTCACAAGATTAAGGCTCTACAACCCTCAACATGTATGCAGGGATGGATTCACACCTCCCAGGGTACCACAGCTCTTCCATGGCTGTGTGTCAGCCCTAAGGCTGCCCTGCAGACCTGACTCACCTGCCTTCCCCATTACCAGGCTTCGGGTATGGCTGGGACGGATTGTTCCTGTGCCACAGGCTCAACATGGTATAACCATCACCCTGCAGGCTGTCTGTGCGTGGCAGGAGAAGACTGTGGCATCAGGAAGCCAACGTGTGTAGGGCTATGCTTTCATTGTAGACACGGGAGCTAAACCTCAACAGCCACAGCTATCACAGCACTTCTGCACCCTCATAGTCAAAGAACCTTCACTCAGACCATTTCTCAAGTGCAGGAAAGCCCAAACTATACATTGTCTGCTGCCTCCTAAGCTGAAAGGCAGGCTGGATTGGGAGCTGGTTCATGATCACACCTCCATGGACAATCTTTCTCCCTTCCCTCCACACTTGCCGTCCTCTAGTTAAAGAGATTTGAGCACAGAGAAGACACAAGACTGCATGCAAAGCTTTGCTCATCAGTTTCTCCATCCACAATTCCTAAGAATGGTCAACACTTCCACTTACTCTGGACAAGTCTCCACTACCTTGCAAAGTGATGAAGGGAGCCCTCTAGATACACGATGTCTTTGAGGTATTTCCTCCGGAATATATAGCATTAGCACATGGTATGTACAAACATAGGGAGTCCTGGGCAAATTCATTAGGAGGGATTTGTGAATTAGAAGTCACCAAGTTGCCAAAATCAGAGTCCAAGCTGTCCAAGCAGTTGCTGACAGTTGTCAGCCCCACCAGGACATGGGGCCCCCAACTTGTGGTCTTCCCTTGCCAGCACCTGAGGGTGATTAGGTGGCCCTGTAATTGATGATAGAGCATTTGTCTTGTAGGACAGCTTGAAGGAAAACCTTTCCTACAAGAACCTAGAACCGGAAGCAAAAAGGCTCTCTGACTTTGTGTGTTCAGTCCTGGAAGTAGCTACAGCAGGGGACAGAGGCTGTGTGCTAGACCAGGTGGGAAAGCTTCCCTTGCCCCTGCTTTTCTCTATTTCCACCTCATGAGGTACAATTCATTTACTTTCAGGATGTTTTCTACCTTCTACATGGAAACACCAGCTCTAGGACTGCTTATTTTCTCCTTTCTTTCTGCACTTTTATTAAACTTCTGGTATAATGACTGGGTTCTTTTGCTTTCTCTTGTCCTTTTTTCTACTTTAGAGGAACAATCATCTGCTGGGAGTTGTTGGCTTGACAGAAGAGCCGTCGATCAAGTCACTGGGGAGAGGGGACCAGGGAGAGTTTCCACCTTGATGGCAAGCCCGTGGGAAAAGCAGCACTTACACGACAATGGTGATGGCAAGGGGGACACATGACACCTTCTTGAGGCACAAGATGACACAGTCAAGTGGCACTGTTGGACCTGTATTTTGGTTGCTTCCTAGCACTAGTTCTAATTATGGTATTTCCTAATGTTAGGCAATTTCTACTGAAAGATCTACCCAGAATCCACTTGCTGAGTGCAGCTGCCTGCTCGCAGAGGAGACCTAAAGCATGTTTTGGTGCTGGCAAGGCTCAGCCTCCCCATCTTTTCCCATTTTTGCTGAAAGGTGGTAGGGACAATCTGATTTACTGCCTCCCTGCTTAACATGTGCAACCCCCTCAGGTCAGCACTGATTCTTCTCTCCCATGCCATGAACCCAAAGGTGTATGAAGAAAGCACAGAGATGAAGCCCCAGCAAGTGTTCAACTGTTGGACACGATGTCTGGTGGAGAGCAGACAGCCCCTGGCAGGGGTGGGAGAGACAGCATTTGGGATTCTGGGAGGGGCTCAAGGATGCCCATCTTCCGGAGGGCAAGAAACAAACACCTCAGTGAGCATCGTCACGTATCAGTGTGCATCAGCCTAATGAGACTCAGCAGAGATGGGTGACTAATTCCAAAACAGTACTTTATTCAAGAACATGGCTTCAGGTAGATTATTCAAGAGCACACAACAGCTTCTTTGAATGCATTTGCTGCTAAGCAATAGGCTTTCCAAAGTTTCCTGTTGTGGCTGAATGGTCAGATAATTCATGTGACACGGTTTCTGCTCCCGACTGGGTGAACTTGCAAGCACAAATGTCACCATTTGTGAGCATAATTTTTCCTCTTCATGTATGCCTCTGACATTTGCTTTCCACTTACCTTTTCTGCCAGTAACATGCAATCATTGCTGGTGGGAGAGAGCAGTGCTAAGGGGCCAGAAAAGGAAAGGAGCAGGAGGGGCTAAATGGGGCCTCTGGTGCCCAGAGGCAAATGCTTCTCATCTCTCCAAGAGCTCCTCCCTGGTACCCAACAGCTTGATTCAGAATAAATGCTTCAGAAGCTCACTGCTGTCAGGAGACCTATGTGCTGGCAGCATCAGAGGAAGTAAATACTGTACCTGTGCTACAGTCAGCACCTGGGAGGCACCAGCAGCTCATCCCAGGCTCAGAGATCCAAGTGGTACATGGGGGAGATCTTGCAGGAGCCTACACTGCAGAGCCAGGCATACCCGGTGAGGCACTGGAGACAAACTGGCCTGTGAGAAAGGTGGGACCAGCTGCTTTTCAAGCTGGGATTGAGCCTGGCTAAGCACAGCCCAGATCTCCTGGTCTGGTTCCTCTTCTTCAGTAGGCTCATGGGAAAACCCTGTTGTTTTGGCCCATTTCCCCACAGTTCTTTAGGCAAAAGGGAGTTCTTTAGGCTCTTTCAGCCACAGGAATGATGGAGCAACAGGAATTAGGGAGCCACAAGGTTCTGGTGGGTTTGACAAAGAACGCATTTGCTTGTGACATCAGGCATGTCGAAGCCAAGGAACATCCCGAGGACACAGTGCTCAGCCAGCATGGAGAGCCCAGGCAGACAGGCAGCAGTTACTCTGGGCTACGATGCAGTGAAATACCACCAGCCATAGCTGGATGTTCTGGTGGAGTCTCTGCAACTAACTGCAGCCTGAGAGGCCAGAGTGAGTAGTCTGCAGTGAAAACCCCTTGGTAGTGTGCTGCATCCTGGCTCCTGACTCCCCATGGGCAGACACGTTCCCTGGCATATGACAAGTGCCACTTAGCTGCTTCGGTCTTTGATAAAACACTGGAGATCCCTCATGGAGGTTTAGTTACAGAAGTCTGGAGGAGCAGAGGTGGTCCAGCCTCTAAACCAAGCAGAGAACATTTTCCACCAGTCTCAGCAGCAGGTGAGATCTTTTCCCTCTCTGTTCTAACACAGCCTTGTTGTACATGTAAAACCTTTCCTGAACCTTCGTTTTTCCCCACAAACCCCACAAGTTCGCTGCCCCCAGGACTCCCCTGCAGGGACACCGGGGACAGAACACCACACAGCACAGCTCTTCCTCAGTTTAGTGTCTCTGCATTGCAACAGTTCAACCTGGCCTGCAAGGGGGAAGCTTTTCAAAAGAGTCACTCTCTGCCCCTCATTTTGGGAGAAGGAGATTCGGAGTACATGATCTGTGGCGTACCTCTGATGAGGAAACCATGTAGAGCCAAGCCAAGCATGAGGAAAAGGAGCATTAGGAATCCCAGAGCCAAGGATTCTTTCAGCTGAGGCTGGGGCAGGTCTTCCCACAGGGAAAGGCAGGACAGAGGTGCTGCTCAGCAGCCACTGGGCACTGCCCTGTGCCTCTTCAGAGGCATTTTGGACCTTGCCCTGCCCAGCTGCAGTGACATATCTGCTCTGCCCTCCTAGCCCAGAGGATTTTGGAGACGGTCCACACACCAGGGAAGAGGAGACTTACCTGCTCAGAGAGTCTGCTCTGAGCTTCCAGGCAGGTACAGAGGAAATGGCATCCAGGACGGTCTTGGAGTGAGAGCTTGGATGCTTCCTCCTTGAGCCAAGGCTTCTGCTCTGCATTGAAAGTGCTGCTTGATCTCTTTTTCCTAAGAAAAATCCTTTGAGGGAATACATTACTGTATGCTTGATGTAGGGTTCCTTTATTATATTACCTTTTTAAGACAAGTATCAGAACCTGATACACAGGAGGCTGTGATGATTTCAATGGCTGTTACCATTCCAGCAGTCAAAGACTCGGCACCAGGAGCTGATCTTCAACAGCATCTCTGGAAGTTCAAGCTCCCGTTTTCCACAAACTCTGCTGTACACATAACACAGCACTCTTCAGGGAGACCTGAGCATCCCTGCTGAACTGGGCTTCCCTGGCCTGGGGAAGTCTTCAGCCCCATCAGGCCCCTCTGCCCCATGGCACAGAAGCAGTCTCATTAAATCACCTTATTTTCATCCGGGTGGCTGAAGGAAGAAGCTCAGCCTTTGCTAATCACACTGTTTCAGGCAACCACAGCACCCATCAGCACTTTGAGCTGAGCCACTCTTGTCCAGGCGCGTCCCCCTGCTTGCCAAAATGCCATCACCTTTCCCATCATCTTCCCTGCTCCCACCTCCCTGGGAAAAAAACCAAACAAAACACTGAAGCACAACCAAAACCCCTCTTTCATCCCCTCTGCAAGCCAGCAGGGGTTAATGTTGTCAGCCATGACGTCAGGATCCCAATTTGTCCGGAGAGTCCCCCTCCCCAACCACAAACTCCCTCTCTCCTCCCCTCCTCTTGTGACTTTGCAATGAGCAGCAAAACTCCACAGGAGCTGCGGCAACAGCACTAGGGAGACATCCAGCCCTCCCTCGGAGAGCAGCATTTTCCGCAGACAGGGATTTATTTATTTTCTACATATGCATATATGTATTTATTTATTTCCTGGGTTGCATTTGTTTTTCCTTTTTTCCTTTTTAACCCTTTCACAAAAGCCCCAAATCTCCCAAGTGACGAGCCTGAGATTTCCCTAAAATAAAATAACTGCACAGTGGGGCTGGGTTGCTTCCCATTCCCCCTTGGAAAATAAAGAGGAAGGGGGAGCAAATAGGTAAAATTCAGAATAAAATCATATCGCTAGAAAACTCACACGTCCTCCCTCACACATACACACACACACACACACACACACACACGCTCTTTCTCCTCCTCCTCCTCTCTGAAGGTGGGTAGCAGGAGCCATGCAACATCTGCAGAACCGGATGGCAAAAGAGCAGGAGGAAAAATAATCCAAGTGGAGTGCTCAGGGGACACTGAGTTTTTTTTTTCTTTTTTTTTTTTCCTTTTTTTNACAGGGGGGCTGGTACAGGGTTTGTTTGTGTTGTTTGGGGTTTTCTCCATCGATCTGTATGTGGGGAAGGGGAGGGGGTTCTTTCCCCAAATTGCTTCCCCTGCTGCCTGCTATTGTTATTTCCCAATCCATGTCGTTTTAGGGGGAGGAGGGATGCTCATACATGAGATGTGGAGCACACTCTGCAGACGGAGCCCACCTCGCAGCCCACTTGCAGCGCGTGTGTGTGTGCCGTGTCCCCCCCCCCCCCCCCCCNTCTTCCGCGTACCTGTGAGATTCGATTTCACATTTTGCTGAGCCCATTTTGGGGCATTTTATTTTTCTTTCTCTTGGGATTTTCTCCATTGCCAGAGGATGTCTCTTGTTGAGAGGATGCTGAAAGGAAGAAGAAACGAATTCTTTGACTGGCACTGAAGGAGGGGGGGGATATTTTTCCCCCACATTTTTTATGTTTTTTCATTATTATTTTTCTCTAGGAAATCATTAACTGGGGGGGGGGTGGGTTTCTTTTTTCCCTCCCCCCCTTTTTTTGGAGNGGGGGGTTGGTTTCTTTTTTCCCTCCCCCCCTTTTTTTGGGGGGGGGTTTCAGAAGATTCATATTTCTTTCCCCTCCCCTCCAAAGATTTTTTTTTCATCCTTCGTCTTTGTGGAAATGTGGACATTTCAGGCAGACAGATTGAGTGGAATTGTCTCTGCTTTAGCAGCTCTTTGTCTCGCCTGCTGTGCGCAAAGGTAAGGATTGCGATCCCAGGCTGCAGGGACAGGGGGGCTGGTACAGGGTTTGTTTGTGTTGTTTGGGGTTCTGGGGGAAAATGGCAAAACGAAGCGTTTTCCTGCGGAACATGGTGTCTGTGGGAGCCGCGGGAGCGCCTGGCACCGCGCTGTGTGCATACGCACCCGGCACAGCGCTGCCTTGGCCGTGTCTGTGCCTGCACACACGCAGCGCACACGCAGCCACACTCAGAGCCGGGCGTGCAGCGCTGTGCCACAGCCCCGGCTCTGCGGTGCTCCGGAGGCGATGCCCACGGCCGTGCCTCCACGCAGATTTATGGCATGCAACACCGTCATCTGTGGGTGCCATCCATCCCGATCCATCCCTGCATGTGCGCATTCATCCGTGCCCGTTCGGCTGCACACGCGTGTGTATCACTACACAGAGCACGGCACGCTTTACCTGCTGTGCATGGCACCCGAAATGTTGGCACTAATACCCTGCACGCTCCAGCTGCAGCTATTCCTGGTATGTGCCTTGAGCATTGCGAGTGATCCAGGCAGCCAGAGGGGCAGGCGCCCCTCCAGACTGGCCAAGGTGTGCAGAGCACACCTGTTTGCTCCCACACGGTGGTTATCCACTGCCTTCACACACAGGAGTAGCGCTGCCTCCTCCTCCTCGCCCTCCCTCCTCTCACTTGCGGGCAGGTGGGTTTGTACCTCGGTGCCGACGCCGTGCGTGCACGAAGCCTGCCGGGGTGGGGGCTGTGGCATTTCCCTGCCCAGCCATGCACACGGAGCAGTGCGTTCCCGACGCACACATGCAGGTCCCTGCACAGCCTTGCAGAGCTGGAGATGCCCAGACTTATGTTCCCATAGTTATAAACATGCACATGCGCAGATGAACGCCCACCTTGCCCACACCATTCATGCGTGGTCCCACCGTGTGGGGATGCATAGGCAGGCGTGCTTAGAGGCACTGTCCAAGAAAATGTGTAAAGAATAATGCCCATAGCAAACCCCTTGGCTCAGATGTGTCCTCGCATGTGTGTTTATACCTGCTGATGTCCAAGGCTGGTATTCACCTATAGTCTGCCTGTATGTCCGTGCACAGCTCTGAGACAAAACACTCCCGTGTGCACATGCCTTCAGCTACTCCTACACACCCCAGCCAGCAGCACGGGGCGCATATATGTAGATGTTTGGCTGCAAGTGTATGTGTATATGCAAACCACATGCCCACCCACACAGAATCAGGGACACAGCACTCCAGAATTCAGTTCACAGGCTGGATGTACGTGCTCCCTAAGCGGATGCAGACCCACATTTGCCAGGAATAGCACTTACATGCAGCTGCTCGCCCACAGCTGGGCAAACGCACGACTTGCCTGTTCAGCAGGATGGATGTGGCTTTTTGGATCGAAAGGAGCACTGAGAGGCAAAAGACCTTGTCCTTAACCATGATGCCAGTTTATTCTCTCGCTAGGCCAACTTGTAGCTGTTGAGGAGGAAAGACCCCCTGTATTCCTCTTTTCACTCTGCCCCTTTCTGCAGGGCCACTGACACCTTGGTTACTGTCTCTGCTTCAATTTCCCCGCTTATATTAAGGAGGTAACACCGCTTCCTGAGTTTATGTCCTGTAGGAAGTGTCTAAATCCCTTAAGAAATACATAGTGTCTATATTATGAATATAGAAATCTATGAATATGGAAATCTATGTGTCTATAGGAATGGCTGTCTAGAGCAAATGCTGGTGCACCCACTGTAACATGCTGCAAATCCTCACATACCTGCAGAGAACTCCACAGGTGCAAGTGGACCTTGCAAGCCTAGACACTGTGTTGTGAAAATGCCCACTTGTGTTCACCCCTCTGACCTCTTCACAGTGATTAAAACAATGCAATGAAATGCTGTACCACTCCCAGGTGCATTCAGGGAACAGAGCTCAGGCACAGCACAAGTGCTCAATGGTTTGTCCATGCACCAGAGTTGGGCCTGGGAAGTGTGTGTGCGGTCTCACATTTGCACATCCCTGTCCGGTTGAGAAATCCCTGCACATACACATGCCCAGATTCCCTAGTGATCCTACATGCCTCCCTCCACACCTCTATGGAGAGCCTGGACACCTGGGAAACCAGCCTCAGGCACCCACAAATGCCTGCTTCTGTTCTTCTGCATAAATTGTGTCCACAACCTGGTGTCGCTTCATAACCCAATGGAGTCTTCACCCACTGTCACCTCCAGCCACCTCCAGCCACTGACTGGGGATGTGGTCACACACATGCACAGAGGTTTGTGCACATTTCACAGCTGCACCCTTGAGCTCCAGTGCTTTCATGTGTCTGCATGTCTGTGCACAGGCAAGGAGTCCATACACCCTCCATACAGCCAGGAGAGCACATCTGTCTGTCTGTGAGAGCATGTGTGCAGACACACGGACATATCAACTCAAATCCCAGTGTCCAGAGAGGCACGGGGCTGGCTGGCAGAGGCAGTGCTATGGTGCAGCTTTCCAGCTTGACTGGGATGGATGTGGGAGGCGGTGTTGACAGGGAGACATGCTGTTGTGGTGGGTGACTGCAAAGAGCAGTGGTTGTCACCGGCAGGGTCTCTATTCTCATGCAAAGCAGAGGAATGAGGGTGGCACAGAGGCTGGGTATTCAGGCAGAAAACCTATTTACCCCGCAGC
Source organism: Scytalopus superciliaris (assembly GCA_013400415.1). Taxonomy (NCBI): domain Eukaryota; kingdom Metazoa; phylum Chordata; class Aves; order Passeriformes; family Rhinocryptidae; genus Scytalopus; species Scytalopus superciliaris. The sequence goes on from VXBX01004412.1 coordinate 121,493, forward strand.
ACTGAATAGGTTCAATATTTTTAGCATCCCCTACTTTCTGGTTTCCCACCTTCAGTTTCAGTTTGGCTTTTGGGCTGATTTTAGAGAGAGCTCTCCTCTTACTGTAATAACTGGATTGGTGTTAGGGACGAGGGCTGCCCATCCTGCGTGCAGGTTAAAGGGTTGGGAGGGAAAGGATTGCAGCTCTGGCACACAGTGGGAAAGATGGACTCTCCTTTCCTGTCTCTGCCTCTTGATCTGCATTGCTAAGAAGTCACAGTGATGCTGACTGACAGAAATTTTTACATGCCAAAGATCAGCCGTATGTTAAGGTCATAGGGTAAAAAGGAGTGTTGTTTTCTCCTTTGCTTCAATAATATAAAAAAACATCTGTGTGCAGCAAGAAGCAGATGTTGCACTGGTGTGTGTGATAGTGCAGGGGGCATGCTGCAGGGCACTTGTGCAGTGGGGACCTCAGGGCAAGACGAGTCTGTGCTGTGTAGTGCGGGACCAGGAGCAAGAACCCAGCATGACCAGGACTTCTGTGCAGGTTGGGGGATGAGAGCTGTGCCAAGGAGAGAAAACATGAGTGAGAAAGAAAACCGGGATGCTGTACCCATGGCTGGGATGTCTGTAGCACACGGGTGTTTTGGTGCCCTGGGGTGTGAAGGATTCTGTGGCGGTGCTGCCTGGCCAGTATTCCCACTGAAGCGGCCAGTGGCACAAGGGATGACAAGAACTCTCTTCTTTTGTCTTTCAGCCCATCCACTGGAAATATTTCTGTGGTGAAAGAGATTGTGGACAAACTGCTGAAGGGCTATGATGTCCGCCTCAGGCCTGACTTTGGAGGTACGGTGACGGCCGGTTACAAGGAGCAGAGCGCGGGGGCTGTTGCGTGTCTGTGCTGCCGGCTTGGCCGCTCACAGCACGCACCAGCCTCATGGAATGCTCCTGTATGACATCTCCAACCTTCCGCTGTTTGCTTGCCCTCGTGTCCTTCTTTCCTTCTCCCTCACATTTTTTTCTCACCTCCTGGTTTCCCTTCTCCTCTCACTGGTTCTTCTCCTTCCACCACCACCCATTTCTGCAGACAGCTGAGTTGTCTGTGGTATGATGCTTCTGGGGATATTTTACTGGGACAGATACACTCAGCTTTTCCTCTTCTCCAAACTTTCATCACAGAGAAGTCATGCCTCCTTCAGTTCTCTTCTCCATGCCAGATATTTTGTCTTTTCCCTGCAGGGGTTTGGGGTGATTGCTGGCAGGGCTGTTGCATGGTCTGCAAGGCTGCCTCCTCAGCAACAATATGGGATAAAATATTCCTTGGGGAGCTGGTGGCCTGGCTGCTATTCAGTAGGAGGTTCAAGGGTCTGCAATTCCTCTGTTGTGTCCTGTGAGCAAAAAGGAGAATGGCAAGTGCCTGGTAGAGATAAAATATGGAAAATCCATGGGTACTGTCATATTCCTGGGCACATGTGAGGTCCAGTTGAGGTGCATTGTTTGGAGGGGAGCAGGCAGTGGAAAAGCACAGCTGACTTCACAAGGAGGGGGATCTGGAGGACTTCAGCCTGTCGAACTTTGCTGTTTTATATCTTTTCTGGGCAACGTTATTTCCTCCTCATGAGGAGATGTGTGGGGCTGGCAAATGTTCAGCCCACAGGAGGATAGGTACAGATCAAGATCTCCCTCTTCAGATGACTGATGGGAAGCAGATTCATGCTTGTGCTCTCAAGGGGAAGAGAGGCCAGGGCCAATTATGTGGTGATTCAAGGGAGGAGTTTTCTCCCAAAAGTGGGCCTGATCCATAGTTCCTTGAAGCTGAGAATATCCTCACTGATTTCATAAGATTTTGAAGGCACCCCAGTGTATTGCAGTTTCCCATGACTGCATGACAGAACCCTTCTCTCCCCAAATCCTCCAGTTTCCCTGCCCCTCACCCAAACCTGCCCCCACCACTCACCAACCCTTACCCCTAGCAGAGACTGCCTTCCATCCCCACATACACTATCCCCGCTGCCCTTGCCTTCTTATTCTACCCTGGGGTGGAACAGGGGCTTTCAGGTGGCAGCACCAAGTGCTGCTGGACCCTGGGCTCAGGGAGAGCTGTGGGGTGGGGGAGATGCTTTGTCCCTCCGGAGTGCTCAGGAGCACCTGAGAGGCCACCTCAGTGCAGTGGGGGGTCGCTTTGGAGGGGCTTGCAACATTCTGCAAGGAAACAGGGCTTCCCCCTTTCCCCTCTCTCCTTTGAACATGGGATGTGGATGGACTTGATTTAGAAGCTGTCTGGGAAACATGAAATGTCCTATTACCTGACCGGCCCTGATCCCAGAAATTGGTGCAGTCACATTTTATGAGGGGGAGAACTGCGGAGATGACAAAAAACTGGAAGAAAACCATCTTTGTTTGCCACGGAGATGATTATGATACAGTAAAACAGTAGGTGATCTGGCTCCGCAGAGGCACAGAGCAGAGAGGGGTGCAGGGCCAGCCGTGGGGCTGGGGGTCCAGCAGCCCAGCTCCATTTCAGAACCTCTCTGCCCTGATGCCAGGTCCCCAGGGCATCCAGCTGTCCCACAGGACATGGAGCACCCCTTCCTTCAGCCTGGGCAGAGCAGTGCGGGGCTCGGAGCCGACGGGTCTGCTGACCCTGCCAGATCTGTGCCGTGCACAGGCTGGGCTCGGCAGGCACTGCATCCTTCTGGACTACAAAATGGATGGGTTTGGGCAACCGTTGCATTTTATTTGATTTCACTCCGAATTCCTGAAGTACAAACTGCATTTCCCCTTACTCAAGCAAAGAAATAGAGCCATGATATGACAATAATCCTCTTTCCTGTCATCACCCCACTGTCGTCCTTCACCCTTTCTTGTCCTTCCCTTTGCTCACGAGTGGAAAGTCCTGATGGGGAGCACCAGTAACTGTGCCTTTGGTGCTCGGTGTGCAGGAATGCCCAAACTGGCAGCATGTCTGGTCCCCCTCCCCCTGAGGACAAGCTTATCTGGACAAAATTACCCCTGCAGCCTTTACAGCTGGGCTGAGACATGAGTCTGGAAGCTGGAGGTCATTGGCATTACAAGCCCTGGGGATGTTTTCTTGTACCACTGCTGTCCCCAGAGCTCACTAGCTCTCTGTAATTTTGGACCAAAACTCATTTCTAGGAGAAATCCAGTGGGATCATGTCAGGATGTATCTAACTCCGTGTAGCTTCTCTTTCATCCACAGTCCTACCATGGAGAGGGTGAAATTCCCCCCCAATAAGTTGCGTGCAGCTGGAACAGCAATAGGACCCAAAGGAATAGCATGAAGCTGAGTCAGGGGAGGTTTAGGGTGGATATTAGGAAAAGGTTTTTCACCCAGAGGCTGGTTGGGCACTGGAACAGGCTCCCCAGGGCATTGGTCACAGCACCAAGCCTGAGAGAGCTCAAGGAATGTTTGGACAACATGTGTTCTCAGGCACACGGTGGGATTCTTGGGTTGTCATATGTGGGGGAAGGAGTTGGTCTCAGTGATCCTTGTGGGTCCATTCCAACTCAGGATATTGCGTGATTCTGTGGAAAAGGTACATTTTGTGCAAAAGCCCTGGAACTTGTGTGTTTATGCAGCCCTGCTACCTCTCAGGGACATGTGGGACTGGACTGAACTTCTGTTTCAGTGTGAGGACTGGGCTATTCTCCTCGACACTGCCCTGTAGTCCACCTTGTGCTCCACCTGGACTGTCCTGCCACCCCTTCTCTGCTTTCCAGATAGGTAAAATGGGTATAAGCCACCTCTGCTAGGGGAGATGATCATTCCACGCACTTGTGTTCTTCTCCTGGGAAGACTAGTTAAGGTGAATTATGAATGGCCAAGACAGCATCTCAGAGGGGTGGAAAGTCCTGCTTGGAGCCATGTGCCCTGGAGGAATGTCATGGAGCTGTCTCAGGGCTGGTCCAGCACTGACAGAGGACTGTGCTTGGTTTCCCAATATTTTCCTCCTACAGCAGCGTTGTTTCCTTCTTGCCATCCTCCCTCCATATCAGTGCCCAGTGGCAATCACCCTGCACTGTCCCCATCCGCTCAGCCCTGCGGGCAGGTGCCACCTCCACATCCCGGGGTGCCTCCTGTACACAACCATGGTTGCTGCCCCTAGAGCAGCAGAGATCTGGGGACCTTTGGATGTGAAGGCACTGGAAGAGCCTGTTCCCATGTACCCTTTGTGCTCCTTGCCATGGTGAGGCAGATCTTGCACCTCCACAGCCTTTCTAGAAAAGCCAGTGCTCCAATGGCACAGCAGTCCCAAGGCTGTCTGCCTCATCCCAGCACCCCCACCTTTCCCAGGATGTGCTTCCACAGCTCCAAATGCAACTCACAGCTCCCCAGTCCTCTTTTTTTGAAAGAGAAAGAGAACTCCGACTAATGCCAAAAGGAGGACAGGCCTGCTGGGGATTGCAGTTCACTTTTTAATTTTGAGATGCCTCGTTAGCTCTGGGCCGAGCTGAGTGGCTGAGAAGCATCAGCCACTTGCTCTCCTCCCTCTCCCCCACCCCCTTGGAAACCCATTAAGCCCATGAGCAGGTCGGCTCTCAGGGGTAGTGCCATGACAATGAGTGCTCTGTGCTCACCTGGTGAGCTGGGCTGAACAGGGGAGACACAAAGGGGGAAGGTTGAAACCATGTAGAGGTGATGGAAAAATCTGGGAGCAACTCCTCTGGAAAGCCATCCTGGCTTGGTGGAGGCAGCCTGAGGGTGAGGTGAAGTGGAGGGGCTAATGTTGAAGGGCATCCAGGTACATCAGCCCTTGGGGAGTAGGTGATAAACCTTCCATCCTGGGGAGTCCTGGACAGTCCCCTCTTATGTCTCAACCACAGTCCCCAAGCCCATAATTTTGGAGAGATAGGGAACAGTGTCAGGCTGGGACACGTAGGGACAACAAAGCCCGGTTTTCATGGGCTGAGCAAGGACATGGCCTGGAACTGAAAGGGCAAAGCAGGTCTAAAGGGTTTGGCCAGGAACAGCCTTGATGAGGGATTTGCTGGATAGGAGCAAGATAAAGCCAGGTCTCCAAGAGGGAGATCTCTGTCCTGGTACTGCAAGATCACCAAAATTGCAGACCAGTGGTCTTTGGAACAGGGCAACGCATCTCACAGGGAGATCAGATCACATGTGGGTGCCATCCAGCTGGTCCTGGCCTGAGGAATGGACAGTATAGGGCGATTTATATAGCACAATAATTACACCACTGTAAGACAAGCAGAATGTTATTTAGGACTGGATGAGCAGGGAATGCTGCAGTTAATGTCTGGGAAGAATTGCAGGGCCGTGGGTAGGGGAGAGAGGGAGCTTTCAGAGAAGAATGTTGGTTCTTGTAAGTGCTCTTAGGCACTCACTTTCAGAAGCATTAGTTCCACAGGAGAGAAAAAAAAAAAAAAAAGAAACAAAAAACACAGAAAAAGAAAGCAAATGAAGACCATATTGCCCCAGGGTAGATAAGGCAATGAAGGAATGGCAGGAAGATCCCACTTGAGTTCAGTGACTCAGCTGCTATCTGTTGGTGCAACATTTCCAGCCCAAAACTTTGCAAGAGTTCCAAACAGATGGCCCTTTATGGTTTTCCAGCATATTTTCAGACCTTGGTAGCCAAAAGCAAGGTGAGTACATTCTCTACTCCTTGCTTCCAGCCCACCTAGAGTGCAGAGTTCCTAGTGTTTCTCCTGGGTGGCACACACAGTGTCTGAATGAAAAAAGGATGACCAGGAAGCCCTTGGGATTGCACTGTAAATCCTGTGTTTTCATGCATCTGGATCCAGCAGCTTTCCCTGCCCCATTTTTAATTCAAACTTCCCTAAGGAGAATTAGCACTTAAGGATTCTTGGACTGAAATGAGCCTGTGTCCTGCTCCTCATCTGCTCTGTGATGTGGACCTGGCTTCCCAATTTCATCACCCTCACTCAGTCTCACTCCTCTCCTTGGACATTCAAAACCCTCCTTAGCTGCAATATCTTGGCTTTCCTCCTTTCTGTCCCCTGCCCCTCCTGTTCTCAACTCCTCTCTGCTCCATCACACCTCCACCCTCTTGGGGACCCAGCCTGCCCCCATATCCCGTTTGTTCCCCAGCATCTCTTCTTCAAAGGCCACTCCAAATTCAGTGGACCTGGGGATAAAATCTTCAGCCTTTCCCTGTATAACAGCATCACTTGAAACCCAGAATTGTAAAAATAAATGATTGCTGATGCATAAAGTGTTGCAGTGAAGCATCATCAGTAGTTCAGGGCTCCAGAACTGGCAGGGCTGGCAGGCAGAGCTGCTGTGCCGGCTGGTATGGATGCAGCAGGACACAGAGGGATCCAAGCCCTGACCCACCAGCCCTCTGTGCCTGGGAAACAGCTGCTCTTTGTGGTCCTGTCCTGGAAGGAATGGGGATTTGGTTTCCTACCTAGTCAAGGCTGATGGTACAGCACATTGTTAAGGCTTCCTGAAAATGTCCCTGTTTTCCACTGCGTATAAGGTTGTATTTTTTCCAGGCAGCTAGCTTGCCTTGGATTTTTGATGGAGGAGGGGGGTGGGAATTTTTGGAGAAATAATTCTGATATTTCTGAGAGCAAGCCAAGGCAGGTACATGCTGGAGTTTTTTCCTCTCCTAAAATGTCGGGGGATGAATCAGTCAGCACCTACAGCAGGGCTGGCCCATGTGCAGTAGCAGGTGGGTACCCAGGATCACCAGCAACCTGGCTGGCACAAGGGCTATGGTCCCACCACCTCTGGTGGTGAGGCAGCATCCCAGAGCAGTGATGCTGCTGCAGGAGGACCAGGGTGTGAGGCTGGAAGAGGGCAGTGGGCACTGGTCCAGGGCTGCCTGTCCTGGGAACCAGAGGAGCTGAAAACCTGCCTTTCTAGGGCTTAATTTTCAGTTCTCCAGCTCTCTTCCCCTCCTCTTCTGTGGCAAAAATGTTTAAATCTCAGAGCAGCCAGATTCAATTTTCCCTTTGCTTCTGAGATGCCTTAAGCCAACTCTTTTGGGGCAGGGAATTGAGACTTAGCAGGAAAGCTCTCATCCCACCAGGGACAGCTCTTTTCCTGCCTGCAGGAGGAATTGCCCAGAGCTGGACACACGGTTAACCTGAAATGCTGCACTTCACAGAGCCTGATTCCAGTGGGAAATATCACCCTTCCATCCTTGTACCATGGCTGGGCAGAAGAGCAGCTCTGGATTTGAAAGCAGAGGGGAAATTATGGATTAGACTGGAAAGGAGTTAATTGAGGAAGGAGAGGCAGGAGCTGTCTGGAAAGTCTGTAAACCCCAGTGTCACTCCAGGCCAAAGAAAAGGTGACTATGCCACCAGGGCTGCCAGTAGTCCCACTTTCCTTCCTAAAGAAAGAGTATTAAAAAAAGGACTTTCTTGGTCAGTAAAACTGGTTGCAGCTGTGCAGCCCTCACTTCCTCCCCAGTTTATGTGACTCCTGGCTCCAGACCATGGGTCACATCCTCTCTAGGGCTAATCCAGAAGGAAGATGACAACCTCCTGCTGTTGTGTCTTACTTCATTAACTGAAGTGGCAGGAAATGAAAGGATCCAGTCCTTCTTGGGACATATGTGGATGTTAACACATTGCCACATGATGGAATTTCTGTTTTTTTCACTTTGCTCTTTTTATAGGAAATACATGCTGTGAAAAGGCCTTTGAGGCTGTTAAGTCAGACACGCAGGACTGCTTAAAAGCCATATTTAGGGTTTCTCCATGTGAGGATTCATCAGGAATTGCTTCCACCTGAACACCCCTACCGAGCACACCAGAAGTGCCATTTACACATGAAGCTGACCTTTCCCATTCCCTTCATTCAAGAAGCGGACTGGCTGGGACTGGGGCAGTGGGGACCAGCTGTGCTGGTCACGGCCGGTGATGGGGGCAGGTTGAGCCAGACTGGGGTGAGGTGATTGTCTGATGCAAAGCCTGAGACTGAGCAGTCAAAGACCACCTTGGACTCACAATTTCTTGACTGCTCTGTATTCAGACCTGCTCACAACACAGAATCGGTTGTTTCTATGACCATTGTTAAGCACACCAGTAAAGCATGAACACGTTCACACCTTCCCTTTGAGAAGTCAAAGGTTTTCCCTGCTGAGGGGTGCCCAGTCAAAACGTGATTTTCCAGGATACTTAGAAGCACTGGAGCCAGGCACTGCATGCTTTGAGCACAACTCCTATTGATTTCAGCCACAGCTGTGAGCACTCAGCCCCAGTGCCCCAAGAGAGAGACACACAGAGTTCACAGAAATCTGCGAGGTTTGGGAAGGAAGGAGCACACAGGAACCCCTGCACACATCCAATCTTGCAGAACACAGCTCAGCCACATAAACACCTTTTCTTTGCTGGAGGCTTCCCCCTCACTCAGTGCATGGCTCTCAGGCACCCCACTGTCAGCACTGCCCTCCTGCATCATCCTCAGAGCAAATCCATCCTCTGTCAAACAAGGAAAAGGAATGAACAAGGATATTGTGGACTGTTTCATTAAGAACTGGCTCTGTAACGTCCCATTCAGCAGTGGGCACCCTTCCACTTACCTTTCATCCATTTTGTTTCCCCTTGACTTTTTCTTGAGTGCAATAGTATTTCAGAATATTAGACCAGTCCCTTCCTCCAATGTGACAGAGCTTGTGAATCTATTGCTGCATGTTGAACATATTTGTGCATTCATGTGTGGCCCCACTTATTATCCTCCTTCAGAGACTGGAATCTCTGGCACAGAGCAGGGGAGGGGATTTTGGGCGGTATTTTGAAGGCAGCAATGGAGATGAGTTCCCCTGAGTCTCAGCCCAGCGTCACACTGGTCTTGGGTTTCAGAGCAATCCGTGTGCCTGCCCTAGAGCTGTGCCTGGCATTGTTTTCAGGGTTTGGTATCCAGTGGAGAACAAGAAGCTTTGCTGTCATCCATTACATGGTACACTTTCACTGGAACTGGAGGAGATGTTAATTTTCATGCTTGTGTCAAAGCCTGAGTTGGGTAATTGCATCTGGTTGCCCTTCTCCTTCCTTTTCACCCTTGGCTGGTGCAGTGTCTCCCTGCAGCTCTGCTCAGGCCCTGACACAGCTGCTTTCCAGCACTGCTGGAGCTGGTCCTTGGCAGTGCACTGTGACTAGCAAAGGGATCTCAGATATGTCTCTTAAAAGAAAGATGTCATCATCATTTTAACAAAGCATTTATTCCATTAATTTTGCCTCTACTATTAGTCATAGATTTTTTACAACAAAATGCAGTGCATTAGAGTTACTGATTAGTAGAATAATTCCAATACCTCTTAATTAATTAACTGACTAAAAGCAGATGGTTGTTTATAGCGAGTCTGGAGGATGTTTGCCACCTCACCTGGACCCATCTTCCCCCTTGACTAACATCTACATAACATTCACCATTTCTGAGATTATTCCTGCTGGTAAAGTTGCCTTTGAGGGACAGCCACTGAAAGCAAAATATAAAAAGAGTGTAAAATCCATTAGTAGAAGTCCTTTTGATTACTCAAAATATATTCCCACAGCCCTAGAGCTGTTCATCAGAGCAGCTTTACACACCTGGACTGTTCATTTCCAAAGACTCCCAGTATCCCAGTTAGTCAGAAAAATATTTTTAACCCATGTAACACAAAATACAAAAGCCAAGGAATATGTTGTAATTTTACTGTGACATGAAAGAGACTCTGTGTGTGCAAGTAATTTTTCCTACCTAAATCTGGTTCAAAGAGAAAAATTTGAAGGCTACTCCTGTGTCAAGCTGAAGGAATGTAAGATGGTTCTTTGGCAGTAGAAACAGCAGAAAGCCCTTGGTGGAGGTTTTTAAGTATCTCTTTATACCTTGATATTTCATGGGAAATATCATGCATTTGGTAAAGCAGTACCAGAAACATGGACAAGGCAAATGATGTGCTTAATGATGGCATGAGGTTCGTTAAAGGAATTGACATCACATATGTGAGAAAGAGAAATGTTGGACAAAAGAGCTTTACAGCATGAACAGGTTGGTCTGATAAACAGGTATTCTGGAGATCCCATGATGGATACTGTTCCCATTAAATGGAAGGAAGCAGAGCTCTTCTCAGCCAGCCCTTCCTCCCAGGATGTGGGAGCTTTGCTGTTTGCTTTGAGCAGGGTATGAATTTCAGGCTGGTTTGGGAAACACTAATCAAGCGGTCCTATAGGCTGTTTTTCTGGTTTTGGCATTTATCCTTGGTTCTGTGTCACAGCTAAAAACTCTTTTTCTTCTCTGATATTTCCCCCCTCCCCTTCCTGTTCTTTGCAGTCCTGCAGGAATTGTGCTCTTAAGTAATTGTGCGCTTATAGATGTCCCTGCTTGTGACAGGGTCAAGCCTCAGCCAAACCTACCGTGTCCAGAATTTCCCTCCCCAGACCTCAGGACCTCTTAGTTCAAGTCTGGGATGGCTCTTGGTAGTTAGAGTTGGAAAAGAGCCTCTGTAAAATTACATCTTGTTGTTCCATATTTATTCTCCCTCAGTGGTTTCCATGTCAAACTTGCTCAGTTTACCAGTCAAAACAAGATATTTCTACCTGCCAGCTCTGCCAGCTCAGCCTGGGCTCTGGAAATCAAGCTGTGCTCTCTCTGCTCTGGACATCATCACTAGCCAAAAAGGATTCTCAAATCAGGGCTGAGCTGGATGTGATGTCGATTATGCACAAATATAATTTGTTCTTGAGTGGTATTATGGGCTCTGTGTGACAGATAGCAGCAAGGCTTCTGTGCTCTACAAATATTGACTAACAAATCTTCCCCACCACCTGGGGCATGATGGGCCACCACTGGCTCCATTTTACATCTCAGGGACACCAAGAGCGGGCCACTTGTTGGGGATGACAGTGAAAACCCATGGCAGGAATGGCATTGAGGAGTTCTGCTTCCTGTTATTCTCCTTATTTGTGAGAACAGACCTACGCACCTTCAATGCCCTGGTCCACTGCTTGGTCAGCAAACCATGACCTTTCCTTCAACTGTGGTGCCCTGTGAAGTCCCACAGAGAAAAGGCAGGTGAACCCACTTCTTGGTGCAGAGAAATGTAGGGGTATAGCCATAGCAAAGGCTCTTAATTCATGGGCATTAATTTTGTTCATAAATAGTTCCTCTTCTGATGGATGAAGCAGGAGGACATTCCTCCATGTCCCTTCCAGAAAAACTGAAATTCTGTAAATTTGATCATTGGCTGCATATTTAACAAAAAAATATACGTATGTGGCAGATCACTGCACATGATCACGTCATAGTGTACAAAAAATGGGAAGATGTCCTGATTATTTGCGCTAGTTTCAGCTTTTACTCTTGTGCTTCTGTAGTGAATCCCACCAGAGTCTGTCAGCACAAAGGGACACTCAGAGCCTTCCCTGTTCCCATGTAAGACTCAGCTCTCTGACCCCAGAGTCATTTCAGCCATGGAAAACCATGGTAGGCTTTTATCTACGACACAGCCCAAGAGCAGTGGAAGAAACAGTGTGACTGATTTGGTTCCCACAGCACTTTATCACCCTGTGCTTGCATTTGGGACCAAAGCTCAACAGTCAGCTGAGATATGAGGACACCAAAATGCTCCTTCCTCTCCCACAGATCTGTGAGGTTTCTGGCCAGAAGATCTTTCCAAACACATCTCCTCAGCCACTAGTCCTGCTGTACTTCTTGCTCTTCTCTCACACACAGGCCACAGTGAGACCATCCACCCCCAGGCTCCTCTCTTTAGGGGGCTTGGTGTTGGTGAGACCACAGCAGGTCACCCCTCCAGGCTGGGGGAAGCTTCTCTCCCATGGGAAGAGCCAGGTCTGGGGTGATGCATGGAGAAGGGGGCTGCTCATTGCAGGTGGGAAAGCTCTGGGTGTAACATCAGAGGGTGTCACACTAGGAGAGGAGGCTGCCCAGGTTACGGATGGGACATTGTCACCTGGAAAAGCAACCCTCCTCCAGGTGGGGAGAAGGTCTACAGAAAAGGCTGATCTCCTGCCCTCTGGAGAAAGGTGTCATCTTGTTAGGAAATTTTTGGAAGTGAGGGAGAGAGTAGGCTATGAGCTGAATTCTTCTTCTTATCCTCCTTTCTTAGCAAAAATAGGACATTCATGACAAGTTCCCCTACATGTTTTTCTTCCCTATTGCACACAAGCTCCTTGCTAGTATTTGAAGCTACAGGGAAAAAAACAAATTGGTGAGGACTCAAGTTAATGATGAGTAATTATTTTGTTGACGAATTGCTGAAGATGAATATACATGTATATGTAAAAGCTCTGCAAGATTCACTCATCCATGCAATCCTGAGTGAAATCAGTTATTTTTGTGAACAAACAGCAGTTAGTTTTATATCTTAATAAAGAAGTTCTCAGGTAAAATGCAACCCCAACTTTTGTCCTGCTGAATTTTCAAGACATTTTTTTCGAATCAATCCTTACTGGAATAATGGAAACACCAACACAGTTGTTCAAAAGTGAACAACTTAGAAACTTGACTTCTTTTTTCTAGTAAACTCTCACAATTCTCAGTCATCACTGAAGTTCATAAGACTTCCCTTGTCTTCAGACTGCAGAGAAAGGGCAGAACAACCTGAACAAAGCACATCCAGGAGCCTCAGAAACTAAGGGATGAAAACTTATAAACCCATGTATAACACTTGGAAAAGAAGAGGTTTATTTTTGTGTGTGCTTTGCTTCTCAGGATTCCTAGTGCAGACTCATGATTTTAATGTGAATGTCATGATATTTTCAGGCCTGACTCACTCCATTTTTTCATTACTTGCACTGTAAATTGTCCTGACTGCCACTGAGCATAAGCCTTGGGCACTGTACACCCCCAAAACTCTGCCTCTGAGCTAAGCCAAAGAGCCACGTGCTTGTAAGGAAAGGACTGAGCCTGTGGAACGGTGAGGTGATGATGGGAGGCATTAACAAAAGCCCTAATACCAGGCTTTATTGGGAAGGACAAGGTGGACACTGGGAAAAAAAACACATATCTCCAGAAAGGACATGACAGAAGTAAAAATAACAGAGGGACTTCCTCTCCCTTGGAGACCCCAGCCACTGGTTTTGCACTGTGCTGGAGGCAGTGGTCCCACGTCCAGCACACTCAAAAAATCCTCTCGTGGAGGTATGGCCTCTGCAGGGCTGCTTCTCCTTGATGTCCCAGCCCTGATTTCAATATTTGTGCAAGTTTAGCACATCCCAACCTGGCCATCTTGTTTCTTTTGGTTTTTTCCCTGCATGCTGGGCATGTCCAACTGGATTCAATCCAGGAGTTCCATGCTGTGGTATCCTTTAAAGACAGGAGTCTGTAAACAGTGATGAGGAGGTGTGACTAACTCACAAAAAATTGAAAACGAGGTGGGGGGGGAAAGAGGGAAAACACCTTGTTGTTGTCACTTTGATAAAAATGACAAGTCCCCATATTTTGTTGTTGTTACAAATACTTCCAAGACAGAGTAATGGATTTGATATGATCAGAGAAGCTTGTGTTAACCCATTTAAATTAATTTGGTTCAGCTCATTTTCAGCTAAGGGGATTAGATGGCTCAGGATTTGGTAACATGTGAGAGTGTTTTCCCAGACAGGTCACACACTATAGTACAGGTCAAGTCTGCAGTTCTTTGAAGGATATTTCCAGTGCACATAAAATAGAGGCTCCCTCACGTAGCAGACATTTATTGCTCATGTGCATGAAAAGCCCAGCACTGAAAAGTTGAGTCATGACCTTTGTGCCCTGAGTAGGGAGGTGAGAAGTGAGACAGACCAAGGGGCAACAATGGGAGGAATTTCCACAGCTGCCAGCTGGTGTACTGGAAAAATCAGTAAGTGACCTCACCTGTGGGCCACTCAGCAGCCCCACCTGAGGTGGGTGGAGGGTCCTGTAGAGGGAGGGAGTCGGGTGATTGGATGCTGTGGGATGAGGTGGGGTGGATGCACCATATATAGTAGCCTCACCCACAGTTTTAGGAGCTGTCTGCCTGTGGAGAGGAGGATGGTGCTGTGGTTTCTCAGGTAGTTTGTGGTGCTCTTACTTTGGACTGCTGTGAGGGTGTTATGGTGCTGGTTTGTGTGGGTTCCAGCCCACAAGGGATTCAGCCTTACTCCTGTTTTGAAATCTGTATGCATTTGTGGATTGTAGGACCAGAACTTGTGTAGGAATTGAGCATTTTGCATTGTAAAGAGTGTTTTCCAGGCTGTGATGAGTCCTGGGAGTTGGTCTGCTTGGGAGCCTAATGTGGGGAAGTGGAGATGGGGCAGGAGAGGGCAGTTGCCTGTTGTGAGTGTGCTCTGGTAGAAAACTGTAGGTACAATGTAAAATGCCCTGTTTTTCCTTTGCAGTTTACCATGTGAATTCAAAATACTTTGTATCTGTGTGCAATCCTTTCTGATGACCTATGCAGTACAAAAACAGGGGATGGGCTGGGAAACAGGTTCCAGCAGGGTGCCAGAGGCTTCTGAACCTGTCTCAGCTGAAGGAGTGGCAGCTCTAGGAGTGCAGACAAGTGCCTTGACTGGCTGTGGTAAATGGACCAAATGTGAACTCTGAGGGCCTGGGTAAAACCAAAAGGACTGGACTGCTCCTGAGCAGTGGTCCTGGGCAGGCAGAACTGTGCCCCACAGCTGCACTGGCAGGGCCCGTGGGGAGATGTGGTTGCCTGCCAGGATCCTGACAGAAGTAGGAGGAAAGTCTTCTCAGGTGGAGAAATGTGGGGGTGGCTGATCAGCGTGGGTCTGATGCTTCACGTTGCTGCTGGGGAGGAGATGCCTGGCTTCTGTTGGTTTATGATATGCACTTGCTCAGGAAGCCCTGTTGCTTTCCTGCTGCTGTTGGTGGAGAGTAAGAGCTAAAGGGATCTGGGGTTTTCAGTGTCTGCTTTCCCAGGGTTAGTTCAGTGCAAATGTGGGGAAATGCAATGTTTCTTGTGCTGGCTCTTTGGAGAGGGATGTAAAAGCAAAACACCAAGTGTGTGCCCTGCAGACTGCAAAGCTACAGAGCGGATCTGTGTGGGTGCCCTGGGTGACTTGGGGAGAGGTGTCTCTGGAAGGGCAAGGTAGGTGCCAATCCTGGCTTTGGCAGCAAAGTGCACTGCTTTAATTTCTGGATTTGCTTTCTGCAACCTCTCTGCTCCAACAAAGAACCCAATGGCCATGGCAGCCCTGCAAAGCAAATTGGCTGTGGTCTGAGCTGGTTGTTGCCTTCTTTTAAGGGGTGGATGGTGGTTGGGAGTTTATATTTTTGATAAAGTTGCTCTTGGAGTCTTTATTGCTTGAAACCCACAGTGATGCCAGGTTGATAGCGAGCTGGTAAGGTGATGCAGGTATGTGTGTCTTTAAACAAGAGCAAATATGTAGCTTGACAAGCCTGGGAACTTATTTTCCCCTCACTTTGCGGTAACCTTACCAAGTGTGTATCACACAGGCAAGAGATACACAAGGCTTTGGAAGGCTGTTATCAGCCCTTGAGGATGAAACAGCTTTAAAAATCCATCTCCTGAACATTGACCTAGGCCTCTCCCAAGAGCAGATGTTCTTCTGAGTAGTCAGTAATTTTTCTTAATGCTGAAAGCCCTGTGTGTGTGTACAGGTGCTTTACTGTCCTGGGTCCACTGGCAGTACAGATGTTGTAAGGGTTGGTGTTTACTCTTTTGTTCCATTTTTAAGCCTGTACATTTGAGACCTTGTTTTTATTCAGCTTTGGTAGCTGTCTACCAACATCTTTCAAAATCAACCTTGTTTTAGCTTCCTCTGTAATCCTTCAATACCTCTGGGACAACCTTTACACTGTTTTTGCAGCCACTTGATTGTTCTCTCTCACTCCCAAATTTCCATGGGATATTTGCAATATCCCACTCTAATACCTACTAATCCATTAGAAATACCCATGAGACAGATTAGGTAATCCACTGTGCCTCACAGATTGTTCTCCTTAACTCCCTGCTTTCCCTGGCAGAGTCACAGAATGGGTGCTAAGGCTGTCCTGGGGAAAGCACTGTTCCTCCAGAAGGATCTGAGCAGTCTCAGCTTGCTTGAGGAAATGCTCTGTGACTGTTCAGATCTACAGGGACAGCTTCATGTGACAACATGCTGGAACTGTGGTTGCTGTTATCCAGGTTAACCTGAGTGTTTGCTCAGAGCATCACAGGAGAGCAATGCTGTCAGGAACAGCGGTCAGTTCTGCAAGTGCTGTGTCTCTTGGCTCCTCGCTGAAGAATTGGCCTCATTGCTTGCAGGAAAGCCTCTTACTGAATCCCTGGATTTATTCAGTGTGTGGATATTCTGAAAGTCCACTGAAGAGCTGTGCTATAGTTGGGCCCTCCCTTATATGTTCTATTTAACATGTGCTGTCCTTGATATCACCATCTTGGTGAGAGCTTGCTGTCACTTGGCATTTTTTCTTAGGAAGTCCCCAGTATTCCCCCTTCTTAATGAATATTGCAAGTCAGCTGACTGGATAAGGTGACATGCTAAGGGTACTGGGAGACCAGAATGGCACAGGCTGAGAATCCTGTTTAGCCTCCTCACACAGGGGAGCACTGTGCTTGGTCTAGTGTGGATGGGTGGAAAGCACACCAGGGTCAGGCACAGCCTTGTTCTCTGCATGGCTTCAGTGACATAAAAAGCACCAAACAATCCCTAAATAAGTGTGGGGAAATGTAGGAAACCTGTCATGCTGAAGAAACTGCTTTTTGCCAGACCTACTTGGAGACCAGCTTACAATCTCCATGAGACCTAGTGGTGGTAGATACCCACTTCTGCCCCTGCACAACAATAGAGCCATGGGGAAGGAGCAGGCATTGACAGACCCAGATACTCTGGAGAGCAGGACCCTTTTCAGCTCCAAAATGCTGTCTGTCCTTCATGTGGAGAAGGTTCCTCAGCAGTGACAAGTCCCTCATACACACTGTTCCACTACAGATGGGAGGGTTGTTGTATTTGTTGACTTGCTGTGAGACCACCTCTCTTTCTGGTAGTGTGGAACAGTGCCCAAAACTGCAATCCCATTGTGTGCTTTACTCTTTTAAATTCAAAGGATGTCATGAGGTGACCTGCTGAGAGTAGGGGCAGAGCTTCAAATGTGTTTGATGTTTCTGGCTGTTGTGCTGAGCTTTGGAAGAGAAGTGCACAACACTGGCTGTGGGTGGGGGAGAGATCATGGAAATATGAGTGAAGAAAAAAAAAAGTGGGAAAAGGATTGGAAAGTGTTAAATGGGTATTTAAACCTAGATTTTACTGGAAAAGTTTAAGTAGGTTCTTAAGGGACCCTGCTGAACTCAGTGCTTCTAGATGTCACTGCAAATCAGAGATGCTGGATGAAAGTGGTTCCCAGAACATTTCTACTTTCAAGATACATGGTCAACTTTTCTTGCTCCTCAAGCAATGTTAACACTAAGCTGAGTTTGTGCTTGATGCTGTACATAAGCTAAAATAAAAGGAAAGGAACAGGAAAATCAGTGTTGGTGAACTTCTTTGTGTTTTGGCTCAAGTAGCCTGCTGGGATGGCATCTTTTAGGCATTCTCTTACTGCTGTAGCAGAGCCTCAGTCCTGAGATCCGTAAGCACAGCTATTATGCAGGCGTCAATTTGTGATGTCCTCTTAGAATCCTCCTGTGTGCTGAAACCCCAGGAGCACTTCCATTCTCCTTGCACTGGGATATAGTAAATCTGTGTGTCCTGGCAGTACACTGGCCCCTGAGTTATCCTTTGGATGGGTTTAAAAAAACTATGGCACAGGACTAATTAGTCAATCAGCTGAAAATGATTCCAGGGTTACCTGTTTTGGGAGGGACAGAGAGATTTATGAAGAGATGGTGTGTTTGCATCCAGGCAGCAGCTCCTCAGCCAGTGACATGCCTCGTACTGAATGTGCTGCCTTCTGCACCTCCGATTACCTGCGAGCTCTTGCCTCCTAACTAACCATGTCTGTCAGCCCTTGTATAACCAACCCTTGCTGCACGTAGCAGTGACGTGGGTCGTGGTTTTAAGCTGTAAACATAAAGCCAGGGTGCCCTGAGGTTCAATGCTGTGAACAAAGCAGAGGCAGTGGCATGGGCAAACCATTTTCTGCAGAGAGCAAGTAGACCCTGAACATTCTCTCCTGTTCATGAATGTGGGAATAAGACTCAAAGGAAAAGTCCTGTGAGTGCAATCACAGAGTGTGTGCTGCCCATGCCTTTGGCAAGCCTAAGAGTGTCCTGCTNGGGGGGGTCATTGAAAATGCAAGTAAGGTATTGCAGTCCCATAGCTCCTTATATCAGCGAACCTTGCTCTCTTCATGGCTGCCTGTATTACCCTGTGTGTGCAGAAACAGTCCTGCCAGAGTGTGCAGGGCAACCTTGTCTAGGACTTGCTGTTTTGGGGTTTTAGTGCCATTGCTGTCCTTCAGCTTCTGGAGGCCTGGGATTGAGGAGCTGGGGTTTGCATGGATGGAGTCTTAGGCCTATGGGTATTTGCTATTGCAAGGTAAAACACAGACTTGTTCTGTATGTAGGTTTAATAACTGAAGCCTCTAATTTTCCTCTGGTTGGCTTTGTTTACTCAGCAGAAGACCTTAAAGCAGCTTTCCCGCTGCTGCAGGGATCTCAGAGACTGGTGATGCCACAGGCAGGGTGCAAGCAGGGAACGCTGAGGCTCATGCACAAAGCTGTCTTGAATAATTTTTCCTCTTGTCCAAAAGAGACAGGGCTGTACTCCCTCCTCCCTCACTGTACTCTAATGGCGAGAGCTCAGCTGCCCCTTCACCATCTCCAACCTCCTACACACAGGGAGCAGCTCCCAGAATGGGTGCAGCAGGTTGAGAAAGGCTTCTGTGGTTTTGGGAGAATTCTGTACAGGGAAGGTTGGTTTTTCTTTTGTCTCTACTGGTGACATGTGATCTTTGCTTCACTGGCTGGTTTCTGGATACCAGGCTTTAAAATTTAAAATAGAGATGTAGACAAATTGGCAAAAGACCAGAGGAGAGCAGCACTAATTGTCAGAGCTTTAGAAAACATGACCTCTTAGAAGAGGTTGAAGAAATCAGGTGCATTTAATCTAGACAAGACAGTATTGGTGGGGGAGGGAGGAGGATGTCATGGTTTCTCAGTACATAAAAGCTGTTGTTAAGGAAGGATGATTGATTTATTCTTTCACTGTCATGGAGGTGGGGGGAATGATGGGACTAAACTGCAGAGATTTGGTTTGGGAATTTAGGAAAATCCTTCAGTGCTGTTCAGGGGGACTATGAAATTATTGACACCTTGTTAGTGCCTTCGTTGTTGTAGTTTAGACTAAAGATTAATTTTAAGGGTGATCCCTGTCCCTTAGCAACTGCAAGCCTTAATTTGGCCAGCATTGCAAAGTTCACGTGGTCACAAATGCAGGAACCAGGCTCCTCAAAGCACTGGCTGTAGTTCATAAAGTTCATAAAAATGGTGTGGCTTCAGTGGATCATAAAGTGGGTTCTGTTCAGCTGCCCACTGGTTTGGAGTCTTTTTGGCTGTGTCTGTCTTGCAGTTGGAGACCTGATGACAGAGGAACCCAGGCTTGCTCTAATGTAATATTTTTGGGTAGGAGTGAGGAGAGGACAGCTTGAACTTTAGTTCAGGACAGCTGCCTGAGTAACCATGCCCCTATTACACTGAATTTTGTGCTTCAATGCACTCTGCAGGTGAGGACCAGGCTGAGATCTGTAAGAGACCTCCTGATCCAGGCTGCCCTCAGATCTAGCTGGAGTGCAGGCAGGCACAGGCTTGGCAACACACCCTTCCTCTGCAGTTGTGCCATCAAAATTACTTCTGTAGCAACATGACTCCAGGTTCTGGGACTTTTATGCATTATAAAATGTGAAAGTAATAACTGGTTGCTGAGAAAATATTGCATATTAGAACAACTTGTTCTCTACCTTGACTGTTTTTGTATTTGACAAGTATCAGTTGCAGAAAAAGGACAGGTTTTATTATAACTCTTCTGTCTGCTTCCCTTCCAACTTCTCGAGTACATTATTCACAGGCATCAAACTACTTTCAGAACAAAGTGTTGGTGATTTCTCCAGTGGTGGTGAGAAATGGGGATGTGTGAGGGTGCTGTTCACTGGTAAAAGTGACAGAATTTCTCACATTCCTTCACTCGTGATCTTGCCACAAATCCTTTCTAGGCATAAACTTTTTCTTTAAGGGGAGAAGGTCTAGCTCTTTGCACCCATTGGCAAGGCATAGATAAAAACATGGGCATTTATTATCAGGTCTACTTCTTTTGCCTTGTCTCAGATCCACAAATGCAGAGTTCTGCCTTCTTGGACAAACTTAGATGACGTTATTCCATATTTTAAATACCCTACTTTTGTATCCCTCTTCCCTGAAGCTATTAACATTGGCAGAATTTATGTCCTTTGTTTATTTTGTGTGCTACTTAAAGCCTCAATATTGGACACCAGCCGGTCTGGTTTTCCCTGGGCTGCAGTAGGAGTCAGGACATGCTTTTCTGGTTGGCTGTATATGTGTTCTTGAATCCCTGTCCTGAGCAGACTGAACCAGTCTTCATAACAGGGGTGGAGAAGGTGAAATGGCTTCCCTGTGATCAGGATAAAGTCTGGTGAAGGCAGGACTTTGCCTTCCTTCATCTTTGGAGTGTTTATATGACAATCATGCTCAGAAGATGTGGGTCACAGGGCACACACCCCAGGGGTTGCAGGTGGGTAGTGGAGCCTCTCCTGTGATAAATGGGATTTAGAGGACTTGGCAGTGGGAAGAGGAGCATTGCTGGCTCTGCATGGGAGCTGGGTGCAGCTGAACCTGGGCTTTGGGGGGACCAGCAGGGCTGAACTCTCCACTCCAGTGTTCTTCTTGGAGTTGGGAAGTCTGGAGCTTATCCATGGCTCTGCCACTGAGTCACTGCATGACCTCAGGCACTCAGATACCATGGTGATGAACAAGCACAAATGTCTAGACAGATAGAATAGATTGGATAGACTCTGGATTTGACAAATATTTGTATATTATCCCCACTGTCAGTGTTCCCCTGCTATAACCACCCTGCCTGTTGGTTTCACTGGGGCCCTGGCACAACACAGGGGATAGAACCACTTTTTGCACTGAGGAAGGAGAGGATGCACAGCCACAGTGACACAAGCACTGGTGGAGACAGACTGGGAGCCAGGCAGACAGTAGGGTGACTCTTGGAAGGAACAGCACTGCATGGCAGAAAGGGTCTGGAGTGGGGATCTGGCTTGTCCCCTTATCTGCTGCAGCCCTTTGCACGGCCCTGACTCTCCTCCTGTAACTAATTAGTGTGCAAGATCCTCAGGGCAGCCATGGCTTCTTCCTCCTGCTATGCCTTCTATCACAAGGCCCTGAATTCATGAAAAAAAGGCAAACTATCAAAGTGAGACTTCCTTAAAAGCTTTGCTGTGCCACCGTCAGCCTCTGGCAAAAGGAGGCTGTGGGAGAATCCTCTCTCCCTGGTGTGACTCCTGCTTACTTTCCCACCTGGTTCCCTTGTGAAAGATGAAGGTTAGAAGTACAGCAAAGATGTGGCTGGGAGTGTGTCCATGTGGGGATCTTCAGAGGCTCTGCAAAGTCTCTGAGCACCCCTGCCTCGGGCACCCCCGCCAGTGAGCCAGGAGTGCTGGAGAAGAGCACTGCCTCTTTAAGGAGATTTGCATAGCAGGGCCTAATTACAGTTGTTGATTCTGATGTTTTCAGTGTTGTTCATATTCCATTAAAGGATAATGCTGCTTAATTTGCAGCAGAGGGTCTCGGTGAACAGCACACCCAATCACAAGGCACCCCTAATGACACTGCTTCCCTACTTCTGGTAACACATAATTAAAAAATCACTTGATTTCCAGTTGTGTAGTTCTCCCCTCTCCCCCAATCTCCTAATTACTTTCTAAGCCATCTCATGATTATCTGTAAATATTTCAGTGCTTAGATCTACTAATGATTCTGTGGAAGAGTTAATACCTTGAGTGGCACAACTGCCTGATGTTCCCTTTCTAGTAATGCATTGCATGTGTGAGGAGAGGGGCTTTTCTTGTGGCGGGATTGGATTTGTGCTCTGCTTTTGAGGTTGGGGGCCTGACAGGAGAGGGATAGTACCCAGGAACCTTATCTCCAGCTACAGGAGGCTTTTTGCTGGTGTTGGTATTGGATGTGTTTCTCTCTGCAAATGATGTGACTTAAATCCCACTGAAGGGGCTGTTCTCTTGCTCAGCTGTGGGACCTGTTAATCAGAGGGGCTCAGAACTGGGTAGGAGTCTGGATCAATCTGGGATGTCTTGTTTCTGCCCTGACTTCATAGGTCTGTGTGGGATGTAGAACTTGGGAAAGAGGACAATAGGGCTGTCTGGGACTGTGGTGTTTCTTCACCAGCTCACCTGACATGTGACAGTCAGGGGTACCGACTGGTTTGTCAGTAAGGGAATATCTGAATTTCCCAGTAAACTTGTGCACACATGTTTGCCACAGCTCCATGGCTGCAGGCAAGAGGATGTGGGGTGACAGGTGCCCTGATGCCCGTAGTAAAATGGGGAATCTGTTCTCTAATCCAAGCTCTGCTCTGAAAAGCCACTATACAAATGCTGCTTTTTTTACTTCATAGATCTGTTTCCTGTACTTGCTGGTATCTTGGGTATTACAGTTCCTGTGGGATTTTCAGTCTGAGTGCTCAGAGTTGACAGAGTGGTGGAGCAGTGAGCTGGAGTATCTTTCCTGCCCATGGATTCCATGGGCTTGGTTGCTATGTTCTTTGTATGGTCAATCAGTAACACCTTATGCAAGCCCACTAGGAGTCTACTGATGGTCTCTGAAGGCATTATTTGGAATAACCAGAGATAATTGTATTACTAGGGGGTAATTAACTTCCAGGAATTAAAGAATCAGGCTTAGGCTGCATTCCTAGGAGTGAATCTGTAAGTCTGGGAGTTAGAAAAATATAATCATTTGAGCACATGCAACTTGAAGTCCATGCTGCTCAGGGATTATGAGGCTGCTTACAATCATATCTATGCATTTCTAGACAGATCTTTTATTGCAGATAAGAGAGGGGGGCTTGAATATGGTCCTGAACCAGTCTATTTGTTTTTCAGGTAACCCTGTCACAGTGGGAATGAGCATCCATATCTCCAGCATTGACCAGATCTCTGAAGTCAACATGGTAAGTTTAGAAAGAAAAAAAAAAAAAAAAACTGATGAACTGTTCTTCCATTTTCTGGTTGAAATTTGTTTCCAATGCAATGGCTCCTTGGAGCCGTGTGAATCTCTGTTGGCACCTCTGGAGCTAGTGGCATCTTATCCAGAGTAATTCTTATCCTTCAGTTTCTGTGTTGGTTGTACAGCCACTTCTTCAGTCATGTTTACACCTCAAAAGAGTAGATGTGAATTGTATTTTTTGGTTGACACAAAGGTGGCTTTATGGTCAGCCTGTTCCTGCCAAGTTGAATAACAGTGGCTTTTTGTGTTTGCTGCTGGTAATTTGGCATTTCCTTGCAGATCTGTGCTGGAAAGAGAGGCATCTAATGGAGATCTGGTTTTATGTGGTATTGATAAACTGGATATTTTCCCATCACTGAGAACAAAAAAAGAAATTATCTGCTCAGATAGAAATGGTTTGGGTTGAATTTGTAGATTACTATGGTCTGGCTTGGGTACACATCCAGGATATGCTGTCTGTGTCTCAGCAGCTCTTAGTGCCCAGCAGAGGACACGGATTGTGTTGTCATTGCCTAAACTTGCCTTTCTCCCTCCTGTCCAGAGTATTTTCCTCCAAACTCCTTTCCCAGTGGTGGAGTAGAGTGGAAGGCTGGTGGGAACCTCCTGACCCATACAGGAGAATCCTGGGCTGGTTTAGAGCTCTTGCTGTTGAAGTCAATTAAAACCTTGGTTTCCCAATGCTCCTGTCCTATTTATCTGTTTCTGGACTCTTCTGCCCTGCTTCCCTGGCCCACCAGCTATTCTGCTGTTGCATGGAGGGGAAGAGGGGAGGTGAGACAATCTGGCTAGTGTTTTTGTTTCCAGACTGCTTGGAATCCTGAATGCATGTATTGGTGTGATCAGGGTGAGATTCAACCACAAAACTTTGGGCTCCTGTACAAAACAGTTTTTTTTCCAACTCTCTATCATCCCATCATTACCCTACTTATCTGCATGACATGCTGCACCTCACTCCAGTGATGGTGATATGGACAGTGTGTAGGGCCCTAGATTTGGGTACTGAGCTATGTCTCCATTGCATTGGGTAGCTGTCCTTGAGGTTAGGCTCAGCTCAGAAGAACCAGATGGCTTAACCTAGTTCCATCTATCTTGCTTGTCAGACCAGAACTCAACTTTGAGTCATCTCCTCCCCCAGTCTCAACTTGGACCTGTGTTCTTATGTGGTGGACCAGCTGTCACCCTCCTTGCTAGAACCAGTGTGAACGTTTTGGGGTCTAGACTTGTAGCTTATGACCCCACCTTGCCAAAACATAACTAGGAGGGGAACAAGGGATTTTTTTTTCTCAGCTTATCGGTAAAACCTTCTCCTGTACACCTGAGAAGGTCCATCCCCAGCATAGGAAGGACATCAACCTGTTGCAGCAAGTCTAGATAAGGTCACTAAGATGATTGAGGGACAGAGCTCCTTTTCTATGAAGAAAGGCTGAGGGAACTGTGTTTGTTCAACTTGGAAAAAAAGACTGCTTAGGGGTGACTTTACAGTACCTGAAGGGAACCCACAAGAAAGATGGAGAAGAGACTACAAGAGCATGTAGTGACAGGATAAGGGGGAATGGATTCAAACTGAAGAAAAGAATAGGTTTGGATTAAATATTAGGAAAAAAGTCTTTACTGTGAGAGTGGTGAAGCCCTGGCACAGGTTGCCCAGAGAAGCTGTGGCTGTCCCATCCTTGCAAGTACTGTTCTGCAATCTGGATGAAGCTCTGAGCAACCTGTTCTGGTAAAAAGTGTCCCTGTCTGTGGGAGGGGGTTGGAATGAGATGATCTCTAAGTTCCCTTCCAACCCAAACCATTCTATAAAGCAGCTGGGCACTGCAGAGGCTGGTGCAGGATGAACCTCCTGCTGGAGATTCAGCCATCAACTATAAGGGCTGACCAAGTGCTTTGTCCAACAGATGTTGTGAGCAGTTGTGGCCTGGTATGCTGTGTCCTAGCCCAGTAGCCATTCTCCCAGCAGCACTTTTCAACCCATTCCCATGTGAATGTGATGCTCTCCCCTTTCCACTGACCACCTGCTTCCCTCTGCACAGAACAGCTGAGGCAAAGGTGTGTGCCTGGGGCTGGGGAGAAACAGCAACAATAACACCTTTGTGTGATGCACAGAGGGACTTCCTGGCATAGACCTGCATCCACACACTGCTCTGGATCTTGCAGAAATTGAACAACACAATGATGGGCATTGAGTGTTTTGATGGGGGTGGTATGGCTGTGGCATGGCACCTGGCACTGTCCATGCCATACTCCTATGGATGCTGTGCAAGAACATCACTTCTGGGCTCTTGATTATCCCTCCTGGCTCTCTCTTTTACTTGACAATAATCTTGTGCACATCTTTCCTATATATATTGGGGGCAGGGGGGAGGGTGTGGAAGGGAATAATAGGGGTGGCAGACAAGTGAGATATTACTCAGGATCAAGATCTCTAAGCACCATGGTGATACAGCTTCAAAAAGGGGTTAAAAATCAAAACCATCTTAAAGAACAAACATTCAGGGAGCAAAAGAGTTCTCATGTGATGTAAGTTTCCAGGCTGAAGGGATTTTATGTGCATCATTCTTCTGTGTGACAGATGCCCCGGGGAAAGGGCTGTGTTTTACCCCTGCTCTGGACATGGATACTGGCAAGAAAAACAAGGCATTTTTTTTGGCATCATGTGTGCTTGGGAAAGGGACTGTGCAATGAATAAATTAAAGGCACACAAGTGAAGCTGGGTTGTCATGGCAACCAAATAGCTTCTATTGTTCCACAAGGAGTGTTACTACTTACTGCCCCTTGTAGGATAATTAATTAATCCTCAGACATCCTTTTGGAAACAATGGCGCTGGGACTGGGCAGGCTGAGGAGAGCCCCCGGCTCTCCCAGGCTTTTCTCTGGGACTCTTGGCGCCTGTTGGCTGTGTGGTGGTGGGGAACAAGTGCTGTCAGTGACCAGCCATTGCATGTTTCCAGAAGTTGTTTTCCATGGGAGTCCAGCTGCATGTGGTGCTGTGGAGGGATACAGCTCCATCCATGATTGAAGGAATGCTCCTTGCCTTCCCTCCCATGGGAACTTTGTTCCCAAAATGATGTGGTGACATTTTGGTCCTGGAGGTTACAGGGCTCCCTGAAAAGGCAACACAGCTATGTCTTTCTGCTGGATGTTCCCAGACACCGACACACAAAATGCTTTGCAACTGTCTGTAAGTGCCATGTGTTTTCTGACACCCAAAGCTGGTGCATCTCCATCTCTTTGAGGGCCATGCCCAGATACTGTGCCATGGTACAGCTCAGAAGATGGAGTCATGCCAGGATGCAGGATGTTCATAGGGACAGTGCTGGATTTGCAACCATCTCCCAGTGATGAGGAACCAAAACTCCAGTCCTTAATTAAAAAAATGTCACCTTCTTGCCCATTGCAGCTAATGACTGTGTGTGGTCAGCTGTATTTTCAAGCTTACTTTCTAGAGTAAATGCTTTATTACTGTGTACTCCTCTTAGCCTGGCTAAGCAACATTGAGCTGCAGCCTCTGTTCTTGTCAGTGATTAGAAGGATTATTTGCTGAGCCAAGATCAGTGACATCAATTGAAATGTCTGGGAAAGGATGCCAGGGGCCAGGCCAAATAGGTATTGGGGAGGGCACATTTGACTGGCAGACCCTCAGGGAAGTGCTGCTCCATGAAGATGAAAGGCCTAGCTGGAGTCTTTTCATATCCTATATGAATTTGCAAGTTGGAGATTTAAAGGCAGGCTGAAAGAAAGAATGTCTTCATGCTGCTGTTCAGTAGCTCTGATGACCTGTAAAGAACAGAAGGATACATCTCCCAGTTAATTACCCAGCCCATCTCCTTTCAGGTGATCTGGTAGATGTTATTTTGCTACAGGTGGTTGAATTGCAATAAACAAGGAACACCATGAAGGTATTTATAGATGCTTGTTGGTGTGTAGTGTTGCTTGGGCAGGGATACATTCAGAGCTCTTAATATGGTACCCAGGTTACTGAGGAGTCTGGCAGTGCTTCTGACCCAGAAGAATGAAGACACTGGCAGCTGGAGCAGCATGCAGGTGTCTGTCATTGTGGTACACAGCCTGAATGCTGCTCGAAGTCACTATCACCTTCATGGACTGGTTCAACCAACTTACTCTGGTGGTCCAATTCTGATGTTATCAAGTGCCAATGGCTTCAGCAAGTCTTCCCCCAGTCCTGCATATCCTTTCAGCTGAGGTGCATGCTGTATACTGCTGCATGGTGGGACTAGAGGGTAATTCTTCCAGCTGTAGCTTTTTCTGTCTCTCTAGGCAATCTTTGGGGATGTATTTTTCTAGTACCAGACAGTTCAGACTTCCTTGAAGCATTAATGAACTATTTCAGTAAGGAAAACTACCAGAGGTTTTGTATGCATTTGAAATAAGAGATGGTTACCCTTCATAACGCTTCAATTTTCCTGCCCTGTGATCTGTGCAGTCCTAAACCTGCTCCCTCCTGTGTGCCTGCACACCACAGACAGCTCAGAGCATTCAGCCATTATAGTCGTGATTTCTTTGTGGCTCCTATAATTTATTCATCCCAAGATGCTCTCCTACATCTGCAATAACATCATTTCAGTTTGTTATAGCACTGGCTTTAAAGTTTTATAAACCTGGTGACAAGTTGAAAAGTTACAAGAGGATTGTTGTAGAGGGCTAGTGTAAGAAACAAGGCTTCCAGTTAGAAATGTTTGCAGGAATATATGTGTGAAAGGAATGGTGCCTGTGGGATTGCCACTACCTTTTGCTGGGTGGTCTGCAGTGTGGATGGGTTAAAGGTTTGTGCAGGATGCTTAGCAAAGCTGACCTTGGTGTTCTGCTTCATAGAATGGTTTGGGTTGGGAGGGACTTTAAGCACCACCTCATCCCAAATCCCCTGCCATGGGCAGGGACACCTTTCACTGTCCCAGGTTGCTCCAAGTTCTGTCCCATCTGGCCTTGGGCACCTCCGGGGATGGGGCAGTCACAGTTTCTCTGTGCCAGTGGCTCATGGCCTCCTGCTCCCAACCCCTGTGTGATCAGATGCCACACTGCTGTCCTATTGGAGTGACTGCTCTCACAGTGGTATTCTGCACTGGAGGTTATGGCAGGAAGCATCATGTCTGTTATTTCCCAACTTCTCGAAGCTTGCTTGAAAAACAAGCTGTCTTGTTTGGCAGCTTTCCCTGTTCAAGAGAGATGTAAAGCATGTCCCAAGACAGCAATGAGCTGCAAGGGTTTTAAATTGGCTTTTAACCCAAAAGGAAGTGGATCAGGTTTTATGTAGGGGTGTTTTTGAGCAAGGCAATTCATCCTACAAACTGTTATGCCAACATCAGTGGGGCATCACTCTTCTCACGATATCAAATTTTCCATCTATTAGGCATGCTTGAAATAGGCTTGTAGTGGAATCTGTCCGGATCAGGCATTGCAGTTCCAGAGGAGAGTCTTTCTTTGGTACACAGCACAGCAGCCTCTTGGGCTGTACATTTTCCAGATCGGAGCTCTGGACCTTTGGGACCTTTCAGGGAAGGAGAAGGGAAGTGCAGGAAAATGTTTATGCATGGGGGATCTCTGATCTGGATGTGATGCCAAATCCATTCTGCAACTGTTGTGGCAGTAAAATTGCATATGTAAAACCAGGGTGTCCTTGGGGCTGCTGTTGCTTTGGGAGTGGCCTTTGAGGACCCTCAGAACTCTGTGCACCTGCAATAATGGGCAGAAACAACTCTGATACAATGTCCTTGAAATGGATTCTCCATTGGTATAGATGTCTTGGGTTTTAAAAACTAAGATTTTAACAAGTAAATTCCTACTATTATACTGTACTTTTTGCTACTGTCTACCTTTAAGTATATCAACATTTTTTTTTATTCTTAACTGAAAATGTTCTGCTTTGTTGCTGTCTTTTCAAGGGAGAAATGACATGCAGATATTTCCCAGTCTCTGTTTCCCTAGGTATCTGAATATTTTAAAAAAGCAAAGGTTAAAGCAGTTAAATCCTACAGCCAGATGTTTCTGGAGTTGTATCTGAGACACAAGTATGATATGACACTCCAGTTCATGTTTGTCTGTAGCCTTGGGTGTCCCCAGCCCTGTGGCACTTAGGTGTCTAAACTGTGTGTGTATACATTGCACCTTGGCATTCAAGGCTGCTGGATAATGAGGACTGACAAACTATGGGAAAACTAGGAGACAGCTTTGCTGCCAAGCTAAAGGTGGTGCTGCAGGGGCTATATTCCTGTTGGATTGCTGTAGGCTCCTGGAATGGTAGTGTTGCAGGTGGCAGAGAATGCTGAGGGGGCCTTGCTGTTGGAGAAGGGTGCAGGGGAGTTTCAGGTTGGATGCCAGGAGAAGTTTGTTCACTGCAAGAGTGCTTAAGCATTGGCACAGGCTCTGCAGGGAAGTGGTGAAGCCACCATCACTGGAAGTGTTCAGAAAGTGAGCAGATGTGGCACTTAAGAATATGGTTTCAGTGAGCTTGGTGGTATTTGGTCAAAGTTTGGACTTAATGACCTTGGAGGTCTTTTCCAACTTTAATGATTCCATGATTCTATGATTCTGAGAGTCTTGATCTGATCAGGTCAACTGATCCTGCAGTAGGAATGGTAGAGCTCTGACTTAGGATGAGAGATCCCTGCTGGCATGGACAAGTAGGGTTTGTGTACCTTTTTCCCCCAACACACAAGTGGCTTTTGTGTGCTGTGATCTAAACTAAGATATTGCACCATGTAGCTGGGATGGAAGTTTTCTTCAGCGCTGACAAGGATCTGTCTTGCTCTTGCTTCAGTACAACTGAGGTCACACAGCTCCTGTCACTGCAGGTCCTCGTGTGTGTGGGGCTGCAATGCATTGGATACTTGGGGAATCAGTGGCAGTTTTGTACATGTGAAACAGCATCTTCCTGAAGGGAAGAGTTACCAGGGGAGGCAAACTGTGCATGCTAACATCAGTCACATATTCTCACCTTGGGGACATTCTCACATCTCTGCTTCTCTAGCAGTAGGAAGCAGCTTGTGTGGAGACACAACCACTTTGGGAAGCTGGAGGGAAGCAACAGCATCCTGATGCTTTTTCCTTCTGCTAGAGGGGTGTTTGGAGAGATGAAAGATGGTTGTGGCAGGGTGGAGAGTAACCTCCAAAGCATTTTGGACGTGTCAGCTTTGAGATGGTCTCTTCTGCAGGCAGGAGGTAAAATGACCAGCTCTATGGTTCATCTAGTTAGATGGCAAGAGTAGTAAACTACTGAGCTCCTAGAAACATCTTTGTCTCAAAGCAGATGTCAGGGACCCATCTCGCCTGCCATCACTGCATTGGTTGTTGGTTTTTCTATCCTTGCAGTGGTGACATCCTGTGACTGCTGAGGCTTAGGGTGACTTTCACCAGCACTGATACTGTCTAAAAAGTCAAGAGTCAGATGTGGATATCAGCTCACATCACGTTATGCTTTGCTTCAACAGAATTTCCACTGGCTGTGCTGAAAAATCCCTTGGATTAAGGTAGTGTGTGAGGATAAGTAAAGCACCTGGCTTCAGGGGTGCCCTCCAGTGTGGTGGTAGTGGGGGTTGGCTGCTCAAGTTTAAACAAGCTATTATAGTCTTTATGTCCAAAAACCAGGGATGGATCTTCCACAAGAGGGTAGGGTCCTTGCATAAAATAGTTAAGAATAAAGTAAGCTTTTGAAGGGACCTGAAGTACTCCCCTTTCATTGGTTTCCAAAATCAGTTGCAAAGAGATTGTCCTGGTTTAAAAGCTAGGAAATAGGTCAGTGTGACTCATATGTCAATATTTACTGCATTTATGGCAACTTGTAGAAGGGAAAAATCTTGCCTGCCTTCCATAATATTTCACAAGTTATCCCATTCCCATGATAAAATTCTCCCTATGCCCTTGGTCCTGGCATTGCTTGACTGCAGCAACAGTAAAATCACTACTACTTAGAGTCCAGTTGCTAAGTAACAAGCCAAAGATCACCATACAGTCTCTTCAAATGCTGTACCCAGCTGGAAGCTTGGATCTGCACAAAGCCCCAGGAATTCCTTCTGAGACAGAGGTCTCAAGGACTCTCTTCATGTGTAGCAGAGAAAAGCCTGGTAAAGCAGTAGTCCTGCCACCACACAGCCTGTGTGTGAGAGGGGACAGGTTTACCCCTTCCCCAAAAAGGAGCCTCCTATGCATGTGCTGAAGGGCTCTGATGTTTTATAACATTAATGGTGTCCTTGAATGAAATGCTTTTTGTTGCCTTAATGGCATGATGTTGCCATGAGTAGGTGGTGAACTGTATAAACCTTCGTGAAGCAAGCTTTCAGTTGAAAAAAGACTGTGAGCTGCTGGACTAGGGACACTCTCTCTTGCCCGTGAAACTTTGTGTTCTACTATGCTTGTTTCTTCCCAGCAATATTCCAGCATTTGTCTGATTTCTCAATAGGAGAGCTTGCAGAACACCCTTTGTCTGCATAATCAGGAATTCTTGGTTATGGGAAAGCTGTTGGGTAAACTGGCTGATTCCTGGCTTTAGAGCTTGGGGTTTACAGCATGACCAAAATGTGGTGGCAATGCTTGCTGCAGATGATCCCCCACTGAGCATCCTTCCATGATGCTGTTATCCCTAAGGAGCAGCTCTGCAAGTCTCCCAGTACATGTTCAAGCCTCAGGAGGCTGAGTCAACCCCGCTCCAGTACTAGGAAACAGAGTTCACATGTTTTGCTCACTCTGCAATTTCCCAAGTGAGAATGTTTCAGTGCTCTCCCTGAAGGGACCAAGTTCACTGTGCATTTTGGAGGTGACTCCACCCCATGGCAGGAGAGGAGTCGTGTTGGGGAGGATGAGAGTCTGTGGCTCTACAGTTTGCAGCATGCTTTCAGCTGAACAGTGCTATGTATTGCAGTGCTCCATCTGTTCCTGGATCAGCCAAGTTATCTTTAGATCTGAACATGTCAGTGTTGTATGGTGGTGGTATGAACCACTTCAGCTTGCACCCTGGCATTCCTGTAGTAGTTGGAATTGCTACTGCAGAAAACTTTACCCAGGCTAAATCCCCCCCCTCAAGTTCTTATTCAGGTTTTTACATGGGTAGAACACCCACTGCCTATATATGTATTTTTATATATATGTAATAAAAAGCTGGCTGTATTTGAGAGCAATGTTCCAAACTGCCACCTGTTTCAATAGCAATGTTGCAGCACTGGAGAGGACTGCTGCAGAATGTTAAAGTATCTTCCCCCAAGTGAAAACTTCATCTGATTTGATTGAAAACCAAATTAGACTTTGAGAATCTGACCTTCTGACATCCTGTTATATATAAATTTAAAGCATCTAGCAACACAGAATGTATCTGCGCAAGAGTGCCAGTACCTCAATATGGAACCTAAATCCAAATACGAGTGTGTGTGTGTGTGGTGTTGCTATTTGAATATGTAAATAAATGGGGCTATATATAACTCTGTATGTTATGCACATGTTAAGTGAAGGTGGCAGATCTGACAGCTGAATGGTTTTGCTGTTTCTGAATGCTGGTAGAGGCTCTCTGTGTGCTCCCTACATCTCTGTTTGCTCCTACCCCTCTCAGCCTTTCTGCTATCACATTTTTCAGGCCTCTGGAGAAGATCATGTGTGGGGACAGGAGTTGTTAATATTCTGAGTCTGTGCTGAGTTGCTAGGCTACAGAGAGAAAGGAACATTCAAGGAAAACGGATGGTAAAAGGAAGAAGATCTGCTGAGCTGTTTGGAGATCCAGAAAGGTTCTCTAGTCAGACAGAAGGGATCATTTTGGGGAAGGAGGCCATGCATGTATGTAGGATGAGTTGTGGGTAGTCCCTGCTGCTCTGACACAGGCAGAATCTCAGGCCAGCCTCAGCCAGAAAAATGTGGCAGGGGAGGGAATAAAAGGCAAGATCCACTGGTCCCACATGTCATTGCTGGCAAGGTGTGCACAGCTGGTGTCCTACTGCCTGTGCCAGGGTGCCCTGGGTCACTAGACTGGGGGATGCACTCTCATACATCCTTTGCCCACTCTTTGCGGAGTGCTGAGCTCCCATCTGAGTCTCTAATGAAGAGGGAAGAAAACCCAAAACATACCCACTGCTTACAAGTTACATCTCATCTCCTTTTTCCTCTACATCAATCTGCTACCACGGTGCCTCCTATAACTTGTGTGACTGCAGGAGAAGGCAGTCTGTGGCTTGTATCTCCTTGTCCATCCCCTTTGGTGCATTCCCAAGTAATGGATATGCATGGTGTTGACCCTTTTATCCGTCAAGAGTTTGTAGCTAAGATTGCAGGAGACTTGACAATAGCTCCTGTCTGAGCCTAGTTATCCTGAATCCCAGCTGTCACCCCCAAAAATGAGTGTCAGGTCTTTAGCTGTACCAGCTGAGAGCCCTCAGACCTATCAAGTGCCCTGTGTTCCACTCATCTGGAAGGATGGCTTTGCCTTATCCTTCTGTTCCCTCTCAATATTACTGTCTGTATCAGAACCCTCAGAAAAAATTAAGCAGTGCTTTTGGGTATTTTTATTATCTGGATACTTTATTTACCGAGCTCACATGGGCTCCCTGCCAGCTCTGCAAATAGAGCTCCCTGGCTTCAGAACTGTTGGTCCTGGTACTGCAGCGAGCACTCACTCAGCATGGACAGAGACTGCAGCTTGTTCTCTGCTGTCCAGTTGGCTGTGAAGTCAAAGTCTGTTTGCTTGTGGACCTCCACACCCTGCTGAAGTTTCTTTTCTTTTTTTTTGGTTTTTTTTTTTTCCTTCATGCATCCTGTAATAAGCTTGACTTGTTCAGCAGAATCAGGAGTGTTTCATACAGCTGCTCTTTGAGTGCTGTGGTCAGTTACCTGCACTGCACCCATCCCTCAGGTCTGTGATCCTGCTGTCAGGACTGGGATGGATAATGGGAGCATGGCAGAATGGGTCCCTGGTGTGCCCTGCTGCTGGCCTCAGCCTGGGCTGGTGCCCTGGGCTGTACCCTGGCATAACCAAGGGCAGACTAACCCATGGATGGAGGTGGAGGTAGACTAAATCAATGCTGATGCACTGTCTGGTCAGTAACCTTGACAGTAGAGGCTGTTTCCTAGAACAGATCTGTTGCTACCCCATACCTTCTGGTGATCCCAGAATGACAATACAGTGCTCTGTTCACAACTAAGTTGATTTCTGGCGCTTTTCTCTAACAATATTATTGAGCTTCTCAATTTAGAGGCTGCAGACACAGCTATGCTGAATATTCACATGTAGAAACAGTCACCCCAGATACCAAACTGGGGCTCTGGCTGCAGGAGTGTCAGGGTTTTCAAGTCTGATAGTTTGCATCTGGTTTGATTGAGCTAGTTGAAAAGTAGGCCTTGCTTTTCAAACCCTTCTGTGCTTAGGAGACTGCACTTGGCCCCATTGCTAGAATTGTGTTCTGCTCTTCTGCATTTCACCATCTAATCTGCTTGCTCCCAGTTGCCCTTCTTACATGCTCAGACTTTGCTTTCTACAGGAAATAAACACCATTCTAACCTTTTGGTGAAGCCAATCTGTGCCAGCCTAGTTGAGGTGATTGTTTTACCCGGGACATGTTAGTTGTCTTAAATCATTTAAAGAATTTGTTTGCCTCTGGCTACCTCCTGGGAAATGACATCTTTCTGGCAATTTTCAGAACCTGAAATAGCAAACATGCCTTCTCTAAATTAAAGCAGTGTCTTTAAAGCACTGTGTGCCTTGATATTGTTGCAGAGAGTCTCATTGTTTCAATATACGGCATTTTATTTTGCTGTGTAAAGTAGTAATATTGCTTAATTTATGACATGATTTCCTACCTAAGCAGCCACAAACTGCATAGGTGGTCTTGACTGCAAAGGGAATTACAAGCTCTGCCTTTTAATTTTTTCTTCAAGGAGTGAAAACTCATTCTTGTGTTTACACTTGCCTAAAGATGCTGAGACCCCAGACTGCAGCATGGAGTTTGGGGCTGTGTTAGTTAAAAATCAGTGTCTGATTTTTACAGATAAGGAAAAATGGAGCATAGGTGAAAATGCCTGAGGTCATCTACATTAAGTGAGCTGAAATTGATACCCATTCTAGAGTATCCAATTTCAGTGGGCTCCTAAGCCCTTTAACTGCTTTAATTCCTCCAGCCTTTTTTAAATTTAATTAATTCCTTCAGCCTTCTTTTTTCCATGATCTCTACTAGTCAGTGTCTATGTGGAAGACTGCAGAACCTCTCCTGCTTGGGGTAAAGTCTGACTGAATGAGTGTCCAGTAAAACTCTGGTCAAGGTGAAGAGAATGCTTTATTTAAATATAAAAAAGGTAGAGAGGAGTGAAAAGTTCTGAGAATGTGGTGAAGAATTCACTTTCTTTCCATTACCAGGTTGATCATGCTACAATGCCTGCTGAGTTTCAAGCCCTTTAAATCAGCTTTACCTTAGTAAAAAAGTCACTACAAGGTGAAAATTCTCCAAGGATACATGTAGGGGTTGTGAAGACCCTTTGAAAGGTTTTAGGGATACATGCACAGGTGCAGACCCTTTGAAAAGGTTTAGGGAGCGTTGCTCATCTTTCAGCATCAACTTTCCCTTGACATAATCCAGTTTTCTTCCTCCATCCTTCTGAGGGTTTTAAAAACTGATATCTTCACTAGTCACTGTTCAAATGTCTCACTCAAATTTAATTTTCTCTAATAGGCTAGTTGTTGCATGTTTAATTAAATGCAAAGTGATTATTAAAAACATTTTGGAGCTTTCATGGCTGTATATTAGATATGCCCATATGCGTATGCAGGAGGACACTGGCAGCACATGCTGGGGGAGAAAAGATGAGCTGGGAGAAAGAAGGAGAGAGGTGGGATGCAGGCACCAGCATTGTCCTGTGGCTTGTAGGTGCATGGAAGACAGAAATATAGTGGACTAGATTAGTACAGTGGAAGGTAAAGATGGCTTTTGGAAGCACTGTGGTTTTCTGCCATGGGTTAGCAGAAGCCCATGGCAGCATACTCTCTTTTAAAGCATCAGAATGCTTGTTGCAGTATAAGCAGGTCCTCAGACTGTTTCCCAGCTCTGCAGTGCCTGATCATAACTCTGGGACTCCACAGAGACAGTGTGTTAATGCTTCTGTGTCTCCCACTGTGGGAATGGGTAACCTTGTGCACACCTAGAGAGAGGTTAAGAGAATTAGCAAAAGGCGCTAAAAAAAGATTTTGCCTTAAGTAAATATGGTAAGGGAGAGAAGGGATTTATGAAGACTTGAAGCAGCTATTTGGAGAAATGCAATGTGCTAGCTAGCAAAACATCAAGGAATAAACCTTTAAGGATCTCTAAGGGGGGGAAGAACCCATGTTACCTGCAATGTCTGAGATCTGTGTCATGCCTGGGACAGACTTCACTTGGGAGAACATACATCACACCTCTCATGGGAGGGTGGGTCAGTTACCTGCCCTCCCTGTACTATCTCAAGCCAGTCACAACTCTAACTTGCCATATTCCTGGAAGAAATTACCCAGCTGGGGACTTGCTGCCTGAACTCCCTCCTTGTTTTAGTGAGCATCTGACCTGTTTCCAGTGCTATTGGAACTACAGTGTGTTCTTACCAGCTCCCAGCCCATATAGGATGCAATGACAGTGTAAGCACCATCACTTTGACTTTTTGCCTGAAAACTGGTCAAATTCATGTACTGCCCCTTCCTGAACTTAATGTAAGGCCTTGCTTCTCTGCCCTTAGCTGGGTGTCTGGCCAAAGTGTGTCCTTCTGTGCTGGTTTGGCATGGAAAGCTATAGGAAACAAAAAGGCATTTGGCCATATCTCATTAAGTGGCTACTCTCTGGAAAAGACAAATTTGCAAGTTATGATGGGGTTTGACTGCAAGCTGGTGATGCAGAAATTAGAAGATCAAACAATCCTGGTTTTGGGGATAGAATGGGCTCTGGATTTTGCTTAGCTACCAGCACAGGAGGAATCAAGTGAGGAGAGCAGCCCAGCAGGAATGTGTTGTGCATTAGCTCGCAGATTTTATGGCTTAAGGATAGAAACTGCCTGGCATTGTTTTCCAAGAGCTTGCCTGAGGAAGATGTCATGCTGCAGGTGGTGATTTTGGGATTGCTGCCTGTAAGACTGAACAAGGTTGCTGTTTTGCCTATGTTCACAGAGCAGGTGATGCTCATCCCTCTGCTATCACTTCTGTCTTTTTCCTCTTGACCTCTGCTTCCAGCAGGACTGGGGCTGTTAAGCAGATGACATGTGGTGCTGCCTCCTGCTCAGGTAGAGCACTGATACACAGGGTCAGAAGGCCTTGTCACAGACAGATCAATGCCCTTCTGGCTCAGAACCCAGCTAGGTCTGTTGTCTTACACCTGCAGAACTAGCACCACTCCAGGTGCTGCAGGGATAGGGTAAGGCAGGAGAGAAATAGGGCAATGAAGTGACACTTTCCCTGTACACCCCTAATTGTTGAGGATATTGCTGATACCTGTCCCAGTTTCTGGACATGCATTCAGCAATTAAATACATGCAAATTAATACAAAAGTAGATCAGATTAGTGAGGGGAACATATCCATGCAAAGTACTTCTCAGGTCCTAAAGAAAATGAGTTCAAGAGCACAAAGACCTGCAGCACAGAAGGGCACAGGCTATAACCTAGAAGCCAATCCTCCCTTGCATTATTTGCAGGGAGAGTGCTGGGTGAAGATGCTCTTCCAAATTCTCAAGTCAATGCTGACACCTCATTATTCAAAAAGAGGCAAAGTGGAAAGAGAGAGTGTCTTTCTCACCTGCTAAGCTGAAAGGTGGGGAGAAGGGCAGTATCTGAAATAGTTGTCACTTTATGTATAACAGCTGTCATGCAAAACTTCAGACTTGTAAACTGAGCACTGGCACTTGTACCAAAACAGAAATTAAAAGCAGTGTTTTGGCAGAATGCTCTCCCCATGAAAAGTACAGTAAGTACAAAAGCTGCCACCTCCTTTCCTAAGCAAAGGTGAGAGTCTGAACAGACTTTGTGCTGTCTTAGGGCTGGAAAGTCTGTTACCAGGTATTTGCTTATGTCAGGTTAACAGGTGCATGTTAATGTCTGGGATGCATCGATTTATCTGTTAGGAAATGGACAATCCCTTAAGAGGACAAAGTAGTTTTCTTTATCAAGCTTGCTGAAGAAGAACTGTGGCCATTGTGCTTCCTGTATTCTCCTGTACCTTTTACACTGCTCCAGTTCTTTGCAAATGACTGCAGGCAGATCCTGTCTTCTCCCCTTCAAATAATTCCTCTTATTCCCCTACCCCCTCCTTCAAATGAAACATACTTGAGGACTACTTTGTCCTTTAATTTCTTTCCCAAGAATGACGGGAACAGGAGATGGTGTTTAATCATCAAAGAAGTTGAAGCCAGCAAACTGTTCATTAGTCTCTGGCAGTGGCAGCTTGGTTTCTACTAAGTCAGATGTTCCATTTTTCTCCCTCTTTCTGGAGCATCTTGGCTTTTCTAATGTTCTTTTGTGATCTTGGACAAGGAGACCATATGTCATTTGCTTATATAGGGAAAGACTTTCATTTGGTTGCTTCACCAAAAGGAGGTGCTTTATCAGAGTTGAGGGGAAATGAGAGGGGAGAAAAAGTTGAGTTGCACAGCCAGTGCTAGAGGTGAGTTGCAAAAGCTCCTTTATCCCTCCTGCCAGTCCTGCAGCAGCAGAAGAGCAATGTGCTCTCTCCCCTGCAGAAAAGTTACTGCTTCCAGTACCTTGCAGGTGCTTGGTGAAACAGAATCTTCACTAGCCTGGAATAGTCACCTTCACTTTTGAAGCTCCACTGAAAGGTATCAGACTCATTTGTCATCCACAAAAATGGACTAGGTATAGGAAACATCTATGTTCCCAGAAATGCTGTATTCTGAGCAAATATTTAAGTATTTTACATACATTATTACTTCAATTTCTGATCCCGCCTTCAGAGTCTTATGTAGCCCCTAAGGAGCATTCACATTTCTGTCTCTGGACTAGTTTAGTACAGAGGATTCTGCAGGTCACAGCACAAAGGAAAATAATTTGACCCAGCCTGGTTGTAATCCGTGTCTCCTAGGAGTTGTGCTGAGGGTTTAGGAAGCA
Source organism: Scytalopus superciliaris (assembly GCA_013400415.1). NCBI lineage: Eukaryota > Metazoa > Chordata > Aves > Passeriformes > Rhinocryptidae > Scytalopus > Scytalopus superciliaris. The sequence goes on from VXBX01004412.1 coordinate 160,689, forward strand.
GCCTGCCTGGGAGTTCTGTCGGAAGAGGCTGGAAAATGAAACTCAGACCTTGCAGCAGCAGGCCCAGTGACCTTGGGCTATTCTTTCCTGTTAGTCCCTTCCTGTGATGACTTGGACTGTATTTTCCACATTAATGCTTAGACCTTCCAAAATACTGTTATGCTTCTGACTTGGTGCTTTTGTAACATGAAATTCCACAGGCTCCATGGAAAGTTATTTCCATTACCTTGCCTTCAGTCTGTTCATGTGCAACAACCCATGCTGAATGTCAGATACTGTCATCATATGTCTCTGCTCTGTGTTTAATCCATGCAACAGTTTTCTCTCCTTTTTGCCTCCTGTCTCTACCAGAGCCTTCCAACTACTTTTGCGAGTATGTGTAGTTATTTGTGTTCTGTTGAGTTACCCTGTAAGCCCGAGTAATACAAGGTTATGAGTGTTTATGATTTTAATACAAGGACTACAGGGAATAAGAAAATAGCAAGATTGATTTGTACCTGTTTTAAAGTGATATAAATACAGTGAAGAACTATACTGTGAAACCTCACTACCACAACATTGCAGATGCCAAAGACTGGAAAATAAGACAAACTCATCAGAGAAGCTGAGTATCTTCAGTTAAGATGGTACCAGCTCTGACTGGGGAGATCCTTAAGGCTCAAATAGCTGGAGAATTGAGTATCACAACTAAGACAGTGTTTTGCTTATGTTCTTCCCTGCAATTCTCTTTACTGTTACTGGAGACAGATACTAACGTAGAAAGACTCATAGTCTGACACAGTACAACTGTCTCCAAAATCAGCACAAACACATTTTTAAGAGTACCTCTTGGGACACAGACCATGTTTGTGTTCTGCATGCTGACACAAGATTGCAGGAGAAGGGTCTCTCTTTCTGAGGCAGAGGGGCTCCTTAATTTTGTACCCCTCCTCTCCCTGTAGTGAGCAGAAATGGTCTCCTCCAAAGGGACATCCCTGAGCCTCAGGGCTCTGACAGGGTGTCACTGTGTGCAAAGGAGGAATCCCTTGGGTGGCTTTCCAGTTACAGACTGGAAGCTGCTGTCTGCAGAAAGCTGTTCCGTTGCTGTGGTGCTTTAACTGGTCCTGCTCTACCTCTTGCTGTTCTTTGATCAATAGACAAGAAAGTTCAGGTTCCCACCTTGAACTGACTCCCTCAAGTGTTGTGTCCCTTGGTGGTCTGGGCCCATCCTCGCACATCATTCAGTGTACATGGCTGGTCCACAACAAACTATACATGTCCCTGTCCTCACCTGGGCTGTGGTGGCTTCAGGTAGTATCTGCCATCTCCTGCCCTCCAATCTGTTACTGCTTCAGAGGCAACCAACCTGTGCTTACCATGCCAGGAGTGACTCCTCTCCTCTGTTAGTCCCCTTTCCTCAGTTCAGATGTGCTCTCACTGCCTTGGCCTCCTTAAACTTTGTCTTCCTCTGCGCAAGTGGGTTTGTTCCCATTAGGCTCAGATCAGGTGTCTTCATCTGGGATGCCTCTTCTCCAAGAGGCAGCTTTGGTCTCTTGTGACAGAGTTCATTTCTTGAAACTCACAGAACCAACAGAAGTGGGGAAGGGTCCAGGGCAAGTCTAGGTTTGTTTTCCAAGGATAGATGAGCATTGCATTCCCAAAGGGGCTCTGTGAGATGGAGGAGGAGGAGCTTGTATGGTAGATGTTAAAGGTGTCTGGAATATGAGCCAGTGGAAGTTCATTCTTGAATTCACACTAATACTGCCAGCTTATTTCCCTCCTTGTTGTGCCTCTGTTGCTATTCCCTTAAGCTTATCTACCCTGTCCTCTGAGAACCCAGGGAATCCCTGTGCATGCTTGACTGAATGTGTTGCCTCTGGGCTTCTGCAGGAAATACCTCTGTCCATTCATGCCCGTTGTGTCAAAATTTCAGCCTGCCACAGTGCATGTGATCTTTGGTTTGGGGTTTCTGCTGAGTTTCAGGGAGGGCTGTAATTATCAGTATCCCCTTGCCTCGAGATGGATTCTAGCCATGTCCTCAGCAGCTGGTAGGATGCACCATCATTTCAACACATGAGGCCCCCAGTACGATCTTCTTCCTTTTCCAGTAGTTCTGTGTCCCTCTAAGTGAACTGTCCTCCCTCCTCACAGGGAGGCACCTCTGCAACATGAGTGTCTGCCAGCTCCATGTGTTGCTCTCACCTCTGCCTTGTGTGCCTCTGGAAACAAGGAGAAAAGAGAAAGAGAGCAAAGCCTTTGCAGAATCTGGGGGTGGGAATGGGGGGGGCTGGGCCTGACAGCTTGCACAGAGCTGCTCAGCAGAGCAGACTGAACAGAAGCATGAGGAGGGGGTTCCCACAGGGACGGCCATGCCAAGCAGCTTTCCAGCAGGCTCAGGTGCCATCTGAGCTTGGTGAGGGGCCAAAGGGGAGCTGTGGTGCTGAGAGCCATCCTGCACACAGCTGGGCCATGGGCTCTGCCTTGCCAGGCAGGGGGCGCAGCACAAGGATGCTGTGGTGAATAAAAGGGCTGGAAGCAGCGTTGGAGCTGTGCAGCTTGTGAGCTATTGGGTACCAGACTTCTGGGACAAACCAAGGGATCTGGCTGTCAGTGGGCTAGAAGAGAAGGAGGAGAGAGAAAATACTTGTTTTGAAACACACCCACTCTTTTGGCATAGGGGCTTGTAAATCAGTGAGACTCAGCGGGGCTCACCTGAGTCTGAAACAGTCTGTCCCCTGGCAGTGCTGCTGTCTACAGCATTTCAGCTTCCTGCAGTGGGATGCTGGTCAGGGTATGTACAGGCTGACATGGCCAGTGGAGCTACAGTAGCAAAGCCTGTCTGGGGAGAGTTAGCAGGTATTTTTGGGAAGCTTGCTTTTCCTGGGGATGGAAAACAGGAGTCCAGGTGGAGGCACGTAACTTCTGGTCACATCCACCCTCAGAAGCCCTCTGTCACTTGTCCCAGCCCTTGTTTTTTATCTCTTTTCTTCCTTACTTGTTTCTCCCCTCTCCCAGTAACCACCAGACGAGGCAGGGGGTTGCACAGACTGGTAAATGCATTCTGCCTCCACCTGGGTCCTGCCTTTTCTCCCAGTGCAGAAGGTGCACCTGGCACAGTGAGCTGGGAGCTCCCTACAAAGCTTTCCCATTCTTGCCACAACAATTACAGGCCTTGGCCAGGCTCTGGCCCTGCCTGAGCATTTTATAGCTCTCCAGAAAGACCAAGTGGGATCCATATCAGGGAATTTTAAAGCATTTTTGTTGCTACTGGAGCAGTGTGGAGAGGATCTAGGCTGCTAGTTTAGAGGCAAGTGAAAAGTCATATTTGCCTCCACCCTTCATTTGCTCCTCCAGCAGCACCAGTGGAGAATGCTGCTTACTGGATATGTGTGCACAGGGAAAGCCCCCTTGCTTATCCCTCACACGGGCAGAAAGGAAATTATAGAATCATATCATAGTTTGGATTGGAAACGACCTTAAAGCTCATCAATTTCCAACCCTTCTGCCATGGACAGGGTCACCTTCCATTAGATCAGGTTGTTAAGAACTCCATCCGGCCTGGTCTTGAACATTGCCAGGGATGGAGCATCCACAACTTCTCTGGGATACCTGTGCTAGAGCCTCACCACCCTCACAGCAAAGAACTTCCTCCTGATATCTAAATCTACCTGTGTTGTCCGATTAAAGTGCTTCAGTGGCAAGCTGAGGGATCCCTGGGCTCTAGATGTGTTTGAAGTTCTTCATTGAACCTGCTAAATGGGCCAACTTACTATCTGCAAACCCCATTTGTGTTATATCTGTGGCATCAGCAGGCTTGTGAGTGTCACAGGTTATTGGGAAAAGGTTTGGGAAAGCCTCATATTAGCCCAATGACAGATAAAACTCTACAACAAAGGCATTGTTAGCCAAGACTTGGAGGAAAATTAGGCTCATTACTTCTGATTCCTGAACTTATGAACCACTGCATGTATTGGCTCCATCTGGCCATTCTGCTTCTGCAGAACAATGTCACCCTTGGTCATCATTTTATGTGTCTCTGAAAGGAAGGCTGTGATTAAGATCTCAGCAGCTCTGGAGTCTTGCCAGGTGGTGATGGGAGGGTGTCATGGGGGTACTTCATAACTGCTTGACCAGGCTATGGGGTACAAAGGGGAAGGCAAGTTCACTGCCTTCTCTCCTGGTTACGGGACCCTCTCACTTGCTGTAGTGGGCTATATCAGTGCTGCCTCCAGCCCCTGGTCTGTGCTCCGCCCTACCCCAGGGGCCTGGAAGCAGAGCATCCCTCTTCCCCATAGCTTGGTGCTGTGCCAATCATATGTCAGGGCTGATCTCTGTAGGGTAGATACCTTCCCTGCTCTTTTCCTTCTGCCCAGAAATCCTGCTCCACTGTTCAGTAATGTGATGCAATAGAGAGAGCAGGAGAACAAGTGCAACACAGGTATAAGCAGAGAGTACTGCAGATTTCCAAGATGCTGTCCAGAGAAATCTTTTGTGCTGAGAATCCCATGAAGGTTTGAGAACAGAGCTCTTGCCTGGACTGGCTTTTCTTCCCCAGAAAGGTCTCTGCATCTGAAGAATCTCATCAGCCTGATGGTTAGGGCGTAGGGTTGTATATCTGCACCCCTCTGAGTCTCTTCCCATCGTTCCTGGGAATACAGAAGATGTGTTTAGAAGGTGTATTGTTCACTTTGTAAGCCTCTTGCCCCTTTTGTCTTCTGGAGATCAGTGACACCTCTTGTCAGCTGCTGCTTGAAGGCTGGCAGGAGCCTGCAATGACAGCAGGGTGGCCTGGTTAGGGGTGAGGTGTCGGAGGGCTCTGTCAAGGATTAGGAAAATGCAGGTCAGTGAAGCAGCTTCCCAAGATGGGGGGGGGAGTTCCCAAAGGGGGGAATGGAAATGATGCCTCTGTAGCCAAGTTTCCCACATGCAGGGGGATGAGTCTGTTACCAAGGAGGGTAAGGGTTCCCCAAAACTCGGGTGCTCTGCTCCTCTGTGCTCTCACTGCAATGCAGGTCTGAATACCCTGAAAGGGATTCTGGGGACAACAATTTCCTTTGTGAGGCCTTGACCAAAATGAACATGTTTGTGCCCCTGAAAGATGGACTGTGAGGCTTCTGAGGTAGGAGTTTGCAGTCCTTTAAAAAGCAAAACAGTTCTCTGGCCAGAAAGCTGTCACTGTGTTTTTGTTCTTTTCAAGATAACAGAGAAAGTGACAGATATAGCTTCTGTATGTAGTGTACTCCACAGATTTACTCTGTGACCTTTCGGATATGCATGTGGGTCTAGATTTCTGAATCATAGATACCCAAAAGCTGGCATTACCCATAACGTGGGATTCTTTGAGCTTGTTTTCAGAGGTGTTAATCAAACCTGGCTTTGAGTGAAGTCAGTGGGAGGAGACAGGCAGGCAGGATGCCTCAGTGCTCAGCCCAGATGTTGGTGCATGTGCAAGAAGTTCCTCACCAGCCCCTTGCACAGAGCTGGAATTTGCAGAGCAGAAATGCTTGTCATGCAAATCCATGTGGTCCAGAGGATTCCTGTAGCACTGTAGGAATCTGCTTGGGAAGAGATAATGTGTCTCTGATCCCACCTGTTCTAGATCATTTGCAAAAACAGTTTTTATTTAAGGACTTGGGGGGGGGGGG
>VXBX01004412.1:166337-191808 GCA_013400415.1 Scytalopus superciliaris
GGGGGGGGGGAAGGGAAAAATCACTGGCATCTGTAAGGTCACTGTCAATGAGACTTGTGCCCACTTCCTAATCAATATCCTGTTATTTTAATGATTTTTGCTTTACCCCAAAAATCTTGGCTCCTAACCTATTTAAGATCTGTTGTGATAATGTTTCCTGGCATTAATGTGTGCAAGAATCCTTCCTGTACTACTTGTTTACCTGAGAAAAAGTAATTGCTTTTTTTAGTATGTGGCACCATCCTCAACAAGCTGATCTGAGGCCTCTGGTTTCCCCTGGATGTGCTGTTGCTGTGCAAGTATGGTTTCTGCAGAGCTCTAGCTGTGGGCCACCAGGCAGCAAACCCCTGCCCTCTACAGAACTCTCTCATCTTAGCAACAGTTTCAAGTGCCACCTTGTTGCTGTTGAACAGGAGAGGAACAGGAGATATGTATGACATTGTGTCAGCTGTGGATGGTTTGGGAATCATGGAATCATTTAGGCTGGAAAAGATCTCCAAGATCGTGGAGTTCAATCTTTTAGCAATCAGCACCTTGTCAGCTAAAACATGGCACTAATTGCCACATCCAGTCATTTCTGGTACACCTCTAGGGATGGTGACTCCACCACCTCCCTGGGCAACCCATTCCAATATTTAATAAACCTCTCCATGAAGAAATTCCTTCTGATGTCCAAATTTATGGGAAATTTCTCAGGGAACTGCCCCTTTACCAGCGGATCATGCTCCACTGACAACAGATTTTCTCCACATATGTCCCTTCCGGAGAATCGCAATGAACTCCCAACTTAGTTCATGTAACAAGGCAAGTGCTAATAGCTTGTCACGGCTGGCCTGGGTTGACTTTGAAACCTTGGCCTCGAGGTGAGATTCTGCAAGTGCCCTTTGGAATCTCCTGAGTTTCTGCTGGTAACAGAATTGGCTTTTACCAACTGTATAGCAACAAGTAGTGGCTGGTGTCCAGACACCTTTATGTGACTTATTTGGGAGATCAACCCTTGAAGTCTTTGGTGTGGTGTAACCCACTATTGGTTGACATCCTTTAGTGCTACTGGTTATGCAGACAAGCCCTCAGTAGGCTGGGACAACATGAGTGGGATGGAGTTTTGCTTGACTGGAGTCATGTATTGTCATTTTTTTGCCTATAAAGCTCAGGCTTGCTCCAATTTTAGAACCAAACAGAGTACACACACCCTGGTGGAGGTGCAAACACAAACATTTGGGTGCCAAGGAATTTGGAGAGGTCTTGGCAGTGGCAGCAGTGAAGGGATGGAGTTGCAGTGGCACCAGGCTGATGTTTGCATGTTTCTCTCCCAGGACTACACCATCACCATGTACTTCCAGCAGAGCTGGCGGGACAAACGCCTGGCGTACAATGACCTTCCTCTCAACCTGACGCTGGACAACCGGGTGGCTGACCAGTTGTGGCTGCCTGACACCTATTTCCTGAATGACAAGAAGTCCTTTCTGCACGGGGTGACAGTGAAGAACCGCATGATTCGTCTCCATCCTGATGGGACTGTCCTCTATGGCCTCAGGTAAGTGCAAGCAGATTCTCTGTTGATTGCTCTCAAAAAGGACACCTCATCTAAATTTCCCCCATTTCCAAAGGTATTCTGGTAAGACAAGGACCCAAAAGATACTCAAGTGTTGCAAAGGTTTGTGTATCTGTTCTTTCTGGGAGTTGGAAATGGTTGGTTCCTTTGGGCATCCAGTGTTTCCTGCGGTGCCATTGATGAATGTTGGAAATGGGAATAGTCTGGGCATTTCAGGTCACTGTCATTCATGTTTCATAACACTTCCATTTGAAACACTCGCTTTCAGTTGCTTGTGATTTTCTGCAGGTTTGGCCTATGGACATGAGCCTTTGTCACTTTTGTATCTAAAGCTGAGTTTCTGTAGCTTTTGAGTCAAATCAATTTAGTCATTTTTGAGTTTGTCATAGAAGACAGGTTTTTGTATGGTTAAAAAAAAAAATCTCTGTTTACTAGAACAATTCTGAAGATTGAGGCTTGAAAGTTGATGTCTAGTAGGGGAATGCTCCTCAGTGAGGAGGCTTTTTATAGTGTCTGGAATAAATTGACATAAGCAAGTCCAAAGCCTTTGAAATTGCTATGATTTGTGTGGTGGAGTGAGCAAAGATTGGGATTACTGTGTTATCTGGCTATGTGAAAGAGCCAGAGTAGGTAAGAAAGTTAAATGGAGGGGGTAGAGGGCTGAAAGGGGAATTTGCAACTGTAGGAGGCTGTACTGAAACCCTGGCAATGATTTTCCCAGCCCTGTATTTGTCTGTTATTTCTGCTAACACTGTTTTGATTTGGGGTCTGGAGTTTTTCATTGTTGGTTTGGTTTTGGTGGGGTTTTTATTTTTTTTCCCCTTTTCACTTACCAAAATTCACAGCTGGCTCTTTTGACCTGCCTCCACAATTACAAATGTTTGTGATAGCAGCTCTGGGCTTACATCCCACTGCAGCAAAGGGGGAGGAAAGACACTTCTCCTTCAAAGAGGGTACACCCACCCCTTCCCATTTACAGTATCAGCTCCTCTGCTGCTTCATGTTTTGTGGCAAAGTCTGACTTGTGTGATTATTTTCCTCCTCTTTAAGTAGCGGGGCTGTTCTGGGGAGGACAGGGCTGGGCATAGCAAAGCAGGAGGCTGCCCAGGATATCAACCTGCCAGGGCAGCAAAGTGATTGTGCCCTTTGTTCTCTTTATGGTGGAGCCCTGGGAAGCCAAAAGAGCAGCAGGCACTGCTGGTGCTGAGGGACAGGCTGTGGTACGTGGGGTCGGGTTTGCACTGTTTTTTCCAATGAGTGGATGCTTCTTGCTCCAGGCCCAGAAACAGCAAAAGGTGGAACAAGCCCAACTTGGTGAGTGTCCTTGTTGTGCCCCTCCCTTCCCAGGACACATACATGTATCTCTCTATCTTGTGTCAGTGATGTGGTTTGGCTGATACTGTCGAGGAGCCCTGAGCCAGCTTTACTGACCCACTAGCAACACTACAGCCTTCCCACAGCTCACTACCCCAAATTTCCACAGTGTATCAAAACAGGAGTGAAGGCCGGGCAAGATATTTTGGCTTGGGGGCAGGTAGGAGCATATATTCAACCTGGTGGGAAGGAGGGGGCAAAGAATGCTGCTGAGCTCAGGCTGCTCTTTGCTGCTGAGCCAACCCACCTGTGCGTAGAGCTGCCTCCCCCAGGCTGGTGGGAAATCTTTGCACACACCTGCACAGCAAAAGAAGAAGAAGTGCTAGAATATTTTTATCAGCTGCCATTTAGTCAGCTCAAGTAAGGAGCAGTGTGAACCCAGCAGCACAGGTGACAGGCAGTGGAAGTCCTTGGAGGGTTTGCACTTGAGCTGGCTGAGGCTGGGACATTGTGCAAGCACCTCGAGCACTGTCCCTTCCCTTCCCCTTCACAGGGCCCAGCAGGGCAGGGAAGGGAGCTCAGCTCCCTGAAATGACCTGTGTAAATGGATGAGATGGGGAAAATTGCATCCAGGCCAAAAGAGAGAAAATGACAGCTGTTTGCCCGTTATTTCCAGGGCCATAGTAAGAGCTGCCTGTGTTGTTTTAACTTTTGGCTGGTTTTCCTGGAAGCTGCTCTCTTGCCCCTGGAGAAAATGGCAATGGCAAAAACGAAGCATTGAGCAACTGCAGCTCCTGTTCACAAACTGTACCTCAGATCAGGGTGGCTGGCTGAAAGCACTGGGGGACAATCCAGGTGCCCTGAATACTTGATGTCCATCTAGCTTTGTTTGTAGTGGTATGGACAGTGATTTCTTTGGGGCTGCTTTCTGTACTGACTTGTGCACCTGCAATTTTGCTGAAAACAGAAGTACTGGCTCCAGTTTTCTGGGTGCAAATAACTGTATTCCTATTCAAAAAACATACAGCCGTGTGCACAGCAGATGTAAGCAAGCAAGAAAACAGTCACTGAATATTCACCTGTGTTCCCTTCATCTTTGTAAATATGCACCCCTGCTTGTCCTCCAAATGAGGGGGGGGGGCGGGGGGGGGAGAAATGGAGGTCCACCCTGTGTTTTGAAGCCTGCTCTTGTCTTGAATTTTGCAGAAGAATTTACAAAATGAAGTTGCCCTGATGGAAGAAGGCCAAAGGAGGCAATTCCTGTTCCTTTTCCTTTGTTTGCTTGTTCATTTTGCCCTGAGCGAGATTCCACATCTCCACTCCTTCTCCGGCTACCTTCTCGCCAGTCACTTCCCTCTCCTTTGAGCTGAACCTGTAGCAAAGTGACTCAATCATGCTATTTGTGGCACAACAGTCATTTTTCTTTCCAGCAGTCTCTGATGTCAGAGACCAGGGAGGATGATACCCTGGCAGGCCTCTGCCTTCAGCAAGTGTTCCACCTTCAGGCAGGATCGGGCTCAGGCCCTGGCTCAGACTCCAAGGTCCAAGTCAGATCACACCAAAGTCAATGGGTGTTTTGCTTCTGACTTCAGTGAGAACAAGATCAGGCTCCAGATAAATTGTTTGCATGAGTAAATGAAGACTTTTAATCCATTGTGAAAGCTGGACGTCAGAAAAGCATATTCTTGGTTTGGGTAGAATTAGCAATTAATGGATGAAGGGAATACAGCAGATGTGATATCGGTACATCTTAGGAAAGCACTCGATACAAAAGCTTACTCCAAAATTAATTCCCACTGGGCTCAGATTAGAAGCTGGTTGTCAGGTCTCCAACAAAAGGAATGCATAAACAGCAGTGGTGATGCCGGGATGCTGCAGGGCTGAAGGCAGGACTGGTGTTCCCTACCCCCTTCTCCAACCAGTTAGCAGATGGCATAAATCCTGCCAGGCTGAGGAGGAGCCTGGAGCACAGATTCAGCCCAGAGGGCACTCTTACCTTTGCAAACACCAAGTGGGATGGGAGGTGCAGGAGGTGAAGCCTCGCGTGGTGGTGCCTAAACTCACCTGGCCCATGAAGGAAAAGAGAAGCACGGGAGAGCTGTTGACCCATGGCATGAAATAGAGAAGTGCTAAAATGATGTGGAAATTCTGCAGTATAAAGGGAGCCTTAAAGGTGCTACCCACAAAGCAATCAGCTACTGGATATTGGAGGGAGGTGCATAGAATAGTGAGGAAAAGCTGGATAGCACTGGCTGAATTGAATGCATTTTTCCTCCTAATGGCTTTTTTTTTTTTTTTTGGTCAGAAATTGCATTGATTTAATCAGATTTTAAACAAAAAATGAGGGAGAAATTTTTCACTTAAGAAAAACCATTTCAGAGAATGCCAATGTTTCAGTCCTAGTTTTATGTAGAGAATGTTTCACTTACAATGATATTTCCCTCACTATTTCAAGTTGCTTTAGAACCACTAGTGATGTCTGAGGAAGATGGAGAATTGTCAAGACTTTCTCTGGACCTCCAGAGACTGTCTAGTCCACCCCTGCCACAATATTCAATAAGCTTTACATTATCACAAGTACAAGCTGATCATTATGGTCTGAGATTTCTATTTCTTTTTCTAGACCACGTAGCATCCATTTCGTAGTGAAACAAGTTGACACTTGTCAAGTGCTGATGTCATCAGTATTTTGCTGTCTGTTTTCAGAGACCTAAAAATAGAAACAATTGTAACAATGCTGAAATTCTCGGATGGTAATTGGAAATCATATTTGAAACCAGCTTTAAAAAGTCCTTCAGGGAAATCTTCAAGCTATTTTATTTTGTTCTAATTGGGGACAAAACTGGATTTCAGCAAAACCAGGTGATTTGAGGAGCCCAAGATGCATCTCTGAGCTCGAGGGGGAGCTGGGGTAGTGGGAAGCAGGCACAGAGCCTGGTGGACAGCAAGCGAGATGTGATGCTTGGCTGGCGAGGAGCCCAGGCGGTGTAAACTGAGCAACTGGAAAACTGCAGAGGAATTTAATGATGGAGACTAAATCCTGTGCAGAGAGAACGAGGGATCTCCTTCTGCGAAGGTGGGAGTGGTGGTGGGGAACGTGTGCGTGTGTGTTGTCAGTTTTTGTATTCCTGTCCACAATGATGCAATGAGGTGTTTTGGAGATGAGTCAGTTTGGAAGCACGCAGAGGTGCCAAGGCATGGTGGGGCTCTGAGCATGGGGGAGGCAGAGCCCTGCTACCCTCACCAGTGTGAATACCTGTTCAGTGCTTAAAGCAAGGGGGAGTGAATTGTCATACTTAAACAACTCAAAATTTGCAGTTTTAAACTCAGAGAAGCTGGGTGTATCTGCTTGGGCAACACTTAACTTCTGCTTCTCTTGGTAAGTTCTCATCAGTCAGCTGCTCCTGGGGGATGTCAGCTCTCTCATTGGAGCAAGTTACTGCTGACCCACTTGTGGATCAGACCTTGTTCCTGGGCAAGGTGGTAGCCAGAGCAGCACCTCTGCCTCACCTTATATAGGGAAGCAGTGCAGGTTGACAGACCTGTGTCAAGCATTCCACCCACATTGTCAGAGCCCCCCATGCCACCCCAGGGGGCAATGCCTTCAAGCCTGCCCTGCCTGCTCCCCATGGCTGGGGCTCTGCTGGAGCTCATCTTGGGGGCTCCTTCATAGCTCGCATCTCCAACCTGCTACTTGACCAAAACCCAGCCCTGTCAGTATTGCATTCCCCAGGTCCCAGCCTGGGGTTATTTAGCTCTCCAGCCAATAGAAAGGTTTCTTCTGCTCCTGTCTCACTTGAAAGCTGCTGCTTTCAGCCATGTCCTTGTTTTCTCCATGGGTGTTAGGTGATTTTCTGCAGAGAAGGTGGCCTGATGGGTTAAGATGGAGGAGTTTTTAAGTCTGAGGAGGTTTTTTTTTTCTGTACTGAGACCACTGAGCAATTTTCATCTCCCATCTCACAGGCCAGAAGGGAAGAAATCCACTATTTTTGCTTCCCTTTCCCTCCCTGAGAGAGGTTTCTCTGTAAATGTGAAAAATGATTCAGGCTCTATCCTGTCTCTAGGAGCTCTGCCTGCTCTCTCTGCAGGTTAGCCAAAGGCAACACAAATCTCTCCCTTGGCAGCTTGGGTGCAAAGAGTTGGACTTATATCCATCCATCCATCCGCCCCCATGGAGCTAGTCCTGCACCTTTGTCCTGTGTCACCACAGAGCTCTGCCTTGGCCCAGCTCCTTAGCACAGAGATGTGGAGGTTGGAGAAGAGTTTGTTAGGTGGGTGAGAGGAAGTGAGAAGTTAATTAGGTGCTCAGCTCCCCAGCTGAGGCTAAGGACAGATCCTCCTCTCATTTTTGCCTCCTAGAGCTGGGATGAGGGATTTAACAGGAAACACTGGAAGAAAGTTTAATAATATGGGATTCTGAATAATCTTGGAAGCTATGGAAGAAAATTGGAGCTTGCTAAAACAGGACAAAGCAGCAAGCCAGAGCTGCCTCTTCATCTTTAATGCTGCAAGAACAAAGGCAAGCACCATCAGGGTCTGGCTGAATTGCTGCCTGTGCTACATCTCCTATAAGTCTGACTTGTTTATTAGCAAAAACAGAAGTCAGGGATGTGGTGAAATGAGTGTTTCAAGGTTGCACCTCCTCAAGGGAGTATCTACTCTCTCCTGACAGATCACTGAAACAGCTGGCATGCCCTGAACCCCCAGTTCACCCTGGCAGAACCTCATAGTCTTCCTGCTTATCCTATCCCAGCCACCACTCTAAGCCCATCCCTGGACTTTGCCTGTTCCTTGCCACATCCCACTGGTTTAGGTTTTGGGTTACTGTTTTATTAATGCAACGTAGCCCAGCCTGATGCTGTTGAAAGTTGATAGCTCTGTTAAGTGCAGGTTACTGATATCTGAAGCACCCATATCAAATGAACCTTTTTAAAGGTGTTCCACTTGGGACTCTCTTGTCCCCCTAATCCAGTTGGTGTCTGGTCAGACACACAATGCATTGGGGATAGAATAAAAGGGCACAAAAGAAAAACCTTGCAGTCAAGGCAACTCTGCTTTGTACTCTCCCAGGATGGAAAAATGGTTGATTTAGATGACTGGTACCCTGACTACTAGTTTAGAAAAGCTTTTTTTCCTCTCCCATCTGAGTGCAGTGCACACAGTTATTTATCAAAGGATGCCTATGCAAGCACAGATGCATTTGGAAACAGAGTGACCTTAGCAGGATTGTGCCAAGGCTTATGGAGTCAATTTTAGGCAAACAGACACAAGGGGAAAATATTCCATATCCTTGCCTTGCTCTTGGTTCAGTCATGACCTCCAGGAGTTTGCAAAGATCAGACCATGTTAAAAGAACAGCAAAATTCACCATGGACTTATAAATCCCTCCAGGCCCTTCCAAGTTTTATGCTTACTGCCAGGGCAGAAGGTGACATTTGTCAGCACGTTTTTATGACTGACTTTGAGAATGTACAGAAGAAGAATTCAGTTTTAGTTTTATTCCCATGTTTAGCAAAACAGTAATTTTGCCTCTCTTTCTGCTCTTAGTCACCAGAATTCCCCTAGGAGTCTAATTTGCCCCATGGGGCAAGCCTGCATAAGTCCTGTGAAACCTGAACTGCTTCCATCCCTTCTCCTTATTGCTGCAAACTGTTGTGAGCTTTGGGAGTCTCTATCCCAAGGGGACAGGAGCATCTTTAGCTTCTCAGGAGATCTGAAATCCAAAAAGTTGCAAATAGCAACTTAAATGTTTATCTTCTGCTGTGAGAGTGTTTGTGTTAGTCCCCCATAATGACACTTAATCCATTATGGTAAAGTAGGGTAAAGTGACTCCTCGCTGTGTCTCCCCTTGAATCACAAAGGCAACGACAGGGGGATTTGCACTGTACTCCTCCTGTTCTCATCCATACTGAATTTTAGTCAGCATCCTTTTGAAGCCAAAAGTATCAAGGAATATTCCTGGATGCTGATGTTCAGTCAATTTGTTTCCCAGATTTGCTCTGTGTCTATAAACATTCTCCTGAGTATTTCCCGGTTAGAGCACAGCAGAGGCTGGTGACCATTTTCAACAGGCTTGCTGCATGCAAACTATGACCTGTGGGGTAAAAACTTAAATGTAGACAGAGGTTGTGCCATACCAGTCAACACTGGCCTCAGAAAACAGTGCCAGGCATGTTTAGTTGTCTGGTATATATGTAGTTTCGGTACAGATGGTGCAGTAGTTTAATTTGTGGGGATGAGCTTAAGGGACCTCCTTTGATTTAGGAGTGTCTCAAAGTCTTCTCCTCTTTTCGTGCCCAGTCCTTCTTAGAGAGTCTGGACTTGCTCCTTTTGAAACCAGATCTTAGTTTGGGAAAGTAATTTTTTACCCCTTATACTTGTGGCTGGTGAGCTTGGTTCTCCCAGCGTACTGGAGATGATCTAGAGAATGAATGAAGTTCGGTAGAGGGAGATTTTACTGGGGCAGGAGATGAATGGGCATCTACCCAGAACGTGAACAGCAACAGGATGAGATGGAAAGGATAGATTCAACCACATCACGTTTTAATGGCAGGTTGGAGCTCAAAGCTGCTCTATGTCTGTGAACTTATATAATCATTCTAAATAAGAGAGAAGAAGCCATTAATAAATAAACAGTGATGAGGAGGATCAGAGAGGGAATGAAATGGCTGGTGGTGTTCATGTCAGAGAACTGAAATATTTGTGGAGGACTGATGGTTTGCAGGAACTTGAGTGTTCCCTTTTGAGCTGCAGCTGTGGTGGGGCTGTGCTATGCTGCTGCTGGGCTCAGAGTGCAGAGCAGGCAGTGGTGGAGGGGCAGCAGGCAAGGCTGCATCACCCTCCCTGTGCCAGCACCTCCTTTGTCCATACAAGCTTCAAGTGTGCAGGGCTTTCATTATTGTAACAGAGACCCAGCACTAACCCTGTGTGACTTAGAGCTTTGTGGTGTTTTTTCTAGAGGTGGTCTGTACCTCTCCTGGGGATGAAGGGCACCCTCCAGAGTCAGGTATCCATGTTGCTTTGGCTTCTGCTTGATCTACTCGATGCTGGCAGAGAAGGGGATCTCCATCAGCCCACAGCCTGCCAGAGCTGTTCAACATCTCGTACATGTCCCTTTTTCTTTTTGCCTTTAATTTTTTTTTTCCTCTCTGAGATGTGCAGTGGTTTCTCCACATCACGTTCTCCCCTCAAATGAACTGTGTTTGCCTGCCAGCTGTGCAGTGGAGTAGCAGGGCAGTGAGGACTTGGCTACTTGATAGCACAACTGCCTACAGACCTCAGGAGAAACAATTAGGGCAAGGACATAAATGTCTTTTTTGTGGGGAAGGAGCTGTAAAGGTTGTGACATGCGAGGGAGCTGACCCAGAGTCAGAGCCCACCCAGGGTGGGCAGGGATTGAGGGAGGAAGGGGGAGCTGGAGATGGAGGGTGGTGGTGGTGGCTGGGCTCGGTGGCTGGAAGGAGCCGGACGCTTCACTGAGCGCACCGTGCCCAGCGTAGGCTCTCCCCTCCGATGGGCAGTGTCTCTGTGAATCGCCGTCAAAGCAGATGAAATTTCACACCACACAAATTTCTGAATTTAAAAGGGGAGGGAGGTGGGTAGAGAAGCGGGCGAGGAGGAGGGGGAGGGAGAAGATTGATGCTGGCTGGGTGCCAGCACCTCATGCTAACGCCACAGGGAAGGTGGCATCCTTCCCTGGCGTTCCCTCTGGTCCCTGCGCTCCCTGCTCCCTTGCATTGTGGTTGTGTCTTCTGGAGGCAGTGCACTGTCTAGAGCTGTTTACAGGATGATGGTTTGTTCTCTGTCTCATCTCCCTTCTCACAGAGTATCTGCTCCTCTGCTTTCTGTCTTTTAACCTCTCATTCTTCTTTTTCTTTCCAGGGCTGCTTTACTCCATGCCTTCCCTGATCCCTCTCCTCTGTTCCCTTACCCTGGTGGCCTGTCCTGTGCTATCTGCTCTCCTGTCTCTCCTACCTCCCCCATCAATGTTTATGCTGTCCTCACTCTTTGACCCTCTCCTCATTTTTCCACCTCTTACTTTCCTTCCATTTTGATTGCCTGTTAACCCTATTGAGACAAGAGCTCCTTAGTGTTGATCCCCCCATCCATCACTCCACCCAGTCCTCCCCATTAAGTCTTCCGTGTGCCAAGGAAACACATTTCTTCACCAAACAGCTCAGAGCATATTGAGGTAATACATTTATACCCATCAAAGCATGAGGCAGAAGTTGGTGCTGTGCCCTTCTGGACCAGTGATGGCATGTGCTGTGACTGCAAAAGGTCATTGGGGTGTCTGAGTTTTGCTTACATCCCCCTTTGACTGCCAGAGGTGCATGAAGCCTCTCATCCTTTCATGAGTCCCACTTGCCCATAGTACACAGCCAACAAAGGAGCTTGAGAAAGCTCTTGTTGGCCTCTCTAGGAGCAAGGTGGGGATTTCACCAATGTTGGCAGGTGCTGTGTAAAGCTGTGACAGGGTTGTGATTCTGTGGGTCACCCATGGACTTCAAGCAGGGTATATCAAAGGGAAACTGGTGTCCAGGATGCTTTTTAAGGTCTGAAATCTAAAGAATTAAACAATTCCATCCTTTCTGGGATATCACTTGCTTTATCCCAAGTTGGGCTGATTTGTCAGGGTTAGGAAGCCCACAGGCAGGACCTGAGCTCACCTGGTGCCCCAGACCAGCTGCCTCTTGCATCTTGTTACACTTCAGGAGACCCCCACATCCAGGTGCTCCCCTGGTGCTGTGTCTCTGGGCTTGCCAGACACTGCAGCTGAAATGCTCTGGACGAGCAGGTGGCTCCAGCCCAGCACAGCCGCAGATGGCTGTGCTACCTCTGCTCTAAAAGCACGACAAAACCTGACATGGTTCCAATTTTCACCTGCCCAAGCTGCGTTACGTGGGCAGATCACCACGAGTTTGCAACCTAAATCTAACAGGGGGATCTCTGGAGGATGCCGAACTATATGGTGTGGATACACCCACCCTTTAATCAGAAGGAAAGAGAAATTATCTGGATTTTGAGGACAGATGCCCTCTTAATCTTGTTTTTCTCCTTTCTGTCCTACCTGTCCCGTGGTTCTCTTCTTTTTGAAGCAACAGGGCTAAATGCTGCCCTGATGTAAATTTCTGCTGATATAAATTGGTGTGATCTTGCAAAAATCACTGGAGTGGCTCTGGATTTATGCCGGCTGTTACTGTGAGCAGGGTTTGGTGCATGGAGTGTGGTAGCCATATCTCACTGTGTCACACTCTGCATCTGCAACCAGCACTGCAGGTGATAAGCAAATCCTGGTGAGAGGGTCCTTCTCAAACCAGGAAAGGTGGAAGCCTGGATATCCTTTTTGGGGCCAAGTTAGCCAGCCATTTTGGGATGGACACTGTGGAAAAAGGTTTTAGCCCACAGGGTCCACAAATGGGCTGGAAAATTTTCATTTAATACATTTTTGCATCTCACACTTTAGGGAAAAGAGGAAAACGCATTTGTAACTGCCATTTCCCACGGGTGCAGTATAATATATATAGTGAATGCTGTGTGCGGCATCGGGGGATGAGTCATACCCGTGCATGACTCTTTGGTCTCAGCGCCTGGCCAGGATGGACTCTGCACCTCCCACCTTGGGCTTTCCTGGCAAGGTTGCAGCTCCCTCCGGGTGCTCTTTGGATCTGCCCCCTGCCACTGTCATCTCCTGTGCCCAGTTACCCCAGGCAAGGAGGGTTAGGGTGGGAGAGGTGTTGTGTTTCCAGTTGCCTTTCCAGAGGTGCCAAGCTGGGAGGCTGTAAAAGCAATACATGCAATCCCAAAGACATGGTGGTAATTTTTAAGTGGCTTTTGTCCTGTTATCCTTCTCCCCCTCTGAGGTTTTTCCTCCACCCCAACTGCATTACAGATAAAAGGGTTAAGAGCTCGCCTGGGCCCCCTGCTCGGAGAGAGGGCAGTTGCAGTGTTGTATCTAGACCCAGTGAGGATATATATAAATTCCCTTCGTCTCTTTGGATCTATTTATAGCACGGCAGGCAGTGGCAAAGGCTCTCCTCAAGGCTTCATCTCCTACAAACAGACTTCACAGACAGCAGAGAAGATAAATTTAGCACACGAGATTTCTTAAAGAGCCAGTAGCTCTGCGGGGCTGCCAGCCTGTCCTGCCACAGCCCCTGCCCCAATACCCCCCACTGGGGCAGCCCTCTCCCATGGGTACTTGTCCCCCACTTTCTTCCTCCTCCCTTCCCATTTTCAATTTTCTGTCCAGCTTCACCCATTCCCTCCCCCTTTCTGGTCTCTTTTTCTACCATTGATGTTTTTTTTTCTTTTTTTTTTTTTCCCTCTCTTTCTCACTGGTTCGCCATCTCATTTTCTCTGCTGTCTTGTTTTTCTTTTTTTCTGTCTTCTCTCTCTCCCAGGCCACAGGGCTCAGAAGATAAAGCTTTCTCGTTAACAGTTCACTGGTTATGCCTACATAGTAAAAAATGTGTAGCTTGATTAATGCCTTCCAGATGGTTAATTGAAAAAAATAGGGGGAGAAT
Organism: Scytalopus superciliaris; assembly: GCA_013400415.1. Lineage (NCBI taxonomy): Eukaryota > Metazoa > Chordata > Aves > Passeriformes > Rhinocryptidae > Scytalopus > Scytalopus superciliaris. The sequence goes on from VXBX01004412.1 coordinate 179,733, forward strand.
GCACCAGTCTCTCCCCCCTCTTCAGCACTCTGCACACATACATTGCACAGGAAGAAAACTGCATTAAGGGGCAAGGGGAGCAATATATTTGAGAAACAGGGGCAGCCTGTCAACTCCAGCGTGGTGTTGCCAGGCTGGTGAGTTAGCTCTGTCACTGCCTCGTGCCCTCTTCCCTTATCCATCCCACCCCAAAATTCCCCATCCCAGAGAGCAATGCTCCTTCAAGTACAACACGCAACACACACGAACCCTTCTCACATCCTCATCTGAACCTCACCACCATGCAGCTCTGCCCCCACCCTGTGCTCCAACACCCCCAAAGCAACTCCCACCTTCATTCTCCCCCACACTTATTTGTCGGGGGGGGATGCACGCACACCCCCACGTGTCTTTCATGAATCTTGATCACGCAATCATTTGCGCACGAGTGACTCTGTTACCAGAGTCGTGAGCCCACAGGAGCAGGAGGGCTCTGCCTGTGGGGTCTGGGCTTTGGATCTGGCAGTGCCATAGTGGGTAAGGTGAGGGGGCTGCAATCAGGGTCATGGGGGCAAAGTGGGAGGAAAGGGGGGGGTGATGATGTGGTCAGCTATTCTTCTCCATAGGTCGCTGCTGAACAATTTGATCAATACATCATCTGGTTCACAGACACATGTTGGCTGTCTCTCTCTCACACATGGACATGCCTCTCCTCTTCTCCCCCAACCACAGCTCTGCCTATTCCTGGGTTCTTTGTCTCTCTCAAGGGAGAGACAGAGGAGGAACACAAATCCCTCCCCACCCGGTTAATAGAGATGCTGCCTTGCTGACGTGAGTCATGGAGGGTTTATGCCGTGCCTTTGGGGGTGAGCCGCATCCAGCCCTCCACCCTGCACACCTCCCACCACGGATCTCCCTGGTTTCCAGGGAAACAGCGGCCCCAAATGCTGCCTGACTTTCACTTCTGCCTTTCATTTCTCCTTTTTTTTTTTTTTTTTTTTTCCCCCTGTAAGAAAAAAACAGACACAACTGATTCTTTATTTTTTCCCCCTCTCTCTCTTCTCCTTTCAGGATCACCACCACAGCCGCCTGCATGATGGACCTGCGGAGGTACCCCCTGGACCAGCAGAACTGCACGCTGGAGATCGAGAGCTGTGCGTATTCCTCGTGCCCACGCGGTGCCACCTGATGCCACCCACCCCAACCACAGCTTCCTGCTCGTGGGATGCCTCCTAAGGGTGTTACAGGCCACCTGTCCTAGATGACATCCCCTGGGGCAGTACCAGGCTCCCTCATCCAAACTCTATCCTGAGGCGACCTCATGGGGGAAATGCCCAGGAAAATGGAGCTCCAGCAGCAGGCTGGGCGTTAAAATCATTCTCAGGAGGGTGGTGGAAGCCTCCCCTCGCCCTAAGGAAGCTTTGGGAACCTGTTCTCACTTGTGGCTGGCTCCACTATGTGTGGGAGGTGGGACCCCAGCCCTCCCACAGTCCCTGCCTGCCTGGATCTTCCCTTGATTCCTATGGAAATCCTCTTCCAACTGTGCTGGCAGAGGAGGTCCAGCTCTCCCTCATAAAAATGCACTGCAGTATCCCTCCAGGAGTGGTCCAGAGCAGCAGATCTCAGAGTTAATGATGATGCAGCTTCAGTGGTGATTATCAGAGAATTGCTTTTCCCATCCAAGGGGTCCCACAGCACCCACAGTCAGAAGGTGCCGTGCTGCCTTACCCATCCTGCCTGTGCCAGGGCCTCGGGATGTGCTGCCACCACAGCGCTTGGCGTGGCGGGTAATGGGATGGAAATTAGGTCCTGCTGGAGGCACTAATGCCATGTCATGTCATTCTTGGCACTCCTTAGCATTTTGAGAATAGTTTACAGTACAACCAAGAAAACAGAAGGCAGAGAATTACCCACAGTTCCCTGGGTTGTGATTTTGTTCTTAATGGGTCATGTCAAGCCAATTTGTTAGTCAAAGCTACAATTCCTTACAATATTCCTAAGATCCAGGCAGAGATGAAGAGATTTAGTTGCTTCCTTCCTCACAGTTTTTCTCTTTTACTTGCACATTCAAAATCTGCAGGGCTCCATTTTCTTTGATTCCAAGTTCACACAACTCTGGAATAACAGTCTGCTGGATTAAAACCCAAAGTATATTAAAACAAAAACCGACCTCAAACATCAAAGAAACAACCCTTTTATGGTGTGGGGATGCTGGGTTTGTGAAGGAGCAGCAGCAGGCAGATGGGGTCCCCTGCCCCACAGCGGCTCTGGGCACTTTCCTGCAGGAGATAAGCCAGTGCTGGCACTGCCTGTTGATCCAGCCCCTCCACCCCAAAAATAGCCCTCAGCACATATACCCCTGCCCATCTGTATGCCAGGATTCAACAACAGCCTAATGAAGCAACCTGCAAACAGGCTGTTAATCTGACATTTTAAGTCATATCAATAGTTTTTGATATTTCAGATTGGAATGACTTGTCTTTATGAAAGTTCATTTACCTTTTAAAAGTGGAATGGAAATTTGGTTTTCTTTTTAAAGCTAGAAATCAAAGTGAAGCCTTTAATATTAGACTGAACAACCTTTCCCTTTAGAAACATTCTTGAAAAATGGCCTCCCGAAAAACATGTTTGATTTCATATTGCATAAGGCCATAATCAAAAATAAAAATACAAAAACTGGTACCCAATACCAGCCAGTCATAGAAGAAATGGAATAGAGCTAGTTAACTGTGAGATCTCCTAAAATTAGTTACTGTAATTTGACATTTTCGTTGCTGATCAGGAAGTAAATTTGAAGTCACTGCTGTTAAATTTGTGGATGATGAAGATAGCAGTGTGCGGGGCTCGCTCGCTGCACATTTGAATCCTTCCCAATTTGAATCCATCCGGAACGTGTTTGAATACAGCTAAACACAGAGGTCTGTGCCTGGGTGTGGGAGTGCAGGGCCAGGCTGCCATCCCCAAGGGGCTTGGACCCTCATGGGCATCCAGTGAGGGAGATGATGAAGGGGTGGGAGCCCTGAGCACCACGGCTGGAGGTTTCCTGGCAGGGCTCTGGCAAAAAGGGCCAGAGCAAGCCTTGGTTATATAAACCAGGGGAGCCATGAGTCAGAGCACAGAATCGATTGGCCTCTGAACATGTTGCTGGTGAGATGGGGGAAAGGGGCTCTGCCTGTATCTGGTTTCCAAAATTTAGAAAGGAAATTGACAAATCAGAAGAGGTTGAGAAAAGATGCTAAAAAGCGGTTCAAGGGCTAGAGCAGATGTTTTGCAGTGAGAAACCTCAATAGCTCAATCTGGTTTGTTTACTGCAAAGGAGGTAGAGAGGTGACTTGTTTACAGTCTGGGTGCACCTCTGCAGAGGGGTAGTGCTGGGTGGAAATGACTTGGGAACCTCCAGGAGAAATTCAGAACAACCTCCAGAGCCTGAAAGTCTGATCCAGATGAATTCAAATGTAAAATAGTACACAATGTTTTCAGCAGTGAGAGTGTTGGAGCTGCTGGAATCAGTCACTGGGACGAGTGGGGGACTTGGCTGTTTCTTGTTGCTTCCCACCCTGGGTGTGAGTGCTCTGGGAGAGGTGCTGCATCCAGATGCAAACACCAGTTCCTGTGCACAAAGCTGGGGTACTGAGGCAGTGTGACATCCTGTGATACCCCGGGGTCTGCAGCAGATGAGAGGATAACCTAAGGGTGGGCTCATCGGTGTGGGTGCTTCACCACTTACTGCTGTGGGAGCAGGAACATGGCAACTGGGGGAAGAGGTGCGGCCCTGGCTTAGCTGATTTACATCAGGAGCAGATGTGGCATGGCATTTGGAAGATTGGTTTTATTTATTAGCGCCTATGAATAAGCGCAGTAACGACTGAGAGCACAGGATGTGGGCTTGGAGACTGCACAGTCATCAAATAATTCAGTTTGGGAAGAGACCTCAGGGTGTCTCTACTCCAGCCTGCAGCTCAAAGCAGGGTCTGCTCTGAGATCAGACCAGATTGCTGAGCCCTTTGTCCACTCAGGAGCTGAAGAATGACACTGTCCTAGAAGGTTCAGCTCTGATCTGGGATAACCCTTGGCTAGGGAGAATAGTTTCTCCTCCACGGCACATTCAACAGCTCTTCATTCCCTTGATCCCACTGTTCTGCTGGTGCTAGTTTTGGTGGCAGCTCTCCTTAGTGGGTGTAAGCCTTGCTGGGCATTGTCAGCCAGCTGCCTGTCTGCTGTGAGGGCATGTGGATAGGTCAGACTGCTGTGCTGCACTGCAGGTGGTGAATAAAAGCTCTCTGTGGGCACAGGTGAGGCTCAGGGTCTAAAGGCAGCCTTGCACCATGCTGTACCAAACCCTGTGCATATCTCCCTGCCCACTGCATGCAGAGTTGCTCCTGTGCATCTCCACACTTTGCTAAGAAAAAGAGGCCACTCCTTGTGCAGCAACAGCCACGGGATGTCTAAACCCAGCTTGCCACAGGAGGTGTTAATTTTCAAGTGGAGATGAATCCTTGCCCACAAGGCAACAGGCAGGGCAGCGAACATTGCACTGATGGGAGGGGAGTTGTATGGTTTCTCCTGAGACTGTGGCTTTGGGCTCCTCATTGCTTCCAGCACATGCAGTCCAGTATGGCATGTATAGTTTGGGGTTCAAGTGAAAGGCTGTACCCATGACTGAGTCAGCAAACCCATTACCTTGAAACAAAAGGGATGAATATTTGTTACAAGCCTGACTGCCCTTCTTCTCTGTCCTTTCCTCCATTACTACCCTTCTCAGCCAGGACCTGGGAAAAGCAGCCCCAATCTCAGAGTCTCTGCCCATTTCTCAGATCCAAATTTTGACTGAAATTACTTAGAAGAGGAAGGTGCTCTGATCTTCAAACTTCTCTTCAACTGCTGTTGTACATCATTCTCTCTATGGGAATTTTTAATAATGCAATGCTCTGTTTACCCAATCCCCACCAGTCTGTATTGTGTGGTCTCCCCCTCCTGGTAAAAACAGGCAGTTTTTAAGAAGTAAAATGCTGTGTTTGGTGCAGTTGACAAAGGTTTCTGGTGCACAAGTCCCTGTCATGTCAGCCATGGAGATTATGCAGCGCCAGTCAAGGCTTGATGGGCCATGTCTCACCTTTTTCTCCTGAATTCTAGACAGAATTGGTCAGAGTTCTGACCAATATTTTCCTCTTCTCCTGGGGACTGTAGTGCTAAGCTCAGGTGAAGAACAAAAGGACAGCAGTAGAGATGGTCTAGGCTTGCTATCTGATGGTGTGGGCTTTCTTTTGGATCCTTCTCCAGATCTCTTTAGTGAAAGTGGGGATGTCAACTGGTCTGGCTTGTCAGCTTAGTTCTCCCTCTGTGCTTCTTCATCTCTGCAGATGGTTACACGGTTGATGACATTGTCTTCTTCTGGCAAGGAAATGATTCTGCTGTCACGGGGATGGAGGTGCTAGAGCTGCCCCAGTTCACCATTATCGAGCAGAGGCTGGTCAGCAGGGAAGTGGTCTTCACCACCGGTGAGTCTCGATGAAGGGATGTGATGGAACGGGCAAAACTTGCTGCTGATCAGTGTCAGTGTGGTTATTCCTCTGACCCAGAGAGAGACACTAACTTAGGATCTAGGCTTCAATTTAGGGTACTGCTCCTTTAGAAAAGAGGCATCTTCTGTGCCCACCAACTTTGCTTTTTCTCTCTCTTTTTTCTTTGCTGTAATTTTTCTCCTTTATAAGTCAAAACATTGACTGGGCTCAAAACAGAACTCTTTTAGAAGGTTCTCAGCCTTTATCTAATTTTCATGTGGTTTACACCTGGGTCTAATGTAGCTGCAATACTAAGGAGAAGAATATATCCGTTGAAAAGCAAGTGGCCTATGAAATGATGCAAACCCATCTGTACAGGGCAATAAAAAGATTTGGTGAGAATACCTGGGACAATTCAGATACTGCCAGATGGAAAGTTGGAGGGGTTTGGATTTTGGTTGCTGTCTTCACTTTGATCTGATGTAGGGTTCACTGCCAAAGCAGCATACCCCACACGTGTTAAACAGGACAATTTTTGAAACGCCAAGAAAACAGCCTTAGCGTCCCAGCAGTGGTGGCAGATGGTGATGTTGTTACAACAGTGCCCTGGGGGCATGCTGAGAGCAGGGTCCCATTGCAATGGTAATCTGGAGACCCACAACAAGAGGCAGTATTCCTCCAAAAGCAGTTTGCAGTCTAAATAGGTAAAACCTTCAAAAAAAGACTGCTGAAATACTGCGTTCAAGCTACAAAAGTGGCACATAGTGGTGAGAGAACAATACCACCTTATTCCCAGTCTACCTTCTTTATCATCAAAATCTCTTGTTCTCTTGTTACTTTAGCTGCTAAACCAGGATTACACCCATGTTTCAGGCTGCTGTGTTGCCTGAGGGACAGAGGTGGGAAGGAGGAATGACTTGGACTTTGTTTCATAGCAGTGAAAGAGTTTCTGCTTTCTCCCTGTCAAAATTAGCTTGCTCCAGTGGTAGGACTGTAAAAGTACTTATTGTGCTCACTATCCTCATTAGGTTTGCTAAAAGATTAGGAGGAAGTTGCAACAACTTAAAAATAATAAAAAAGAGACCTGCAGATTAACTAACACCAGTCTATTTGCATATGAATTTGCCCAGTCTGACCATAACCCATTTTTAGAACAGCAGGGGAAAAATATGATTCAGATCTTTATTGCTGTTTGGAGGCAAAGGTAGGACATGAAACAGTGGAAAATCATCTCATGGCACCCAGATATAGGGTTAAAGTCTCCCGTGTAAGCCTCTATCAAATTGGCTCGTACCATAATAACAGCCATTCTCCCATGATGTCTGATATAATAATGTAACTTATGTAGTTTCTTTCTTCTTAATATTCTGAGACAACTGAGCAGATTCTGAAGAGACCGCTTTCCAAAACTGATGAGTCTGCATGACCAATGAAGAAAAAAAGAGATTTCTCATTATTCCTGACTCTTGGGAACACTTTCCAAATAACATTTCAGTTCCTAACCTAAACTCTTACCATAAATACAGCCTTGCCCTCCTCTCAAACAACATCTCCCTTTAATATCTCTCTGGCAGGTTCATATCTGCGCTTATCCTTGAGTTTCCGGATTAAGAGGAACATTGGTTACTTCATCCTGCAGACTTACATGCCATCTATTCTCATCACCATCCTGTCCTGGGTCTCCTTCTGGATCAATTATGATGCTTCTGCTGCACGAGTGGCACTGGGTAGGTACCTTTTCATTATATGCTGGAGGTGTTTTCATGAGGGAGATCAGCTGGAAGGAAGAAAATACTTTTTCTTTATGAGGTAGCAATTAAGCACATAGATCTGGCAAAGTTGTCATCCCAAATGGATGCTTTTTTCTGAGAGCAAACTGTAAATTTTCAATCAGAAGAGCTATGTTTTTTTGTTTAGAGGTATTAGTATTTCCCAAACTGCAATCTGTTTTATTTGAGTCAGTAAAAGTTCCACCATAAGGATTTAAACTCTGCACAAAAACATGAGAGGTCAGAGATTCTCAGATATGTGAGACTCAGACATGCCATGAGCACACCAGTTCCTTCACTGGTTTGTACTGGTTTTCTTAAGAAGAGAAACCTGGGCACATCTTTGTCAACAGGTGTGCCAGGACTGGTTAGTTGGATGATAAATGCTGAGGGTGGGTGGCCAAGGAGCAGTATGTGAATGGTTAAAAGATGAAAGAAGGGAAGGGGCATTACACGTTTTCATGATGGTTCAGGCCCCTTACAGACACTTTTTGTAGCTGAAGACCTCCATAGCCAAGGGAAACGTGGGCCAGTAGTTAAAGTCCAAGTTCTTCTTAAGCACATGGTCCCCTAAATAGGAATGTTTTCCTATAAGAAGGAAAAAAATGAGGCCTTTTAAGCAACAGAAGGAAAGTGGGGGTGGATTGCAGATGAGGATTTTGAAGAAGGAACAAGAGCAAGAGAGGATGACTGGCATATGAGAATGGGGCTGTGCAGCATGGTAAAGTTCAGAGGCAACAGGAGAGGTAGGGAAGGGAGCAAGATTGGATTTGTGAGAGGGAAAAGGCTCAGAGAGGCAATGCAGCACAGGTAGAGGCTGGGTCTTACAGAAAACGACGGGATATAAATTAGCTTTAGGAGAAGACAGAGTTTGAGAAGACCCAGAGGGGAGGGATGGTTTGTGCAAAGGTATAAAATAGGTGATTTGGCTGTGCTTGCTTGGAGAGGCTGGAGCAGAGAGACAGGGAGGGAAGAAGAAGAACACAGTAAATTAAAAAGGTAAGTTGCATTGACAAGAGTATAATCAGTGAGAGAAGAAAAAGAGACCATGGCAGGCATTGTTGGCACAGTGAAAGCACAAGCAGAAGGGTGGATGTGAGATGCACAGCTGTTGAATTTCTTCTGACACCTGGATTCAAAGGAAAAGACAGAAGAAAAACATTATAGATCATAACTGGAACAACTCTTCCAAAACTATTCCTGACAGCCCTCTATCTAATTTATCCTTAAAAAGCTCCGAAGAAGGAGAGTCCACAGCCTCTTCTGGTCGCTTTATCTCCAGATTTACCCGTTCATACAGTCAAAAAGCTCTTTTTTGCCTTTGCCCTAAGTCTCTATGGCAGTTTTTCCAGTTCTTAATGGAGCCATGGAGGACATTCTATTCCCCTTTCCTTTGCTCAGGTTTTTTGATATCTAGGTTGCTGCCTAAATATAGACAATACAATATATTGTATATATACTAATCTATCTCCCTTATGCTTACTCAGCAGAAGATTAACAGTTCTTTAAGTCTTTAATCAGGAATTACTCTAAAGACACAATTAGGGTGAAGGGGAAACAGGACAAGCAGAGGTCCAGGATGCACAGAAAGCTTTGAGAGCCATCGCTGTAGAGGTAGGGCTGAAACCAGAGGAGCAAATTAAGGTCATTGAGACTAACAATGCTGTTAACAGATAGATAAAGAGGAAGGACATTAGAAAAAAAAGGAACAAAAAGGTAGTAAGGACAGCTGAGGTAGAGAAGTGGGAGAAAAAGACTAAGTTGAAGAGGAAGAGTTACCACCCCCAAAAGAAATATGAAGGCTTGTTGACATCTTTCTGGAGGTGGCAGACTGTCAGAGAGACAGATCTGAGGCCACTCTGACACTCCAGAGAAGGGAAGAGTCTGAGGAAAGGACTGAAGCTGTGAGAGTAATCATGGTGCACTAGGATTTTGGAGTGTGAGTAGATTGGGACAAAAGTGTTCACAAAATGCTTATTTAAAATGCAAGAAATGTGAGTAGGCCTAAAAAAGAGTGTGAGAACCATGGGAGGAGTGTGTACAGGTGATAATTGAAGTAATGAGTGGTAAAGATGGTGAGAGGAAGGTGGGAATTGATGGGGTCAAGGATGTAGACAGAAACCTCTGAGGCAGGCAAAAAAAAAAGAGCACCATGAAGAGGAAATCTCTTCAGTCTTTCTCCTATTCATGGCATTGGAAAGACATAGCAGATTATAAATTCGTGTGAAGGACACTGAGGCATTCAATAGCACACAGTGAAGCCTGATGAGCTCATGAAGTAGAAAAAAGAGAGGAGAAGAGGTTAAAAGACAGAGCAAAATTGAATATTTTGTGCCACACTGATGGAAAGAAGGAGAATCAGGGAGGATTTAAAGAAACAAGGTCCAGAAGATGTTGATCCCCATCATCTTGATGATACTCAACTTTGGCATTTTCTCTCACTGTTTGCAGCTGGTTTATTTTCTTCAGTGATTTGTACTGGGCATCTGGACTTAGAATAATGATGATTTTTCTTCCCAGTTGCACTGCTCCCATCCCTCCTGAGGTTGTCCAGCTAGGAGGAGGAATGGGGAAGGTGAGAGTGGCATTTGAGAAAACCATCCCACGATGGTAACAGAGCACCTACCCTCTCCTTACAGGGGTCACCACGGTACTGACAATGACGACCATCAACACCCATCTGCGGGAGACTCTCCCCAAGATCCCTTATGTGAAGGCTATCGATGTTTATCTCATGGGCTGCTTTGTCTTTGTGTTCCTGGCACTCCTGGAATATGCTTTTGTCAACTATATATTCTTTGGGCGAGGGCCCCGGCAGCAAAAGAAACAGAGTGAGCGGATCAGCAAGGCCAACAATGAGCGCCACCGTTACGAGGAGAAGAGGGTGAGAGAGCAGGTTTGTCCTCTACTTTCATTGTGGCAGGAGGATTCAGGCTCTCCACTGTTTGTTCAGTCCTGGATGAGCTGTGGAGCAGCCTTTGTCCTCATCGTGAGGGATGAACTCCAGTTCCCCTGTCTGTGATTACTGGGAATTTTTTCTCCTTGATCATTTTGTCAATCATCCTCTAACCAGTCTTATCAGGACCATCCTCTTGCATGGAAGCAGGTATACCCTAAAGCACCCCTGTGGCTCTTGGTCCTACTGTGTTGGCAGAATCACACCACCCCACTGCTGCAAACACACATGGCTGGTCCTCCAACTCCAGCAGCAGTGGACAACACTTTCAAATGCAGCATGCTCAGAGCTCACAAATGACCCCATCAGTGGTATTGTTACAAAGAAAACAGTTCAGGATCACCCCTGATGGGGTGTGCTTTCTGCACAGGGACACCCCCTCTACCTTTCTTTCTGTCTCCCCTGTTCTAGGTTGACCCTTACGGTAACATCCTCCTCAGCACTCTGGAGATGAACAATGAGCTGCTGGCCACGGACATGATGAGCAGCGTTGGCGACTCTCGAAACTCTGTCATGTCCTTTGAAGGCTCAGGAATCCAGTTCCGCAAGCAGCTGGCCTCTCGGGATGGATTTGGTCACCACCCGACCCTGGACCGCCACGTCCCGCTGACCCACCACGCCGCGGCGCGCAACCGTGCCAACTGCCGCCTGCGCCGGCGGTCCTCAAAGCTGAAGCTCAAAATCCCAGACCTGACAGATGTCAGCACCATTGACAAGTGGTCACGGATCATTTTTCCAATCACTTTTGGATTCTTCAACCTTGTTTACTGGTTGTACTATGTAAATTGATGCCTGCGGCCTCCGAGAGAGATAGGGACAGACACTCAGACAATGACAACACAGGAGTGTTGTGGTCTTTTGGGTTTGGGTTTTACTCTTTACTCTCATTGTCATTTATTCCTATGATTCATTAGATTTATTCTAAGCTTACTCTTCTCTTTTCAGCACATGTAGAACCACGGAGTGTGGGGCGGGGTAAGGGAGAGAAGGGCATGGGAGGGGGTTTGGTTTCGGGGAGGGATGTGTTTGTCTTGATTTTGGTTTCCTGCTGAAGGATTTAAACCATTGTAAAAAAGTAACAAAAACACCAAAAACCAAAAAAAAAAAAAAAAAAAAAAAAGAAAAAAANAAAAAAAAAAAAAAAAAAAAAAAAAAAAAAAAAAAAAAAAAAAAAAGGAAAAAAAAAAAAAAAAAAAAAAGAAAAAAAAAAAAAAAAAGAAAAAAAAAACCACAACCCCCCCCAAAACCAAGAAAAGTTTTTTGTTTTTTTTTTAAAGAGGGGGGAGATTTAAAGAAATTGAGTCAAAACCTGATGAGGGTGATAGGTTATCTTTGGCTGTGCTCACTAATGCGCTGTCCTCACTTCCATTTCACTACTGAACTTTGCCTTTCACTTTTCAGTTTTATTATATTTTTTAATATTTCTGTCACTGCTCTTAACCCCTTCATGTTTATTCTTTCATGAATTCATGAGCTGATGGGGTTTCATTCTCACGCTGAGATTTTTTCTTTTTCTCTCTCCCTCTCTCTTGCTTACAAGCCTAAAAGAATCTTTTAAACTGACAAATAAAAAGAATATTTATTTTGGAAGAGCTGGGAAGGGGGGAGGACAAGGCAATTATTTGGGAGGGAAGGGGCAATGTGGGATTATGGGAGGGGGGGAGGAGGGAACTTATCAAAACCAAGGCACATTTGCAAGATGCCTTTTTCCACCTTCAGGAGTTTGCAAGCTGTTTTTCCTGTATGAATGTGTGTGTGCGTGTGGCGCATCCATGTGAGTGTATGTGGGCACGTGTGCTGATATGGATGTGTGTGTGCAAGCATGATTTCTGGGGAGGGGGGGCTGGGGAGGGGGGTTTTGTAATACCTTT
>VXBX01004412.1:191822-255287 GCA_013400415.1 Scytalopus superciliaris
CATTTTTGTAATACCTTTTGTAGAAAGAGAACACAGATGACATTTAACTGGCAGTGTTTTGGGGGGAATAGCAGGGGTTTGTTTGCTCATTGCAACTTGGCGAGGTTGGAGCCCCAACTTGAATCACATAGACAGAGCTGGGGAGGAAGAGTGTGCAAATATACACTTGCTGAGGAAAGAGAGGGACTTGGGCATCAGCAATGGGATAATGCCACTGTTCACTGCTGGCATCTGATCTCTAGGAGACTAAGCTGATTCAGTCCTGAAAGGAGGGGTTGTTCCTAGTCATTCCCATCCTGCATCTTTCTTACAGAGTTTGGAGAGAAAAGCAGTTGCAGGACTCTAAAAATCCTTCCCCCTCTCTTTCTGTTCCTTATGCCAGATAATGGACTTCGCACTCCAGCCCTCCAAGTGACCATAGCCTACATCAAGGTGCAGGAAAGGCTGGATGTCAGTTAACTTTCTTATGCTTCAGGATGAAAAAAAATAAGAAATTATTATTATCCCCTTTCCTAGGAAGTTCAGAAGCAAATGGTGGGCTGGCAACCTCTGATCTGTATTGCTTCTATTAGGCCTTGCTTTGTGTCTGTTGATACATGCAGAATGTAGAGAAAAGCACCCTGTGCCCTTTCTTGCAGAAGATGTAGCTAAGGATGCAGTAGAGTTTCATGGAGCATCATCCTACTGGTAGGTGATGGTCTTCAAAGATTGGGCAAGGTGAAGGTTTCAATGAAAATCCCGAGCTTGTTGGTGCTTGTGGAAGCCCCTAAATCTCTAGAAGCTTCCATCCACAGGCAATCGTTATGAAGGTCCAGAAGGGTAACTTGGCCTTGGAGAACAAGGTCAGCTTTTTCCAAAGGAGCCAGTGACTTTCAGGCAAATCAATGAATTATTGGCCACTTTGGCAATCACTAATGATTGATAATCTCCCTTATAATATTAATAAAAGCCATGAAAATAATAAATTCACAAGTGCAAACCTTTAACCCTAGGATCATTCTGTTATTCCTGGAGTATCGATGAGAACCATGTTCTTACCTGATGGCATTTTTTCTTGCCCAACCCATGGACACTCACACTGTCCTTTATCCAATCATCCCTTTATTTTCCTGCTAGCATTCTCTTTCCTTTTCCTTGATTCCCATTCCTTGGGAGAGCAGAGTGATCCTCTGAGAACAGGAAAATTCCTGTTTTTCAGATGACAGATGAATCTAATGCACATCTTTGATTCACTAATTTGTCTGTAAAGTGCTATGAAAATGTGAATCACTTTAGGCCTGACCTAGTGACACTGAAGTCATGGAAAGTTTTGCCATGACTTGGATGAAGCAGGATCAAGCCTCATCAGAGTAATAAGTATTATTATTATTTTTATATCAGTAATGTGTCTTATGCAGAATCTGAAGCATAAAAGTAGAGCATCCATCCTTCCCAACTACCCTGTCTCCATCTCCCTCTCTCAGTTCATGCATGTACACATTTGGTCCAGCCCTTCCTGGACTCACCAAGGTTTTAGCACAATTGTTAAATCAGACTTAGATTCTCTGCTGCCCTGCAGAACAGTCTCTTGGTGGTCTCCACGTTCAGGAGCAATGCTGTTGAAAATGGTGTTCCCAATATTACTGCAGTTTATATATGGAGTCTGTATAGGAATAAGAGTCTGGATAGTGACTGGAATTGGATAATAGGGCTAAGGCTGGATCTGGTAGCCCTGTCTACCTGAGACACAGGAATTTCAAGCTTGGCCAATGCAGAAAGCCATGCTTTCTCATGGGATTCTATTCAGAAATATGTTTTAAATGTTTTAGTGGAAGTCATAAAGTTGTGTTTTATGACATCAGCAGTATAATGTTGTTGGATATATGCATGTCATGACTGCAGTTCCCAGATAGAGACTGACTATCAGCAGGTTCAGTTTTTAAGGGGAGTCTAGCCAGATGATTGATGATTAAATAAAATATCTAAATACTTTCCCTTTATCTATATGATTGCAATGTAAAGGGTGGTCAGAATGATAAAAGCAGGAAAAAAAGAGGGAGTTATAATAAGCCTGTTAAGATTGGAGGGAAAACAAATGTCTGTGTAGTAAGAAATTATGAAGCTGAGGGAGATGACTCAAGAACTCCAGGAGTTTGATAGTTGTAGTAAAAGTGTGACAAATGTGTGGCAGCAGTTAGGCACATGAGAGATCTCTCAGCTGGTGTCAAAGGCCGGCAGGGGCAGCAGCACCAAGATATTGCAAAACTCACTGATACTCTTTGCTCCTTGGGTGCTGAGCCCCACATGGAGTGGGGTCCTGACTGACCCCATCCAGTGCCCTGCAGGTACAGCCCAGGGCCTCCAGAAACTGGAGATCAGGCACAGTGGGGCTGTGTTTATTATTTGAGGCTTCAATCCGAGATTGAGCCCAGAATTTCATAGTGACAATCCAAAAACTTTCCAGGGAAAGAGCACTGCTTAGCCGATTTATTCATCTGCTGGGACTGGGAGCCAGGCTCCTTTGCTATTGCCTCTGTTCTCTGTTGGCTGGGTTCTCTTTCTTATCAGGAGTCATCCTAGTTTTCTCTCTTTGAATGTTTCTAACTTGGTATTACCAGGTCAGTTTTACTTCATAGAGTCAGTATATCCAGACATCTGGACTATTTGGTCCGACACAATAATCTTTGCCAAAGAGTGTGCGGTCAGGACTTTTCACAGTTCAGGAACTGCCTTATAAATTCTGATGATGGGGCAGAATGCTGGAGAACAACGGAATGTCCTGTGAGTCAGATGAGTAATAGAAAATGTGTTCTCACACAGGGGTGAGAGAGGAATGCTGAAGGCCTTTAGAAAGGCCCTCCTCTAAAACTGAGGTGGCACCTCCATGTTCCCCCTCCACAGCTGTCTGTCCACCCCTAAGAAAGGCAACAAACTCATGCCTTGTTTTGAGGTCTGGCATCCAGAAAGGAGAAAGTGAAGAAAAAAAGGCATTTTAATCATACTTAAGGCTCAGAGGTTTCAAGCCATCACAAGCATGAGTGTTATTGGAAAGGTGGAGGGTGTTTCCAAGTCCTCCTTTTCTTCATAAAGGGAAAGCAGTGGGGAAAGGGGGAGGAAAGAGTGTGAGTGCTGTTCCAGAGTTGAGCTTCTGACTTGTGGTGCAGAAGGCAATGGTCAGGGCTTGGTTTGTTGGCAGCTTGGGGCAGGATTGCTGCTTGCTGGGTCATACTTCTTAGCAGAAACTGTAAGTCAAACATGAGGGATGCTCCAGGCTGCCTGAGGGAGCTGAACTGGGGGAGAATGTTTTGCAGCATGTGAAAGAGGAGAAGGAAGACCAGAAATAGAAATGAAATCTCTCTCAGGACATACATGGCCAACACAACTCTATTGCTTCATTTTCTGATACTGTATAGTGCTGTCACTCAGGGACCTTTAGTAAGTAGGACCTTGGGACTGTAATTCTATCTGTCCCCCTCCTATCCCCCATTCACCTTGAGTATTAAGAAATGAAAAGACAATGAGAGAATGTGTAAAAGAGGGAAATAAGAGCCCTGCTAGCAAACCCCTGCTGTTTCATGGGTGAAAGAAAAGCTTTGGTTACTAAGGTACAAAGAAAATGTATACCTTTATATTCATGTCTTCAAGCATAAACCAGCCAGTAGTGTATATAGGATAAGTTCACAGTGCATGAAACAAACAGGACTGTAGGTTTTAACTGGCATCCAACTTTCTTGCATGCACATCTGACACCATGCCAGCAGCTTATGTCTTGCAAATAAGTAAGGAACCTGCCAAGGCTTTGCTCTTCCTCTGTCCAATGGACAGCACATCCACTTCCCAGAAACAGAGCCAGGAAGGGAACTGGTCTGGGCCAGTCTGTTTGACCAGATCTGGTCCAGAGGCTCTGGCAGGAGGAGATAAGGGGTGGGGAAGTGAGTTGGTTTTGTTCTCTTTGTTGTGGGAAGGAGGAAGGGGTTTAAATCTCTGGGCTGTTTTCAGACAGAAGAGAAACCTCTGGAGCTGCAGATCAAAGGACAGTGGCTTTAGGGAAGGTAGTTACTGAAATCCCAGTGGAGAGGATGGGATGAGGAAAATGTGGTTGGTGGGAGAGAGCTGTCATGTCAGAAGCAGAGCAAATAGAAGAGAGGTTGTGAAAATATATGTACAATGCAATAGGTTTGAAGGGACTAGAGCACTGAAAACTGGGGGCATTACTGAGTCAGACAGGCTGGGTGAAGCTGCAGGCAGCACTCAAGGAAGCCCAGCCATGGCAGCCGTCCCCAGTGGGCAGACTGTGGTCTCTGGAGATGGGGAGGTCAAGAGTGGGATAAAGAGAGGGAGGCTCACGGGTGCACAGCCATCAGCATGAGCTCAGTCCCCAGGCAGGGACAGTCAGTTGCATCTGGACAAAATTGCAGGAGCTGGACTGGGATGTGCAGGGGAGCAACCGCTGTGCCAGGCTGGGGCACTGGCCAAGCTTTACCCTGGTGTCAGAGATCAGAGACAACAAGGCAAGAAATGTCCTGCTGGTTACCAAATGCTTGCTTGGAGATGAGATCAGGCTTACCAAGCAGGGTGGGATTTCTTTACAGTAGACATGGAATTTGGGTTGGGGGCATGAGTTGGGTGAGAGATGTGAAACCAGTGTGTTGGAAGCAGGACCTAATGCAGATGCTGGGAGGGAGGGAGGAAGAGTGGGAGGGTGGGAGGGAGGGGAAAAGAGACTGGGGAGAGAAGATNTTGATTTCTAATGTCTTGATGTAAACCAAATAAAAATGGTTCTGTACATTCAGAAGTAAAGAACAGCTGAAAGGTGACAAGTGTAATAAAGAAGCACTGTCCTTCAGGATACTATAACTATTTCCCCAGACTTTTTCTGCAGGGATTGGAGGCCAAACCTGTGCCTGCATGGAGGCACAGCCCACTGGGATGGTGACCTTAGGGCTGGCTCCCTGATCCACCTCCAAGTGCAGTAAAGAAGAGGTGGGCAGTAGAGGTGGAAGTGATGGTATGTAAGTGACTTTTCAGTGTTTGATCCCACCATCCCTGAGGCCAACAGGAGGAGGCTGTGTTTTAGATTCAAATCTCTTGCACACATGGTCTCTTCCCAGAGAGCCAACCTGCATTATGCCTTACTGTATCTTGAGATGTAGTGAAGGAGGGGAAGGTAATATCAGGTATCACTTGGACAAATGAGATAATGCAGATGGAGTAAAGGCAGTAAGAGCCTGAACGGTCTTTGAGAAGCTTTTGGTACTGCTGCTGCTTTTCTCCCTGTGTCTTAGTCTAGGGTGAGAAGTGTTAGAAAATGCCCAGCTGCTCAGAAGGAGTACAAAGCAAGTCCTCCCTGTGAAAAGAGTTATCTTAAGATCCTTTGCAATTCAAGAGAACCTTGCCTGTGGGTTCTTGCCTTTGGACGAGAGTGCAAACAGGGACCTTGTGTTAAGCTTAGTTACCTGTTGGAGTGGTCATTGTCCCTGCAGAGACAAATTCTTCAGCAGAAGCACAGAAGCTCAGAAGTACAAATGAGTGGTCTCAAGTGTAGGGCACTGATGGAATATGAACTGAGGGTCACCTGCTTTCTATGAGGCTTCCAGTTGGCAGAAATGAGTGATGGGGAATGCCAAGGATGATTATGGTAGTGGGTCTGAGGAGTACCGTAGACTTCTGTGTTACAACCCTGGGCTGGGAGGAGTGTCATGGGCAAAAAGCAAAATGAGAAATTGCCTGTCTTACATTTAGTGCTTTAGAAAAGCAGAGGACACTCTTGCCTCCATGGGGCAGAAGTGTGGCTTCTCTCTACAGCTGGGCCAATAAATGTCATATTGTTTGTGTTATTGCAGCAAGACTAAAAGGAAAAAAGCTAAACTAAACAATACTCTATGTGGCAGGCAGATGAAAGGGAAGTCTCAATCCTTTTAGGAAAGGCCACTCTTCAGGAGTAAGGCTTCCCTTCACTGCAGCTGCCACTCCAGCTACAGTGTCCCAGTGTGGTGCAGCCCCACAGCTCCCACTCAGCCTTTTCTGCTGGCGAGCAGGCCACAAGGACTGGTGCGTGACCAAGGACAGGGGTTTTGCTGAGACAAAAAGAGGAGTTGTGTGAGCATGAGCTTCTGCACTCCACTGTGCTCTAGACAACAAAACTCTGGAACAAAATGCAGTCCCTTGCTCCAAGAATCTGATATTGTCATCATAACCCCCTGGAGACAATGGATCCAAACCATCCCAAACCTCCTGTTCTCAGCTCCATGCTGTGGGCTGCCTGCTCCCACCTAAGACTGACAGAACTTGCCAGTGTCACAGGCAGAAAGCACTTACTGAGTTATATTGAATATGTGTATGACAAAGAGAGGAGAGGTGATAGACCCATTTATGATCCAGGTTTGCACATTTTATCATTTGCCCAGGCTGAGCTTGGCATTTATGCTGGCAGACTTTTCCCCCAGAAAGGATGAGATAGCTTAGCAGTGAGTAAAATTTTTTTTGGTTTTTTTTGAAGGAGGTGGTAATTTCTCTTCCAGTATGTGTTTTAAACAGTAGATCAATATTAGTTTGCCTTCTGTAAAACCTAATGCCTCCCAGCTCTCAGTGCTATGCCAGCACCAGGGTTAATTGTTATACTCAGTTAAATGCTGGGTCCAGGTCTTATCTGGGGACCTTGCTGGGCAAACAGTGGACAGAATCCAGGCAGAAGAGCCAAAGATCTTTCCCCTGACTTTCTAAGCCCTCTGGACATGTCTTGACCACAGTGTGCTTCGCTGGATGTGCCATCATGTGGCATATACTGCCCAGCTACACAGATAGTCCTGTTGCTGATGAGCCTGGGGGGAAGGGTTTGGGGTCCAAGAGGCCAGGCCTACAAGGAAGGAAATTGTGATTACCTTTGTGGTGACACTGATGCCTCTTGGGGACTCAGTAAAAGGGCAATGGCAGTTTCAGCATCAGGAACACCCTGTCTCAGGTTAGCAGAGGCTTTTCTCTCTGTGGCTGATTGCGGGTGTTATCTGCAGAGAAAGGAACTGGCACTGCTGCTTCACTGACAGATCCTCTGCCCCACACTGGGACAAACTTGCTTGACCCACTCAGTCCTTAAGGGAATCCTCTCTAAATTCAGCTGTAAGAGATGGTGCATTTGGTTGGTCTCTTCTTTCTCATCACCATCTCCTGGCTGTGCCCAGGGCCCTGGAGCACCAAGCCTTGCCAGCCCAATGGTCACTCCCAACAGGACCAGAGGGTCTCAGTGGTTAGTGCAGCAGGCGAGCAGGGAACTCCTCACTGGAAGGGTGGCTGTTGCACAATATCATGACATGTCAGGTGGGAGGCCAAAGAGGAGGCACACTTTGTGAGAGAGCTGGTGCTGGCATAACTGCTGATGCTTAACCTCTTTTCTCCAGAGACAGGGTCCCACAGAACCTGAAGTTCTGGGGACCACTGTGTTACCTGCCTCAGGGATGTTTGGGGATCCATGATCGGTGTTTTGAACTGGTCTTTTGCTAGTTCAGCTTCCAGGCTTTCATTAGAGATCTTGCTACCCTTGTGCCCCTTGAGTTTTGAGGCAGAGAGAAGGGAGGCATATTGCAGAGCCTCTCACAGGCAGAGATTGGGCAGAAATCCCTGAGTTTCAGCCCCTGCCAAGGCTAGAAAGGTTAGCAAGGGAGTTGGCAACCTTTACTCTTCCATTTCAATTGCACTGAAGCAAGAAGGGGATGGGCAAAGCAGAGATTAAACCCACACAGTGTCCCAGTCCAGCAAAGCTCCATGCCTTGCTCAAGCCTGAGCACAGGAGCAGCCCCAATGACTGCTCATCTCCTTAAAATCTTGCCTGGATCTGACAGCTTCACTGGATTGGGGCCAATGTGCTTGGCAGGCCAAAAGGGAAGATTCTGAGTGAACAAACCCCTAGAAAGACTCAGCAGTTGTCACAGAGAAGGGTTTCTAGTATCTGGAAAGATGAGTCGCTAGGTGCTAGAGAAGAAAATGGAAAAACTGAGAATAAAGGAAAGCCTCAGGAGTTACCCAGAAATATATCCCCTCTGCTGGCAAATGCACACGATACTGGAGGCAGGACTGTTGTCCAGTCTGTGGCATGGGTTGTTTTTCACTTTTTTTTTCATTGCCTGGCATGTCATAATATTGTGTCTTTGTGTGAAATCACATCGCCTTTCAAAAGAGAAACCAGTTTCTGAAGGGCAAATGCCCTCTCATGGCGTGCTCACTACGGGGGTGTTACGTCAAGAGATATGAAAGCAAGGCTGAGGCATCCTTCCCAGGAAAACCTATTCCATTTATGCCAATGTATCATCCTCTCAAGCTGCACCCACCCATCTTCCTCTCAAAGATGAAGAAGCCGCGGCATCTTCTCTAACTGGGGACAATTTATGTGGCCTGAAATTCAAACAACTGAACAACAGTGACAACAGGACAGGAAGATCAATGTCAGTGTCAATGTATACTATCAAAGGGACTGCTGTGAACCATCTTAACATACTCTGAGTGGCTGCGTTGCATCTTGTACAGCATTATAAAAAAAAAAGAAAAAAAAAAAACAAACAAAAAACCCAAACCAGAACAAACCACCCATTTTTATGATCTTTAATTTGCATTTTCTGCATGAAATAAGACCTTGATCCTTGTCTTTTTTCACAAAAGCAGATTCTGCTTTAACTAATGTAAAAAAAAAAAAAAAAAAGAAAAAAAAATAATGTTTCTAGCAAAGGGATTTAGATGTAGAAATTTTTGTAAAAAAAAAAAAAAAAGACAAAATGAAAAAAAAAGGGAAAAAAAACAACAAAGAAATAAAATAAAATGACCTAAAGAGCCATCTTTGTCTACTCTAGAGGTGGGAAGGTGTGATTGGTGGGTGGCACTTGCTGCTCTCAGGGCTGTGCTGTGTCTGTCGGAGCCCTCGGAGCCCACGGAGCTCACACCACACTGCAGGAGGCTCCCGGGAAGGACCTGCTCACCAATTGCTGCCAGGTGCTTTCAAAAACTGTCTCCATCCTCTTTTAGGGAGAGAGGGTGGGAAGGGGTGAGGAGAGTTACCTTGGTTTTCTTTTGGGGTTTTGTTTGGGGTATTTTTGTTCCTGCAGTGACAGTTTTTGAAAGGTGATGGTTGAACAAAAGTAAAAAACAACGAACTTGAAAATAGTTTACAATTTTGTACAAACATTATAAATATTAACAAGCAAATGTTTTTAAAAATGGTCCATACCAGTGCCAAAATAATGTAATGTGTACATTAATTTATTCTCTTTTTTCTTTTTTTTTTTTTTTGAAAAAAGGTGTTAAAACACGAAAAAAAATTTCTTTTTTAAACAAATGTTGTATGTGGACATAAATGTACTTGAACACTGTTGATTATTAATTCATTAGGAATTTTTCTTGGGCTTTTGGGTTTGCTCTTTTTTTTCCTACCCGGAACAAAAGTAACCCTTATAAAATACAGCCTTTAAAGGTGAAACAATCAACTCCTTCTCTACTGGTTTGAATGTACTAGATGTTTCCATTTTCAAGGCACTGTCTTTAGTCCAAATCTGTACCTTGACATCCAGAGGACTCAAACTTGTCCTTAACTTTAAACACAACTGCATTAATACCACTTGAAATGTGTGTCCAAAGGAAAACCTAAGCAAAGTTTTCTGTGTGTCCAAGTGTTCTGTTGGCTTGAATCAAGAGCTGGAATATGCACAAGGTCTATGACTGCCTAGAGCAGAGGGGAAAATTAGAATAAATTCCCAGTCTTATTTTTGCACCTTAGTTGGGGTAACTTATCCTAACCCTGGAGAACAAAGATCAGAGATTACATATCCAAAGATTCTTCAGTCCTATTTCCATAAGCGAGTAAATCACTCAAGCCATTCTAGACTTTGCCATGCTAACCAAAAGTGAATTAGAATCATAAAATCTGAGAATGTTAAGGGGTTGGAATGGACCTTAAAGATCATCTAGTCCCAACACCTCCCTGCCATGGGCAGGGACACCTCCCACTAGACCAGGTCACTTTATTACACAGGACCATATTCTGAAATGACTGATGGACTTAGAGCAAGGCATTTAACGATCATAGGCTGAGTTTTGAGCTCCCAAATTTCTATTTTAAAGTTTGAAAGGCCATCCTGAAGTCTTTGGATGTGCAAGTCAGGCTGTTTGTCCATCCAGGAGAATGGGAGAGTGTGTTGAGCAGTCAGGGTGCTGAAATGTCATGGGGGCAGGGGGGAATGCTGGCAGGGAGGTGGGATGCATGTTCAGGTATGACAGTGGGTAAAAGGAGGGAGCTGGCTTTGAATCCCCTTTCCCTGTGGTGCAAAGCAATGTTACCACCCGAAAGTCCCTTGCCACAGCTGCATGGGGCATCCATGCTCCATCCAGGCACTGTTCCTCTGCGCCACACCTCTGGATTTACACTGTAAACATAAATCTAAGTATTAAAAATACAAGACAATTGAGTAGCACAGGGATGCTAGTGGGATTCTGGAAGTTTGCTTGTTACTGATAGGACCATCCTTGTATCCCTGAAGCAGAGAGATGCTGTCCCTTCACAGTCAGGTAGGAAAAGAGGAAAATTTATGCTGCCTGATAAGCTCCAGCTGGGCATTCAGGTATCTGTAGCTCTTCTCTGCTGGGACCTGCTGCCAGTGGGATAAGTGTGGGTGTTAGGCTGAAAAGTCAGGGGAAAAATTCATACTAGGAACCTCATTCAGCACTCAATATGTGAAATCCAGTCCTTGTTCACCACCTTCTCAGCAAACTGACTACATGATATTTGGCAGGTAATGGGGTGGAAGGTTTTTACTTTTTTGCCTTTGGATTTTTTTTTTCACTGAAGTCTATATTCATATAAAACTATTATTTTGTTTTCTTCAAATATGACAATTCAACTTTAACTCTCCTTACCAGCCATTAGGACAGTTCTGGTTTTTAAAAGTCCCAAAGGCCTGCTGAGCTCAGAGGCTGAAGTTACAGCCACAGCAGTGGGGAAGCCCTGGGAGCATCACTGCCCTCTCTTCCTGTCTCCTCATTCCCTGTAAAACTTCAGCTTTGAGCAAATATGGGGTCAGTGGGAAGGAAGCAGTGACTCCATATGTGCTTAAGCTGAAGTGTTTTGAAAGCTAACAGGAGAGCTAGGCATGTGGCCCTCAGTCTGGGATGTCCAAACTCTTGAGTGTCTCATCCTCACCAAAATCATAGATGAAAGCTAAAGAGACTTTGCTCCCAAACAGAAACAGTCAAAGGCAATTATTAATGATCATTAATGGTGCTAGTAAACTTATTGAATATTCAAATAGTGATAGAGCTCTATGTTTTCATAAGCCCTTAAGTGATTAAAGAGTCCAGGCGCCTCTGACTTTTCAATGGCTTGGGCATTACTTGTAATGTCCAAAGTGATATGCAAAGTTTGTAAAAACATTAAAGCATGTTCAGATTGCTTTGTTCTGGAAAATCTGTTGCTGTTGGAAAGAAGAAACCCACAAGATCAGTTTGTATAACAGCACGGAGGAGTATCGATACACTCCCTCCTAACTCTATTTGCAGGAAATGCCACTGCAGATCAACCTCCAAACGTCTGGAACTTATCAACAAGGCAGAGTTTAGTGCATTTCTCTGCCAACACTCATGCATTAAAGCAAATATATAGCCTCTTCAATATGAGAATGGGGAGAGATTCTAAAAAATAAAAACAGTTGATTTGGAAATTTCAAAGGAGTATCTTTAATGCATGTGAAATCTTCCATGTCAAAAGTTTTTGGGATTTTTTTTGTTTGGTTTTGGGGTTTTTTTGGGTTTTTTGTTTGGTTTTGGTTTTTTTTTAATGTCTTCTGAGCATTTTGTGTTCAAGAATAAATTATGGTTTTTATCTGTATCAACACAATTTTCATTGACTAATTTCAGGCAGGCAGAGGCAGAAGGAGGGGTATTGAGAAAAACTGACAGCAAAATTGATACTAAAACTTAAATGAAATAAAATATTTTATTTCAATGCAGCCGAAGAGCATTTCATTTGAATCACCATGACTTCACTTTTCATTTTTTTACAGTTTTTGGCAAAATGCAGATTTTTGAAGGAAAAGGAAAAGAACAACAAACAGTATCCAGCTAGTTGTCTTGTGAAGTCTCATCTAATACTCTGTGCTGCAAAGCCCTTGTAAGTCACTCTCTCTCTGGAGAGTAGAAGTAGCCAACCCAATGCAGCTGCAACACCAACACCTGGTTTTGGGGGAGCCTCAGCCTTTTGTGCTGGCTATTTGAATCCTGCAGCCTTCCCCCAGACAATCCACTTCTCCAAATGAGGGTGATGCTGAAGCAGCTGCCTAAATCGGGCACTGTGTCAACAGTTTAAATATTCACTGTTCTACGTGTTCTCACCAGCCCGAGGGAAAAGCAGGATCAGCCAGAGGATTGAACCTTGAATCCCACACATGGACTTTTTCCCCCAAACAGAGCTGTGCAGTCATGAACAGCCTGGAGAGAGCCCATATTCCCTTCCAACAGCCAGCTCTGTCACTCCGTTTCTCACACTAAAAGACTATGTGGGAAGACAGGGCTTTTCCATGACTGCAGGGTCTGTTTGGCTGGGCTGCTGCAAACACAGTGCAAAAGTAACTCAGCATCCCAGGATGTGTGTGCTGAAGGGATAAAAGGGATGAAGGCTCCTTCTCCATCAAACCGAGGAACTATTACTTCCATAGAAAACAAACAAACAAACAAACCTGCAAAACCTGCTTCATACAAACCACCATGAGGTTAAAGTTCTTGGGGTCAAACAACCCAGCAACAGATATTGCTGACAAGGATCGTATCAGGATCTGTACCAGCTTTACTGAAGTTTCGACATCACACTAAACACAGCACAGGAGTCTGGCTTTGCAATAATGGAGGCACAAATTATGACAGCAAGCTCTGTTGCTGGGAAAATAATCTCCAGAGGAGTTCCTGGTTAAAAATGTGACTTAGATAACCCAGTATGGACAGTGGTTTTGTATGATCATCTCAGTTTTAGTGCCAAAAATTCACCTCTGTAGCCTGTTTTAAATATCACTCTCATTCGCGCTGTGTATTTACAGGACAGGTCCCAGATCAAGATTTAGAAGAGCTCCCTAAAGCTCATTATACTGTGTCAAGGAAGGGTCTGACTTCAGCCTCTAGCCTATACCACATGGAAAAAAAATCCACATATCCCTTTCCCCCACACTTTCCCTCGTGTGGCAATAGAAGAGTTCATCTTCCGCACTCACACCACTCTCCGAGGAGATGCTGTCAGGTAAACTTGCAAAACCAATTAGAATGTGTAAGTCACTGAAATAAGCAGCAGTAGCAGCAGATAAGGCAGACACGACACTGTGTGCCTCATTCCCCATGTCTAAAATTTCTGCTGCACAAGCCCCGAGGGAAGAACTCTCTCCATGCATCACATTTTGGTGGCGTGCTACAGAGCTCACAGCAGCACTGTTTGGAAACGGCCCATCCACCACGTACCCAATCCCACAGGGTAGATCCGTCCTCACCCACCCACATCCTCACGCTGTATATTCTTTCACTCTGTGGGTTTGTTGGGGAATGATGAGTACATTTTCAGCTGGATTTATCTCTCTGTTGCTATGGGGAGACACACCCTCCCCAGGGTGCTGTGCAGATCACAACAGGAGCTGCTGCTGGGTTTGTTAAAATACTGAGTTTAAAGGCCGGTGCTGCAGGTGAAGCTGCATTTTAGGAGGGGACAGAAAGTCAGCACTGTGCTGAGCACCACCATCCAGGCCCCTGCTGGAGCAGGAACTGCTGCAGCATCTCAGTTCTGCACCTGGACATGACCATTGGCTGACAAAGACATCCCTCACCTGCCATGCACCTGCTGGCAAGATGGTTCCTCTGCTTAATATTGGATGACCAAGAGGATACACAAATACTATTTCACAGTTTTATTCCTAATTGCTCTTCCTTTTCCCAAGGCAAGTTTTTTTGTTGTTTTTTTTTTCTTTAATTCTAAATTTTGAGCAAAATCCATTCTGCCATTTTGAAGTCAGATGGGTGAAAATGAGCCAACTTTAAATCAGAGTTGCCAACTGGTTTAATTTAATTTGGTGAATTAATCATGAGCCTAGTTCTAAGTCCTTCTTCAAAAAACAACAACATGTTCTTAGATTCATGGGAATATATCCAGGGCTGTGTTTGCATTTAAAAACAAAAAGTAAGTTTCTGTCATGGAGACAAGCTCTCATAAATGTGACTGCTGGAGTCTGTTAGCCTAAGATAAATTAAAGAAATCTGCCTCTAAATGTTTATTAATCGGTAATAGATTTCAAGTCAAAACCAAAATTTTGGAGAAGTGGAAATGTAAATAACTCGTCATTATTGAACATTTGTGTCTAACAGTATTTCTGTACCCAGTCCAGAATCTCCTGGACATGTGTCTACCCCCCAAGCCTCCACAGGAGAATATAACTTTCTCCTCTTGGTCTCTCTCAAAACCGTTTTTCTGATCAGCTTTGCTGGACAAAGAAAAAGGGTTTAATTAATGCAGTATAAGCAAGGTTGGCACAGAAGTACAACTGTTCATTTTTACATTTTTTTGGACAAAGTTTCCACCTGGTTTCACGTTATGAAACACTGATGATGATTCACACTACTGGAGCATGTGAATGCCCCGGAGGTATGTAAGCAGAGCCAGAGTGACCACCCTAGAATGGTATAAACAAGAAAAACAGAAATGTAGATTTCAGGTCTCCAGATCCCCTGGTGCCATTCCACTGGAGCATGGCAGAATCGGAGCATTTCTGGTCTTAATAGGGAATGTACAAGGATTCTTCCTGCAGAGAAGAGCTTGCTCCTGCTCCGGTGGTGGTTTGTAAAGAGCAGATAGAACTGTCAACCCAATGAGATGACATTATTTACTGGTAGAGCTGTCCAGCTAAAGCAGTGGGATGCATTGGAATTCATGGAAGCAGGATAAGGTATCTGCTGTGCAACTTAGGAAGAAACTCACACAACCTATGGGTCACCCTAATTGTATGAAAAGGGTGTACACAGAAGGGTGTCAGGAAACATAAGGGCTTTAAACTGGCAGAGGTCAGGTTTATATTAGATATGAGGAAGAAATTCTTTACTGTGAGGGTGGGCAGGCCCTGGTACAGGTTGCCCAGAGAAGCTGTGGCTGCCCCACCCCTGGAAGTGTCCAAGGCCAGGCTGGACAGAGTTTGTAGCAACCAGGGCTAATGGAAGGTGTCCCTGCCCATGGTCCCTTCTGACCCAAACCATTCTGTGCTTCTATGATGAAACAGAAGAGGACATTTCATCATCACCTCACCACCCCAGATTGTTGCACACACATTGTCCTCCTTGCTGCTATTTGAAGTTCATAGACAAGGTCATGTTGAGGTGCTGGGATAGTGAAAAGCAGCTTTTTTAGAGAACTTAGAGGTGACTGGACAGTATTTTACAGAGCATCCATCCTTCCTGTGAAAATATCTTCAGATCAGCACTTCATCATCATTCTTTATGGCAGGGAAGCAATCGATGTGTAGACGGGCAAAAGGAAGATGAAACTGCTCAGCACTGAGGGAGTCTTTTGCAATTCCCCCTCAAACATGTGCCTCATACCTTTTGTTAAAGAAGGTCATTCGCAGGAAATTCCCTTCCATATGCAGCTCTCCAGAGCTAGCTAGATGTTCCTGTATGGCTTATAAATCACAGAGGCAGCTGTTACCATCAGCATTTTCCTACTCCCTTGAAGTACTAACAGCCACAGCAGCTGCTGAGTCTGAAGTTAATTTCACAAATTAACCTGAGAGTATCCCACAGTCCCAGGACAGCAACCCCACCTGCTCCATGCATCTTCCTGGAGCTTGCAGCCTCAGCACTTCTGTAAGCTTTCCAGGAGGACAGGAAAGTCTTAGGAGGGGGAAACCTCAGCTGGTTGAGTGTTTCAGCCAGAAGGCAAATAAAGAAGAGATGATGTATTGTACAAAGGCAGAGGAGAAATAAAATACAGAGCAGAAATAAAAATGAGAGAGGGGAAAGGTTCCTAAGAGTATGAATGAAACACAGAAGGACATTCACAGTTGTCAGTTATGCTTAGAAAAGAGAGAAATTAGTAAGATGAGCTGGAAGAACTTGGTACTAGTGACAGCTAACCAGGTCACAGGGCCCAGAGTCCTTGGCAGGCTGAATACCTTTATTTTGTTTAATGGGCTGGTAATTTTTTCAATACCCTGGTGGACTCACACGCACCCCAAGTTTTCCCATGGAGATTTGTCTTCGCTCTGTTTTGTGTGTCTGGGGTGTGGAAGCTTCTTGTGAACCCAGCCCTACTTCTCCCCATTTCAGCAGTAGGGGCTAAGCCATGAGCCCACTACCTTGCTCTGCCTCACCTGGGACCTAGTCCTGGTATCAGCTGTGCTGCTGATGGGTCCGTGCTCAGCTCTGTCCTGGCTTGCTGGTGGGGCTGGCATTGGATTTTTCTCTTCATCTCACATTTTTCTCATAGTTCCTGGGCTGTCAGTTAATCTCATTGCCAGCTCTCTCTGCTTGGGTGCTGTGGGACTGTGATTGACCTTGTCACAAATGGTGGAGCAGCTCTGTTCCTCCTGCTTCCCCTCATCGCAGAAGATCTAGCAGCATTTCATAACAGGACTTCTGAGACAACTCCTCGCTTTAAAAAGGTAAAATCTGAGACAGACAAAACAGATCTGGTGAAAGCCCTGCCCTCCAAGGCTGGGATGCAAGAGGCCCTGAACTCTTGGAGAAGGGGTGGGGTGGTGTGGCAAGTTTTTTAAGGAAGTCTTGAAGCGTGAAGTGACTCCCTCAGGGGTGCTGAATGTGCTCCATGGTATCCAGTGCCTCAGAGTTCGGGTTTGAACAGGGTGTTTCTTCATACTGAAATTGTTGAGCTCTGTTTTATGCTTGCCCTTCAAGTGGTAGAAAATGGGACTTTGTGAAATGCCATGCATAACTCCTGCAGGCACTGCACCTGGGAGGGGGTCAGGGCCCAGAATGGCTGGGAAATGCATTTGCTAATGTAGATGAATGAATGGTGAGCTCCAGTAATTGATTTGGGTTTCTGTCCCTAGAAATCCATTACCTACATGGGGTTTGTATTTCCCCTTAATGCCAACTAATTAAGTGATTTATTGCTATCAATACCTAGCAAGAAGGAAGGAAGGTGGCTGAGGGAGACTGGAGCAACCAGAGCAGGGTCTCTTTGATTGCCAAAGGATGCCTGATTTCCTTGCTCCAGCCATGCTCAACAGAGAGTTCTATCTTCCTGCCTAATCAGAGGCTGAGAGATCAAGATTGCCAAGTGTCTGAGTTGCACCTCAATTCTTCATAGACCAAATAGATCTTTCCAGGGACCTTGGCAGAGGAGTGCTCCCCTGGATGTACTTACTTTGTAGTTTGTGTGCTGGGAGTCTGCATGACTAGTGCTGGTCTGTGGGGTGAGGGATCTGAGCAGTAAATGTGGCCTTTTCCTGAGACTTGGTCACTCTCCACACTTAGCAGGGAGTGGGCAGAGGTGTGCAGTTGCTTTCTTTTACCCCGTGGTCAGCAAACTCCTTTGATCAGGACCTTTTCTTTATGGTGCAGGGGGCTATCTCATGATAATCCCACAGGTGAGGAATTTCCCTGAACATGACCAAAAGGGCCTTGAAGACAGGCAGTGGAATAACAGAGGGAGTATTGAGCCTGTCTGCTTCATACCATTTCTGGATCCTTTCCAAGGCACAAACTCACTCCCTACCAGTCGAGGGTCAAACTCACTCCCTACCAGCTTCTGGAGAACATGCTCTGGGGATGCAGTCCATGACCTCTTCAACAGTAAGCATTCTGTTATTCAGGTGAACTGGAAAGTCATTGAAATGGGAGGGGTGGACCAGCCTGGTATGCCCTGCCCACCCCAGAGGTGTGGGACCTGGTGCTTCCAACCCTTTGGGCAGAGAAAGGAGTTGAGTCTGCCCACATCCTGACTCTAACTGCTGAGCCTATGGAAGGATTTTTCCTCCTGCCCCAGTTCTGTAAGACTACTTAGTTTCTTCATTTCTTTTCTTCCTATGAGGCTAAAAAAAGAATTAAGCCTTCTGTATGAAATATCTGATTCAGTGTAAAGCCATTCATTCTTCATCTCCCACCCTTCTGTGAGAATTGCTTCTTCACTTTGACTAACAAAAAATAGTGTGTTTGCGTGAGCACAGCCCTACATACAGGAGGAAATGAAAGTTCAGCATTGCTCAGAGTTTTGGGCTCTGATATTCTTGAACACATTGTGTTAAACAAGAAGAATTTGAGCTACCCCTTCTACAGAAAAGGGATATGTTTGAAGAGCATGTTTGACTATTCAAGATCTGAGTGCAGTTGAGCATGTGCAGAATTTACAGTGTCAGAGCTGAGGTGACGTCCCTTGTCCTGGTGGGGGTAAGGACAAGGAATCTGCTTCTCTCATGTGTGAGCTGTGCTGAACCAGCCTCAGCTGCAGGACTGGAGAGGCATGTCTGCTAGAGGAGAATAGAGCCCTCATATCTACTTGTACTTTTGATTCCAAGAATTGTTCTTAGGTAAAGAGCACTTTGATTAAAAGAACTAATTTACAAAGCAACAGTAAACAAAGAAAATCCTTGTGTGATCTCTGTACAACAATAGTCACAGCACCTCATTGCTTCTAAGCTCCAAAGACCAACTTGACATTTCATTCCAGCTCCTCTGCAGAAGCAACAGGAACAATGGGGATCAGAGAGGTCACGCAAACCTTCAGTGTTCTCTGGGTCCTTCAACAACCAGCTCTTCCTGAGTAGGGTTGTGGTTACCCCAGGACAATATTTTCTCATGAAGCAGTGGGGTCCCAGGCATTCTGCCCCTCAGATTCCACTTCAGGAGGAGCTTCCTGTGTAATGGCACATTAGATTTACACTTCCTGACTGGTTTTCTGCTGTCTTATTTAACAAATGTATTACAGGGCTCTGTACTGCTCTTAGATGATTTTCATAGCTTTTTCTTCACAATGTCTGTTCCAGCCTTCTCATTCAGGACCTTCAAAAAGTCACACAAAGTCAGTCTCAAAACTGAATATCAACACCTTGATCCTGCTTGTATATGTGAAGTCCCCTGACATCTTGTTGCCCAGGGAAGTTGTGGATGCCCCATCCCTGGAAGTGTGCAAGGCTGGGTTGGATGAGGCTCTGAGCAACCTGGTCTAGTGCAAGGTGTCCCTGCCCATGGCAGAGGGATTGGAACTAGATGAGCTTTAAAGTCCCTTACAACCCAAACAATTCCATGATCCTGTGATTCTGTCTTCAGGAACTGATGCAGGGAAAGTAATGGAAAGGTTCTGACCCAGCGTGAGCAGCTCTAGTCCTGGGTTCCTTTTCACACAACCCCTTCTGCACTGCTGTGGTATATATCTAATTCCCTGCTGCATGTCCTTCCACACACAGTGTTGCTGTGGTGATGTTAATTCAGCTGGTGACGAACATCATCATTTTTGGTCTCCATCCTGATTTTACCTGAGATCAGGCTCAAATAGAGAGGCACTCTGTTTAAAGGCATAAAAAGTGGCACTAAGTTATGTAAGGAGTGGGGAGAGTGGACTGACCATCTCAGAAGGTGCAACACTTTGTCCATACTGAATATTGGAAAGAGAAACCCCTTTAGGGAAAGGCTGTGGGGAAGCTGATTCTCAAGAGTGTTATGTCTTGGTATACATAGCTCCACACATCTTGATGTGGAGCTCAGTCCCCAGGAAATCTGGATCTGTGGCTTGGTTTGTTGTGCTCGAAGCTGAGACTGTACCACGTGTCTTGCTCTTCACAGAGGATCAAGAGCTCTTCTTGTGTACATGTCCTTCCTTTCTGATTTAATTTGGTCCTAATTAATTTTCACAGGAAGAGAATGAGAGGCAGAATTGCAACAGAAGAAATTCTATTAGATAAAAGGAAAAACTTTCCATAGTGAAAGCAGTTAGCCATCAAATCACAGACTCGGGTATGCAGTGAGATCTTTCTGCTTGAAATACTCATTATTTGACTGAACAGACCTGAAGACCTAAGTTAACTTCAAAGGTGGTCCTGCTTTGATCAAAGGTTAGACCAGAGACCTGTAGAGCTCCCTCCCACCTGAGTTATTACGTTGGCTTGTTTTCACCTGCTCCTTACTCCACACCACCAGTCTCAGCATTGGGTGCCACAATACCAAAGGACATGGTCCAGACCCGGGGAAAGAGCTCAGGTGTGCAGACATGATTCTGGAATAGGATTCAGTGAAGCAAACTGATTTGAGTGCAGGAGAGTAAAAATAAAACACTGCCTTTATCACTGGGCTGTGCCCAGAGGCCAAGGAATTAAACCAGAAACACACACAGGCATTGGGATGGGGAGTTATTTAATCAACTGGAATTAGCTGTGGGGTTTGTCACTTCAGCTTTTAGTGTTTGGAGTGATTACAATTAAAATGCAAAGTTCTGACCGTTTAAGTGCTCTGTGCTAATTGGGGGATCAGTGGGCTGTGTTTTCCCTTTCTCCTCTAATTTCTTTTATGGCTTTGTTTCCAGTGCAGAAGGTGTGGCAAGACCAGGGATTTGAAATGAGGGCAAGAGGTGGGGAACTCAAAATCAAAACTGTGTGGGCAATTCCTCCAAAACTGGGATGAGTAGGAAGCAGGGGTCTTTCCTGCACAGGCAACAAACCCTTGCGAAGGGATGTGGTAATCCTGTTTTCCTCTCCCCTGATTAATTTTTAAGCTCTGGTGCAACAGCTCTGGGACTTCATTGAATGAGATGGCTGGTCAAGAGTTTGTATGTTTTTGTAGCTACTCTGTGATGAAAGAACTGTTTCTCAAAGCAGCCCTTTTCTTCTCCAGTGGGTACTTTTCCAGGGTGAGGTCTGGTTTTTGAAGAGGGCAACTGAAGAGTTGTCACACCAGTCTTTTCATACACTCCCATACAAGCAACTAGCAGCCCACGGTATGCACTCCTGAGGTAGATGTGGGCACCAATTATTACACTCATGTTGCTGCCCCAAATCAGCAAGATGCATGTAAGGGGTAAATCCCACTAGGATTACTCAAGTGAACAGGGAAAGGGAACAATCCAAGGTCTCTGACATGCACAGAGTGGAGACTTCATGTACAAGTGGTGCCCGAGGAAGTGCCTTGCACATGGTCACTGCAGTTAGTAGTGGGGTCAGCTCTACTTTGGGCCCTGCCTAAGCAACCAGCAGGGACCAGCTTTATGGTGGGGTCAGGATTCAGGGGCATTTGAGGTACGGGCATCACAAAAATGTTGCTATTCCCACCCAAAATCTACTTTGTCAGCAATGCTTCACAGAGAGCTGTGGTCAGCAGTGAGGGGGAGCTGAGCAAAATCACTGCTGTCTGCTGAATTCATCTTTTAAGCAGCTGACTTCTCCTTATGCTTGTTCCTATCCCAGCCCATTAACAAGGTGACATGTTACCCCTTCCTTTTTGATGGAGAGAAAACCTGCCACTCAACAAGGTAATGCCAGCACAGCAGGGAGCAGAGCCACCAAAAGCCTTGATAAACATGCCAGGGGGGTTTGCGGAGTGCAGTGAGGACCAGCAGAGAGAGACCTGGGGATGCAGCAAGTCACATGAGGGCAAATGGTCCTGGAGAGCCCTTCCTCAGAGGAGTGTTACAGCAATCCTCTACAAACTCCATGACACGCTCTGGAGGAAGGCAAGCATTCCACATCTCCTTAACAGGAAGCAGCTGCAGCACTTAACAAATTAAATAAAACCCCAGGCTCCCCATCTTGAATCCCCCTTTTTCTGGACTGACTGCCAGTGTGCTGCAGGACTGGGATGGATGGCAGGAAGGGTCTGTCTCCAGCTGCAGACCAGGGAAGGCTCCGAAAGGGTTGAGAGGAGGTGAATCCCTCCTCAGACACACGCAGAGGAGAGCGAGTGAGGGGCCATGGCCAGTGGGAAGTCTCTGTCCCTAATGAATCCTTCTCATGCCCAGCCAAGCACATCAGCAGAGCAGCCCCATCCCCAGGGAAGGGGAGGGGTCCCAGAGGCTCTGCCACGGAGTACCCTGTGATGCAGCTCCCACTCTCGCTCCAATGGTCTCCAGAGATGGGCAGCAATGTGTGAAACATGTTCATCTTTTGGGGTTTTTTACATGAATTCAGCAAGATTTACCATGAGAAAGGGGGCAAGGAGAAAGGAAAATACCTTCTCATCCTAGTGGAGGGTTTGGGGAAGCAGAGTTGAGGAGAGGAGAGGTGTGACCTGAGCTGCAGGGTTGGCTGGTGGCTCCCAGATCCTTCTGGGAACAGCTGCCCAGTCAAACAGGCATGCAGCAACTGCAAGCAGCATCCATACTTCTGCTGGGGTGTGTGTCTTAGATGGAGGTTCCCAGGACTGGCTCCCTTTGGGGGTGCAGCTGTGTTTGGGTTGTTGCTGCCAAACAGGCAGGCAGAGGAAGTAGGAAGAGCTGGAGTATGAAACCACATGTGGGGGAGAGGTTACTATACACAGAGCTCTCACTTCCCTATAATCTCCAAAGCAGGAGGGAGATGTTTAATGGAAATGTGCCGGACTGGGATGGAAAGAATTTCTTTTAACATCTCAATTCAAAGTGCTTTAAAAGGAAGTGTTGTTGAGGCAAACTCTAAACTAAAGGGCATGAGGGTTTTCAGCCTGTCTTCCTGAAGGAAAACTCAGAGGTACAGAGAAGCAAACCACCCTTGCCTAGAAGTCCAGGATTGTTCGCTTCCCCCCCTTCAAACACCTAAATGGAAACACAGAACAACATGTCATCACCATTGCCAAGTCACCTGCTTGAGAGCAGCCTTGGGTGGAAAAGGGACTTTCCAGAAACCACTGGGAGGATGGATAACCAACCCAGTGCTAGGATCACCCTAGGTTCTGTGGGAACTTGGTGTGTATAGTATGGGAAGGCAGGAAGGCAGAGCTGGGATGAGAAGGAGACACTGGGATTTCTCCATAGTCTAGACCAATGTACAACTGGGATGTTCTCCTGAATGTAGCCAAACTCTCGAGCACCAAATGCCCAAAGGAAACATAATGTGCCAGCTCCTAAGGACCAATCTGATAAGATCCCAGCCTGCACAAATGAAGAAAGAATTGCATTCAGAGATGACACTCCGGAAAAAGGCGGAAAGTACCATTTACAGCCATTTTCCTAAGTGAACAGAGGAGAAGAGAGAATCCCCCAGAAAGAAGGTGAAACTGGAACTCCAGTTCCTGACTCAGACATTGTCTTCTGATCACAGGAGGCCAATGAGACTTCTTGTGTGATCTGGCTCCTTACCTCAAAAGTAATTGGGGGAATAGGAGAGGGTTGGCCTCTTGTATATCACTGCTGTCCAGTGAAACATGCAGACTGAGCCACCAGCATGACTGTTTGGAAGGAATTTCGGAGCATCCTTGGGAGCCAAGCAGTGCCTCTTGAGGCCTTGGATGCTTCTATTCCTGGCACTGAGATGCTTCTGGAGCCAGGAGGGAGAATAGCCGCTCAAAGAAAAAGTCAGTTTTCTTGTCCTCCTGACAAATGAATTTAAACTGAACCAGAATTTTGAGCAAAGCTGATAATAGCTGTGCTATTTTAATCCATCTGTGTCTCCCTTGCCTCAGCATCAGCACCGACGTCAAAGGCTGCTCAGCCAGGAAAGACCCTGGGTAGATCTCTGGGAGCTGGAGCTTGGCAGTGGCACGGGAGGATTGGAATGCACAGGCGGCCGCAGCCCTGTCTCTGCTAATTGGCTCTGCTCCTCTGGATGGAGCAACGAGTCCTCCCCAGCCGAGCACAAACAATGTTGAGGAAGTTTCCTCCTGCAAGAACAAATCTCAAACCCATATAGCCTTAATAAATAAATAAGGTTCCATGCTCTGCTCCCAGATGCCACTGCGGAAATCCAGAATAAGTTCAGTGGATGAATTCCAAATAGACCAGTGTCAGGGAGAGCCGAATTTAGCCTGAATGACAGAGGAGGGAAATGAGATGCTTTTGCTCACTGCATTGAAGCATAAACATAATTTCCCTTGTGAAGTTTTCTAGTGATTCTCTGAAATTTAACAAAAGGAAACCGTGGCTCCTCAGCTTTGTTTCTTTCTTTAGCTGCCCTTTGCTGTTTGTCCCATGTGTGTCTGAGGTGCAGTGCCACAGAGGAGCATGTCCTTGGGGTTGTTAAAGTCAGGTGTATCCCAGGTGGGCTCCCTGACATCAGGGATTCCTGTCACAGCACAGGGAACAGCCAGCTGAAAGACCTACCATGACCCTGGCTGCAGTCCCTTCTGCCTAAATTTGTATCCCACCTCTGGTGATAATGGAGAAAAATCTCTTCTTTCCCATGAATTAGGGCAAAGTGCTCCTTGATCTCCGCTTGAAGCATATCAGCTGAGCACATGAAAATTGCAAGAAAGACAGAGGTGATTTGGTTTTACTTCTTTAGCTTTTTTCCTTGTAACTTATCTTGTCCCAGTTCCAAGTGGATTTTTTTAGCTCAATTATCTTTTTCCTTGTCCATCCCCAAATTTAGCAGAAGGTTGTGTAAAAAAACAAAACAAAACTGAACCAAATAAAACTAAATGAAAGCCAGTAAAAACAAAACACAACAAACAAACAAACAAAAACCAAAGCAAAACAGTTTCTTTGTAACCAAACTGATGTCAGCATCTGTGGAAATTAAATATTTAGCCCAGGATTCAGTGCTTATCCTTCTGGTGTCAGCTCTAATCTGAGCTGCCACTTAAGAAAAGGAACAAAAAATAAAAAAATAGTCTAACCTTTTCCCTTACGATGTTGGTTTCAGAGATGTAAATTCAGTACTCAGAATTCATCATAATGCGTTTCTCTGCACATAGAAGATTGTTCGGGGGAACTCGTGATGTCCCACCATGGCTTCTGCAGCTCATCTGCACTGTTGCCTCTTTCCCTCCCTACCCGCAGCTCCCTCTCCGTGTGCTCATCTCATTCCCGAATGCCAGTGCTGACACACCCCAGGGGAACACCAGCAGCTTCAGGTCCTGTGGGACACTGAGATTTTTGGCTTAGTTGTGTTATTTTCTCTCACTGTGCTCTAACCTGGTGATGGATGGCTCTGCTCTGGTGGGCATGAGGGTGAGGGAGCAGGCTGGCAGAGAGGAGGGGGAGTTTCACCTCTCCAGACCATGCCAAACTCCAGGCCAGGTTGCCCTAACACAAACTTGTTAATCCATCTTTAAGGCTGCTTTAAACTGACCTTTAAAAAATCCTTCATGATTTTCTGTTCAGGGATTTGGTTTTGATTTATTTTTGGAAGCAGTAACAACAAAACAACAAAAACTCAAATAATATTTTTAGCTTTGGACACCCCAGGAGCCTCAGCAAATCCAAAAATATACCTGAAAAGCAAGACGGGTGGTCTGGTTTACCCATAAATGCCACAAAAATACTAACGCCAGGAGAAGCCTTTCTTTTAAATGCTAAATGTAAATGAGTTTTTTGAACCAAAATAGAAGTTGATATATTAGATTTGACCTTTGTTGCCTGATCTTGCCCAGTGCAGGTGCTTTTTTGTTAACATACTGATAATCTGGGACCTTCCCACACCAGAATTCAACCTTGGTGTATCTCGGACAAAACCATGAGGTTGTGAGCAAGGCCGGGGGTGCAGGAGAGCCCATGAGTGTCAGGGTCTGTCCAGTTTGGGCAAACCCTCTGTCACTCTGCTGCTCTCCATGCTGAGGGTGCCTGGCCAGTCTTGCTGGATTCTGGTGAGGAATCTCCTTCAAGGAGCCCCCTCATTCCCTTGCTCTAGGTACTGGTGGAAGGGATCATGCAGTCTGACCTCAACACAGAGCTGACAACATCACTAGACCTGCTCAGTGTAGTTTTCTCCTGTGAAAAGCCAATGAAATAGCAGTGGTGATGGGAAGCCAAGGGAACAGAATCATAAAATCATAAAACTGAAAACTACCATGTTCACTACTAAACCATGACCCCAGGTGCCACATCCACACATTTTTGAACACTTTCAAGGATGGTGACTCTACCACTGCCCTGGGCAGTCTGCTCACCTTCAGTTACAAAATTTTCCGTGATAGCCAGTCTAAATCTGCCCTGGCAAAACTCAAAGCCTTATCCTGTCATTTGTTACCTGAGAGAAGAGACTGACACCAACCTCACTACAACCTCCTTTCAGGGAGTTGTGGAGACTGATAAAGTGCTTTTCTTGCAGCTGAGGGTCTTGCATGGATTATTTATGGTTCAGGAATAGATGGTTTCTATTATTCTCTTATTCTTCAGAGTATGGCTGAACACTTTATCTGAAGGCTGGTCTGGAGAGTGTCTTCACCTCATCCAAACAGACCAGTTGTCCCCACTTGAGAGAAGTCATGGACTCCCTGGAGGACTGCCAGCTCTCCCCTTGTCCCTCTGCTTCAACGTTGATGCTGGGAGTCAGCGTGCTGTGTTTGCTTTTAATGACCACAGCAATGTTCTCACTGCAGATGAGCCTGCATGTGTCTAAAGCAGCAAAATAAATTCCCCCTGACCCCTCTCCCCAGCCAAAAATGAAGAGTACAGCAAGGTTGGAGGGGAAATGGTGCAGCTGGGTATCCTGCCTGCTCAGCTTCAGCAAAGGCATGAATCCTTCTCTCGATGAGCTTCCTCCCCAGTCTGCCAAGTCCATCCCCCAGGGATGGGGAGGGAAGGGAAGGGAAGGGGTGCTGGGGGCAGGGAGGCACTGGCAGCAAGGCAGTGGCAAGGACACAGGGAAAGGCGTACAAGAAGAGGTCTGAGAGGCTGCATGAGGGCAATAGAAAGGAAAGACACCAGAGCAATGGCCATGCAGCATCTCCATAAATCCACAGGAAAAATCTTTCAGTCCCGTCTTGCTGGAGGCACCAGTTAAGGTTGGGCACTGCTCTGTAAAGCAGGAATGGCCTTTTGTGCCCAAACATCACTGTGGCACAGCTCATGGTGCCTGCCCTGCTCCTGCCATCCCCACCTGGAGTGGGAGATCATAGAATCACAGAATGATTTGGGGTGGAAGGGACCTTAAAGATCATCTCTTCCAACCCCCTGCCGTGGCAGAGACACCTTCCACTAGACCAAGTGCTTGTTCTCAACATGTTGGGGCTGGACCCCTGAGAGGGATGTGCAGGTGCAAGCCTCTGGAGCAAGGCAGTCTTTTCTCCTTAACATTTGTGCATTTGGATTTGTTTCATGGATTATTGGTGCTGCCCTAATGCTTCATGGAGCTTCAGGTGGGCAATAAGGCAAAAGTAGACCAGTTCCCTGTAGCAAATGTGCTCTCTGGTCTTCCACCAGCTTTTTCTTCTGCTGTAACAAGTCAAATTCAGGTTTTCCTGGATTTGAGTGCTTTGCTTTTAACTCACTTGTGGCTTTCTTTTTACCTTTGATCCCTGTGACTGGGTAAAACCCACAGAGCAAATGATGGCTGCCCTCCTTCACCTTTCATTGCAAGGCTGAAATTTTGCCTTAGTTCATGAAAAGCTTTTGAACTGAGGATGAGCCTTAGGCCACAGGTCTCCAACCCTTTTATTTCATCTGGGAGTCTAGATATAGGGTCTATTGGGTACATGGACCATGCCTTACCTTACAGAAGGACAGAGAGGGGTTGTGTCCTGATAAATTCCTTTATAACAACCAGAGAACACTTCTGTAAGACCAAAAGTAGATGTTAGACAAGGAAGGTCTCAATAAATTTAACATTTTTGAAAAATAATCAAAAAAGCCCTATATAAACATGCTCTAAACAAAAAGACCAATCTTTTTTTCGCAAATGTATGTCCACTCATAACTCAAAATACATGGCATTTAAACAATCAACAGGGAAATGAAACACACAAATTAAAGGACAGTGTTTCAGCTGCTCAAATGTTCTTATTTGGTCAATTTTAGAACTTATTTTTTCATTTGAATTTCCATTTCCATTTTGAAATTTGCATCCTCATTTAGGCTGAAAAAATGCATATGAAACATTAAAACCACACCTGAACTGGAAATTAAAAAAAAACATTTCCCTCTGCTTTTAAATGGCTCATTTCCCAGGCTGTCAGCCACCCACCCAGCTCTTTGCAAAGTCCCTTTGGGCACAAGTAGTCTGCCAAGAGCTCATTTCTGCAGTCCCAGCCCTGCAAAATGCTGCTGCTGTTCCCACAAAGGCGTGATCTCTCAGTGGGATGCCCCAAGAAACATCTGTTTGGTAAGCCACTCTTGGCTGCTGGAGGGCAGGAAGGCTCTGCAGAAGGATCTGGACAGGCTGGATCCATGGGCTGAGACCAACTGTATGAGCTTCAACAAAGCTGAGTGTTAGGTCCTGCCCTTGTGTCACAACAACCCCCTGCAGCTCCAGGCTGGTGCAGAGTGGCTGGAAAGCACCCAGTGGGGAAACGACCTGGGGGTGCTGTTTGGCAGCACCTAAACATGAGCCAGAGTGTGCCCAGGTGGGCAAGAAGGTCAATGGCACCTGGGTTGTGGCACCAATAGTGTGGCAGCAGGACCAGGGCAGTGACTGTCCCCCTGTGCTGGGCACTGGTGAGGCCACAACTCAAATCCCTGGGTTCAGTTTTGAGCCCCTCATGACAAGACAGACATTGAGGGGCTGGAGTGTGTCCAGAGAAGGGCAACAGAGCCTTGAGGAAAGTAAACCATTGTCTCACCACCCCCCTGCTTTACTTACAGAGCAGAAGGTGAAGTCCTTGTTACATTGAGCACTGTTCAAACTGGACAATAGGAAAACAGTCCAGTATAAGGCCTATGCTTCTATTTCTGCTTCCTGTAAACAGCCTGGATTGTGGAAGATTCATGGACCAGATGAAACAGCTGAAATGGACACTGCTCTCTGTGTGGAGAGCAAACCATCTCCATGGAGCTGCACCAGTTACCAGAACTGGGAGCTGATTCAGGTGAACAATGCCAGTATGGGTGCCTTCAGTTTGGGTTAAGAAGTGTTTATTCTGGAGGCATTGGAGTTAATTATGATGTTTTCCTCATTAGCTCAGACTAATTTGAAAAAGGAAATTAGGGCATCCATGTGGCATTTGCCCATGTCTAATGAAATGCACTTAAAAACCTGAATTTAAAGCAATTGTTGATTTTCTTTTTGGAGTTGGTTTAATTATACCGGTTTAGAAAAAAAGGTCTTTACATGTTGGATGCTCCTGTGAAAAAGTTACTATTTGTCTAGTTATCTCACTAGAATTATGCTGTTAAAAACACTTCACTGGGAATATAGAAAAAAGGAAAGGACCAGAAGTAATTTAGACCCCACCAAGCAATTGCCTACTCATACCCTTCCAGAATTTATGCACATATTTTCATTATTTATATTGTTTATATGAATGCACCTGTCCTGTTGGGTGAGGGTGGTGAGGCACTGAGGGTTGCCCAGGGAAGCTGTGGCTGCCCCATCCCTGGGAGTGCCCAAGGCTGGATGGGGCTTGGAGCAACCTGGGATAGTGGAAGGTGCCCCTGCCCATGGCAGGGCATGGGACAAGATGGACTTTAAGATCCCTTCCAACTCAAACCATTATGTGGTTCTCTATGAAATCAGCCCAAAACAGAGCAGAGCAAAGGTATCCAAGCTGCCTTGGGGTATTTCAGTGTGATACTAATCTGAGCTTGCCAGGGGTTCTAAGCTTGGGTGCAACCCCCAGAGAACACCAGGGGCAAGTCCTGTGGGTCTTTGTCTCTCCTGAGGTTTTTGGACTCTGGTTTTAGCCCCAGCCAAAGCTCAGAAGCAGACATCCATGAACATATTAACTAGTGGGCATGTGAAGACAGCAAGTTAATTCAATTGTATTACAGCTGAGGTAGATTTAGATCTCTACAAAGTCTGGCACTGGTTCCTATTTTTCACCTAAAGTGTTCTCTTCAATCTTAAAAATGGCTTTGATATGTGCTGAGTTCCGGAGAGGCTGTGATCAATTTGTTAGAATGAGTTTATTAAAGAGGAGAATCCTCAGAAGAAGAAATTGGGAACATGGCACCTGTAATTATCTCCATCAATTGAGATGGATTCTGAAAACCTTCCTCTCTCCAGCTTTGCTGCAGCTCTGGTATTTCTTACACACATTGTATCTCTGAGCTGTGCTGGTTGATCTGCTTTTCTCCCCTGAGCACTGGGAGATTTGTCCTCTCTCTTCCCCACAGTGCCATGAATAATCAAAACAAATATGCCAAACTGCTGACATTTTTTTCTTTTTGAAGTAGACCCAACCTATGTGCAAGTTTAGGTCAAATCCCACAGTTTCAGCCAAAAGCATACAGGACATGTTGAAACATTTTTGTTTTGACATCAAGCTAAAATATTTTGAAATGGCCTTTTTTTAAATTTCAAAACTGATGCAAATTTTGTTTAGCCTAACATTAAAAACCAGACTAGAAAATAAATGACATTTTTCTCTTTCTGTTGAAGGAACCACTTAGGCCTGGCTTTGTTTTGCCAAAATAGTTGACCCAAATTTCCTCTGCTTTCTTTAGGTTCAGCTACTCACATGAAAAATAGTCTGTTCAGCTATAATTCACAATTTCTTCTAGTTTCTTGTCTTCTGCCCTGGCTTTCCCCATGCATGGTCTGTTGCCCCCTTTCCCCATCCAGTTTGGTGCCAGCCCTCACTAAACCCCCCTCTGTGCATGATGCACTCCCTTCTCTCAAGGCAGTTTCTCGGTGGAGGGCCATTTAATTGTTTGGCATAATTCCCTTATTATTCAGCACCACAAATATATGTACACATAATAGGAATGAA
The DNA here is from genome assembly GCA_013400415.1 of Scytalopus superciliaris. Classification (NCBI taxonomy): domain Eukaryota; kingdom Metazoa; phylum Chordata; class Aves; order Passeriformes; family Rhinocryptidae; genus Scytalopus; species Scytalopus superciliaris. The sequence continues at coordinate 222,516 of VXBX01004412.1, forward strand.
TAATGGATGCTAATAATGCATAATTAATTCATGATAAGTGTCTGTTACAAAGTCAGCATCAGAAGCGGGATCACCACAGGGAAATTCCCCATCCCCCTCTCAGGCTCCCAATGAGGGATTTGAAAAGACCTGAGCTCAGTATGTGCTACAGTGCCCCCCTCATTATGGGCAGGGGGTCTGGGGGAGGAGGAGAGGCTGTCCTTGTGCACTCAGAGAAGAGGGAAGGACTGGAAACTGCTGTGTCAGGAGCTGAGTTACTCCCACATAGCACTGTGTGAAACTGGGATGGGAATCAGTTCCTCCCCTACCTGCTCCTCATCCTTCCCAGCCTAGGACAGGACACCAGATCAACACCAGTTGTTGTCCAAACTCCTGCTGCTGTCAGGGAAGACCTGGGAAGAGCCTTCTTTCTCATACTTAATCATATTTGTTCCCCATGTCACTATCAGTGAGGTTGGCACTCACACGACAGCTTTGATCTTCCCAACTGTGCTGTGGGAAGCCTGGCAGGGCCATGGTTGCCTGCTGAGGACCATTAAAGGCCACTTGTTAATGTACCTGATGTCTGAGGCTCTTTGCACAGAGTCCAAGAGCCGGGATTAGCCTTGGACATGAGCAAGAGTGAGTTCCTACAGATCCCAATGCCTGTTCTGCCACCCCACACCTCTTCTACCTCTTGTGCTTTCCACTGAGCATTAGCAAAGCCACAGATGGACTCTGGCTGGGACCAACCAGAAGGATGTGTATGTGATGGGAAAGGAGTATCCAGAACAAAGCTATTTCATATTCCGGAGTGCCACTGGCTGTCTCCAGTTAACAATTCCTGCCTGTGTGAACAGGGGCAACATCCCTTTGTTAGTTTACGGAGTCTGCTTGTGTGGTGAGTATGAACCCCACGTGTTCAGAAGGATCCTCATTTGTTCCCTGACAAGAAGGCAGAGCACTGTTCTGTCCAAGTGGACTATAGGCAAGGCTGCTGCCGTAATTTCATGCTCAGCCTTTGCATCTTTGTCACATCTGTGAGGGAGAGAGATGCAATGCCACATAGATTGTCTTAGCCATGGCCCGGAAAGGACCTTGGTCAGGCTCTGACCTCAGTCACAGGCATGGGGGACCACAGCACCACACACCACCAAGTTCTGAAGGCAGTGGTCAGAGGCTCTGATTTATGCCTTGGAGAAACCCTGCTCCCACCCCATTTCCACTGCTGCAGCCAGACTTGCAATGGTCAGGGGATAATAACAGCTTGAAATATCTTCACAACAGCACCAGTGGTGCTAGTGCTGAGCAACCATACAAAGACTTGTTCAGTAGCTTCTCTGCTGCTCACCTTCCCTTGACCCTGCTTCCCACACGTCCCTGTTTCCAGTTTGGCTGAAACAAGCTACTGCAGTGCCACTGCTCTGCATTACTGTTCCTTTTCCTCCTTCATGTTTGGCTCTACAATACTCTCCACTTGTCATCACTGACAGTGGAGCAGCTGCTGCCAGCCCAAGCCTTACTTAAGGGGAAAAAAAGTTTAAACTGCTCCAAAAGGAACTTTTCTGAGAGTTTCTACAACCAAGTCTTCAAACACAGCAGTAACCAGGGAGCCCTTGCATGATGCAAAGGGAGAGGAAGACAGTGCAAAAAATCCCCTGCAACAGGGATCTGACCCTGAGTTATGCTGAGGACCTTGTCTGTGTGGGGCCACCCTTGCCAGCAGTGATGGGGATGGTGGGGGACAGAGCTGGGCTTTGAAGATGCTGGATCCAAGGGACCAGCATGCCACCTATGGAACTGCAAATACCTCTCCTCCTGACCCAATATGCATCCAGCTTAGCATTTGTACCTTGCAGAGTATGGTCGTTCTTCCCTCTCTCACCCAGAACACACTCAGCAATTTCTGACTCTTCCTTTCCAATATAGTCTGGGACACTCACCCTCTCTCCAGACCCCAGGGCCACACTGCCTGACAGAGCAAGACACATCTATCCCTTATCCCTGTGGATCCTTGCCATGGTCTATCCCCCCTACCCAGGAGTCCTCTCCTTACTGCTGCCCTTTGCACAGCCCCATACCATCTTTCAAGGGATGGGAATGCTTTTCCTGTGCCATCCTGCAAACCACACATGAAGGAGCACTGCTGGCCCCTGGAACAAATTCTCACCCTCTCAAAGTCAGCAATACCACCAGTACAGTTTGTCCCACACTTTCACAAGTCAAGAATCATAGAACAGACCCACCATGGCAAACTTTCTCTTCCCAGCCTTGGCATGTGCTGCCTCCCAAATCCCTGCCTCAATGTGATGTGGAACATCACCAGCACACAAAAGGTCAGCTTTCCATTCTAAGCAATTCTAGGCATTTAAACTGTATCAAAAGCAGAAAAAGCTTATGATTCTGCACCACATAAAAACATGGTAAAATTGCAAAAATGTGTTTGACAAATCCATCAAGTTACATCAACAGGGAGCCTGGTGTTTCTGGATATCTCCATGCTTGCTACTGAAAGCAGTAGGAGTTAGCCAGAGGCTTTCACCAGAGCTGAGCTGCGCCTTGGAAAAGCAGTTTCCACAAGTTAATCTTATGCTCACAGCCGAGCACATGAGCCATGGGGCCTTATCCCCTCCATCTTTTCGAGGTCAGTACAAGGGCTGTGCAAGGGACAGTAAAAAGTTTGATTTGTTACTCCCCACCTACCAGATTACTTATTTCTTTGATTTCTAGGTTTGCCTGCTGCAAACTACCAACAAATCCTGATTTTCAGCCTTTGCTGTTTATCCAGTGACTGTCTGAGCATGGAGGCAGGTTTTTGTCTTTTCATCCTCCCTCTTCCATCTTGTCTACCCATGAAATCCAGCAGGACAGGAAAGCCAGGGAAAGGACAACCAATCTGGGTGCCAGCAGTACCCTCACCAGCCAGGGTGCAACCTCACCACATCAAACAAGCTGTACTGGTGACAGCTCTGGCGAGCCTGTGGTCACCATCAGGCAAGGGAAGATATTGCCCATGCACCAGTTCAGCTAGGAGTAGTTGAAGACAAAGCTAGAAACTGTGTCAGAGCTTAAGTAGAGCTCTTAGACTGAAAGGTGACATCGGAGGGGGGTCCCAGATGATGCTGATTCAAGCAACTAAAGACTATTAATGAACACAAAAGCCTGGAAAAAAACTCCTTTCATTTCCCTCTCTGGCGTAATATGTGTAATTTTTCCTTTATCAGTCTGTCTGATCATGACATACAGTAGTCATTCTCCCAAGAGAGATAAATGCTACAAAAAAGACACAGTACCAAGGGAAAAACAAGTATGCTGACAGTGCTCCAGGTGGGGAAACCACACAGGCATTTGCGTGAAGCAAGTCCCACCCCTACCCACAAAACACTCCAGGAACCACTCAGTATGGGGGAAGCTTGGTGAAAAGTCTGGGAAGGAGGAAAACAGGTGTCAATGTCAGCCCTCAAGGAGAACATGACCATTATGCCAGGAAGAAACAGACTAAAGTCAACTTTGGTCACCTGGTTGCCACCATGTCATCATTCCCCTTTGCACAAAGGTTACATCACCCTCAGCCCTGCAGGTTTTATATCACTTTTCCTGCTCTGTCAGGGAAATGAAACGGCATACAAAGGGTGACAGGCTGGCATCCAAGAGCAGACAGGTCTTCAAAAGTCTGCCTGGGAAGAGAGAGTCTGCCTTCAGACAGAGCTGGACTGGTGTAGCACAGGCAGCTTTGCCTGATACAGAAACCTCTGAGTTTATCTTTACAGCTCCCAGGATAAAGTCAGGAACTGTCTTCAAGCAAATATTTAGGAAAAGGGTAGCTGAGTGAGAAGGAGGTGTGAAGGTCTGACTGAGAATAAAAATAAGTCTCAATGTTTGCTGCTTCTCCTCCCTGCAGGTGTCCAAATCTCCCCTTGGACAAAACTCGTTGTGCAGTCAGTCCTGAATTGGCCAGACTGGAAACCCTCCACTAGAGATTCCCCTGGAGTCATTGTAGTCCAGGGTGTGTGGGAACAAAATCTGGCCATGGATGATAGCAGGGCATATTTGTATGGGAAGTGTGTGCAGGAGAAGGGTTAGTATCAGAACATTTTGATGCTCTTGACAAGAAAACACATTATTTTCCTCTAAGCAGTGCATTGCATGTGGTTCGCTTGCTCGAATAAATTGAGTATCATATTGGATCATATTGTACCCAAAACCAATCTCCTGCATCTACCAATCCATCTGTTTATGTTGAAGAATTCCCAGAATGTGAACATGTCTACAAGTGTTTATTTAAAGTATTTGGCCTTGCTAAAGACTTCTTGTAATTGTTTTGGAAATGAAGAGCATTGCCCTTAGTGCAGCTGTGCTGCAGTTTGCAGAGGGGTGTTGCTGTTCTGAGCTGTGAAAAGGGCACATTGGCTGGAGGGAAATGGAGAGTGGATTGCTCCTTAAGGATGGCGAGCGTAGCTTTGACATCTCACAAATTAGGAACTGTAAGGAGAGGAGTTTTGGAGCCAGAAAAAACTATGTCCCAGACCACAAAGGATTTTAATCCTGGGAGCAAGCAGCAGTAGGACATTTGGTTTATCCCACCTGCAGATCATAGAATCCTTAAGGTTGGAAAAGGTCTTTAAGATCATCGAGTCCAACCAACAACCCAGCACCACCATGTTCACCACTAAACCAAGTGGTTTAGTCATCAAGTGCCACATCCACATGTCTTTTGAACACTTCCAGGGAAGATGACTCCACTGCTCTCCTGAGCAGCCTGTTTCAATACTTGACAACCCTTTCTGTGAAGAATTTTTTCCTAAAATCCAATCTAATCCTCCCCTGGTGTAACTTGAGGCCTTTTCCTCTTGCCCTGAATACTTTGTAGAGGGGCACAAAGCCTTGTTGTGCTACTATGTGAACAATGTTTTCTAAGCATATTCTTCTTCCTGAAATCTTGAATTTGGAGGGGAAAAAGAGGTGGTATTTGGTTGCCCACCCTCTGTGCTCATGGAGTGCCTCATTTCAGAAGGTTTAGTGTTCACATACAACAGAGCTGGCTATCACCAGCCTGGTTCAGCCAGCCCCGCCTGCCACAGCTGTGTTGAGTGAGAGCTAAAAGGGGCAAAGCTCACCAGGGGAGGGCTATTGTAGGAGAAGGACTGGGCTGGTGGTGGAGTTTGGAGGGTAGATTTTTGAAGTGTGTTTTTAGGGAAGATTGGAGGTGAGTTGTGCTGTATTACTGACTATGGACTGGATGAAGCAGGAGGATTCAGTGTGAAGATGATGGACTGGGGATGGGGATCTGCTGCTTAAGATTTGCCTGAGGCATTGGGTAGGTGGTGAGGAAGAGGAGGAGCAAAAAAAAAACACTAAGGAGGGACTTGTGAAATAGAGAAGTTGGTTTTTGCTGTACCTTAGGTCTGGAGCTCAGAGTGGTTTAATTTTGGTGCCCAGATGTGTTGCTGAGGGCACAGAGTGGTACAAACAGTGACCTGCCAGTGGGGCAGTTGCCAGATGGCTTGTTGCACACTTAGGAACAGGTTTTCATCCAGCAGGTTTAGAGCTCTGCAGGAGAAAGTCAGGCTCAGAGCTGTGCCTTGTGTGTGCCTACACCCTCCTAAAGGTCCAACATCATGCTGCAGCCTTATGGGCCCACAATGCCTTTTTCCAGAGGAAAACTGGATTTCCATGATCGTGTGGGGTCAGAGGTGGGAGGGCTGTCTGGCTTTTGTTGTGTTCATCAAGTACCAGCTCTGCCCAAGCCTGACCTGAGAGTGCCTATGCTGCTTGTGGTATTCTCCCTCCTACAGAGTGATCTCTGCTGGTGGCAGTTTGATTGTCTGATGGTCTGTTGACAGTTAATGATTGTTACAGGGTTTTTTTAAAAGGAGAAGTTATTTGTCAATTTTCTTTCCTGTGGAGCTGAAAATAATAGCAAAATCAATCTAAGCTACCTAACACTAAGAAAACAGATTATCCAGATGACCAAATTAAGCTGCTCACAGAACTCATGGTGGTTCTGTTCAGTGGCAGCCATGGGACTCCAAAATAATTATTGCTAGCAGCCAAATGTGTGATGGGCTGGGACTTTTTTTTTNGGGGGCGGGGCAGGAAGCATTGATTCTTCAGTGGGGGCTGTGAGGAGGAAAGTACAGACACACCCTGCAGTGGAAAACATAAAGATAACTGCTGGTACCACTTGGTGATGGCTTTTTTTACTACTCAGAAGAAGTACAGAGATAATAGCAGTGGTGTGAAAGCTTCTGTCCCATGTGAAATACAGAAAGCAAATTCAGTGTGTGAATAAGGTTGTCTGGTAACAGTGTAGGGAGTCTGTGTCCTCTGGCTGTGTGGGGCAGTGGGGAACCTACAGTAATACTAGAGCAAAAACACCATCTTTTAGGAAGGAAAGCAAAGGAAAGGTGAGAAATGAAAGCAGTGTTGTTGTGAGTGGGGGGCGGGTTGTTGTTTGCTTGGGAGTTTTTTGCTGTCTTTTTTACTTGTGAGGCCACTTTTTAGCCATGGTACAGTCAGGGTGCTGATAGCATGCTCTTAAATTATTCTGCCTTTAATGAGGTATTCCTGGTTTATGGTGTTAAAGACCAAACTGAGATGCAACAGGAGGTGCAACCTGCAGCAGGGTGGGCAGTGGATTAGTAGGGGATAGGATTCTAATCATAGAAAAATGTTCCTCTTTCTTTGGAGAGTGACATATCTGGAATAGCTGCAGTATTGGACTGTCATCTCTGAAGGAAGAAGCAGAAGTAAAGAGAAGCAAGGAGAGAGGCAGTAAAAATACTCCTCTGAGCAGAGAGCTGCAGACAGAGCAAGAAACAAGGGTGCAGTCCCAAGGGGAGATATTTGTGCCTGTGCTGAGCCTGGGGAGATGTGTTTTGTAGATGTCAACAGACAAAAGGTTTGGAGCACAGACTGTACTTTCCTACCCAAAATGCAGCAACAATCAGCATTTTGACTTTGATTTGCTCAGGTTTATTTTTTTGCTTTATCTTCACAACTACTGGAATGACTTCTTGGTACGGTTAGACCTCCCCTGACCTGTAGGCTCACAGCCAGGTTCCCATTCCCATCAAATGCTGGTTGCCCATCTCTGCTGTTTGGCAGCAGCCAAACTGGGAGCAGCTTTGCCAGATGTGCAAGCCCAGTGTCCTGGTTGGATGGCCTGTCCAGGTGTTGATTATCTTTGCATTGCTTGACATGCAGCTGCCTGAAACTCCACTAAATGCTGGGGGATGCTTGGTTTTTGTGAGCAGCTGGAGGCCCCCTATCAGCCTTAAAACAGCCCTTGGGGTCCCTCAAATTGGCAAAGCAGCTGGGATTGAAGGTGGGAATAGTGCTAGACCCATTCCACATCTGGGATCACTGCAGGGCACTGGCACCACAAGTGGTGTGGTAAGAGTAGGAGGTTGAAGTTTGTCTTTAAGGGAAAATTACAGGGAAAGCTGAAAGGTAGAGCCTTTATTTGCTTTCCAGCAATTACTTTTTCTCCTCCAGTGAAAACTAAGACACATCTCTCCTCTCACTGTGTCTCTGTCTAAATCTAATGTGGTCCCACCTATGCTTAATTTAGCTATTACCAATGTCCTTCTTTAAAAAGAAAGAAAAAATACCTAGATTTAGTAACATCAGTGATTTCTTTTTCTAAAGATGCAGCCTGCTGCAAATTTGCTGATTAACTTCAGCTGAGAAAAGAACAGAAAAAGTTCAAATCCTCCCCTTGGAAAACAGCAGATCTGAACACCTGGACACTTCAGTGTGAAGTGGCTTTTTTTATTTTTAAATTAGGTTTTATGGGTGTTTTTTTTGGTTTTTTTTAAGTGGTTAAGAAGCTCAAAGAAAAATTGAATTATCATATAGGAATACTATCTTGAGTGTTGCTACTGTGAACTACTTGTCCTGATAATGGGAAGCTGCCCAGCTTTCTCCCTTTGTGATTGTTGCAGGTGGCTCCAGCTTTTCATTTTTATAGCTTCACAGTGGAGAAGAAACTGCTTTTGGAAGTCATCTACCCTCTCACAACTAGGCTCCTGTAGTTTGAGACTGGTTTTAATGGTATTCCATGTAATTAATTGGAGCAAGAGGGGCTTCTGCAGCCAGTGATGTTCCCTTAAATGTGGAGTACACTTAAAACAGGATTAGACAACAAGCTGCTTTAGAGGATGGAGTTAGACAATGAAATCCTCCCAAATCTGGCTTTGCATATGGAAAAAGAACTTGAGGAAGCAGGGGCAGAGGGCAGACCTGCTGCCTGGCTGGGAACACCATCTCTCCCCCTGCTGTCCCAGGCTGACCTGAAGGAAAAGGATGGAGGATGACTGAGGAGGCACAAGCCTGGCCACCTGAGAGGTGGCTTTGCCAAGGAGAAGAGACCAGGACTCGGTGAGGCCCGTGGGATGAGTGAGCAAATGCAGGCGAGTCTGTGGGTTGGGGGTGCAGGGGGGAATGTGCATGGAAGACAACTTTGAACAGACATTGTAATGCAGCACGCCGATCCCTGATGGCCCTGCCGCTGTGACTGGGAGTCACTCACTGTCTTGCCAAGGGAAATCTGTATGTGCAGCATTTTAATGAGGTATATCCCATCTCTCTGGATGTGCTGTGGCATTCCCTAGTCAGGGATCAATCATTTTCCCTGGTCCCCAAGATAGCAGACCCCACATCTCTGAGAGCTTGACACAGAGATGAAACAAGGCCATTCCTGGAAAGGGGGCTTTCAGACAGGTGGGGTGAGAAAAGTTGGAGCTGTTCAGCCTGGAGAAGAGAAGGTTGTGAAAAGACCTCATAGCACCTTCCAGTATCTGAAGGCCCTACAAGAAAGAACGAGAAGGGCCCTTTGTGGAGAACTGTAGGGACAAGACAAGGGGGAATGACTTCAAACTGAGAGAGTAGTTTACATTAGATATTGGGAAGAAATTCTTCGCTGTGAGGGTGGGCAGGCCCTGGCACAGGTTGCCCAGAGAAACTGTGGCTGCCCCATCCCTGGAAGTGTCCAAGGCCAGGTTGGATGGGGCTTGGAGCAACCTGATCGATCTAGTGGAAGATGTCCCTGCCCATGGCAGGGGGGTGGAACAAGAGGATACTTAAGGTCCCTTCCAACCCAAATTATTCTATGAATTTATGATAAAAGGAAAAATTGTGTTTATCCACAACTCAAGATTATTATTCCAGGAGGCTAGATGGAAGCAGTCCTTGGAATTTGAAATGAGATTTAAAGGAATAATTAAGGGTTCTGGCGCTGAACAATGCCACTGAACTGGCTGGGAACAAATCAGATTTCACTTGAAGGAAGTGACCTGGAAATATATTATAGCCTGTCCCTTAGCCAAACTTCATCACCATGGGATGACATTGAATGGAAAGTGAGGTCACCCTGGCTGGAGCTGAGGAGGGCTCAGCTGGGGAGTGAAACCTTCCAGCCAGAGGCTTGGGAGCCTCTAAGGTGGCTTTTGTTCCAGACCATGGAAATCTCAGCTCTGAGTAGACCAGCCCTCATTGGTACAATTTTGCCTCTTGAAAATGCACACAAAATCTTTTATTAAAAACCCTGCAGATGAGTTAACAGCTGGGAGAAGCTGGAATATGATTAATGTCTCGTGAATTAGCCCTGGAGGTACTTTATGGAAATAAGATTTACAACACTATTACACGCAGTCCTGAATGTGCTTTACATTTTTAAATGAGGGGAATGAGTGTTTCTCTTTGCTCTGCTCCCTTCCCCCTTGGGCCCTTGCAGAGGTACACAAAGATGATCCCAACTGATTTGGGATGGAAGGGTTTGGTGCTTGGGGAGGTATTGGACTGTGCAGTTAATTGAATGATCTTACTGGCCCCAGCACTTTATCAAGCAAGGAATCAAAATGCATCCTGACATGTAGGACACAATTACAAGTCATTAACAGAGAAATTAGAGATGCCAGGATGGAAAGAAGGGATCTATCAGGCTGTTTTGGCCATCCTCCCTGCTAGCACAGGATTACTCCTGACAGCATATGGTTGGGTGCTTCTGGAATAATTTAGCTCCTGACACCTTCCAAGCATTGTTGTGCTTTGAGAAGTCCCATTTATTCCAGTGTTTTAAATGTTCTACTTAAGATCTTCTTTCCAGACTACTCGAGCCTTGCTAGAGGGAGATGGTAATCCCTATGGAAGTGGCAGGAGGTGGAGCCCCTGCCTGGGTGTGTGAGGAGGATGCTCTATGGAGACCTTCTTCAAGAGGAAAGGTAAGTGTCTCCTTCTGGGACCCCTCTGTGGCTGTGACCATGGCACCCTGACTTTGCCTGACTACAAGAAACCTAATAAATGACCCTATTTGGCAACAGCAAAACTCTCCCATTTTGCATGCCAGAGAGGTCTTTTCCAGCCTTGATGATTCTAAGTTCACCAAGTCCAGCCATCAACCCAGCATCACTACCATGTTCACCACTAAACCCTGTCCTCAAGTGCCATACCCACATGTTTTTTGAACGCTTCCAAGGATGGTGACTCCATCACTTCCCTGGACAGCCTGTTCCACTGGTTGATAACCCTTTTTATGAAAAACATTTTCCAAATATGTAATCTAAATATGAACTTGCATCTGAAGAGAAGCTGAGGTCCTGAAGATGTGTGCCCACCTTGCACAACACACACTAAGCATGCTCTCTCCTAGAGAAATGGGCAGCTGAAGCTCTTGGTCTGGTGGCTCTGCTAAAGTGAGGCCAAAAGGTATGTGAAGAAAGGGAAAGTCCCAGGAATGGACTAAAGGGCAACAAACTCCACACTCCCATCACCAGAACTGACCAGGAGACATGAGACCCAACTAATTCAGGTACCATGGGGTAATAAAGGTGATGGAAAGATTAGATACGGTGTTTGAGGGAGGGTAATGAAGCAGGTGCATCCACTTGGTTTACTCTACTAAAGCACTGGTTTTATTGGTGACAAGATGATGAGAGAAGAGCTCTGAACTGGCTTTGAGCTCATACTGGTTTTGAGGCTGATGTGTTTTGGGGGTTTTTTTTATTATCCTAAATCCAGTAATTTTCCATGACTGCCTAGTGTTTTTAAAAGCTCTGTTTAGGTGAGAACTGTTTTGCTAGAATGCCCTTGCCATCCATATGCATCCTTTAGCTTAGCAGTGAGACTTTCTGCTGAAACCCTGGCTCTGTCCCAGGCTATCTCAGGTGATCTTGGACTTCAAAATGATGCAAATCAGACCTGCTTCAAGGTCTGCTCCAGGCAGGCTGAAGGCTACAGTTATTCACTGCTTTACTGAATATTTCTCAGAAGATTGAGCAATCTGAGAGAAATTAGGATCAGAAAGTACAGGTGGCATATCCCCCTTTTAACCTAAATTCAGTGGAGGAGTGGAATATCTGAGCCACAAACAGGCTTATAAGGTATTAACATGACTAGCAGTCCCTCCCAAACAGGCATTTTTGTCACATGCCTGGGAAAAAAAACTTGTTTTTCTCTCTGAACTGCATTGTCGGGAAGTACATCTCTGTTGGGAGCAGTGCGTAAAGCACAGATAGCTTTTGGGAAGGTGGATGCCTGCATGAATGTGGAGCAAAGACTTGCCTAAAGCTCCTCTGTGGCTTGTAGCCAGGGCCCTAGAGGGGACTATAACATGGGTTGGCTCTGTCCTGTGCCCACACCAGCTGGCCCCGCTGGCAGGTACTGCTGTGCAATGGGATGGAAAAAGCACAGCTGAAGAGCCCAACCTCTGCACGGTGTGGTGGGTTTGGAGGCAAGGTCAGTCTGCTGGGCTTTCAAGGGGCAAGTGGCTTTATTCTGGGCTCACAGGCGTAGATGGAAGGGCTGTGGTAGCGCTGGGAAACTCCTGCGGCTACAGTTGGCAGAGATGTTAAAGCCAAGTCAGTATTTGTTTTAGTTTTTATTACCATCTAGTGGCAGACCTTGGGAACTGAAGACGTAAATCAACATTAGCACTACCCCAGAAGACTGCATGATGTAATCTCATAGCCCCTTGCTCTCCCTTTAATCTTCTGCCCTCACCAGTTTTGTCTTTCAGCTGGAATTATATTTCCATTAATTGATGTCTTGCCACAAATTCAGCCCTGAATCTCCATGTGAAAAACACACTTGTTTTACAGCTCACGTCTCCCTGAGTGTATGACTCCCCTGCAAAGTGTAGCTTTAAGGCAGACAACAAAAAAAAATCCTAGAAGATGAATAACCTGTAAATTAATTGGAAAGTAATTTTGCATAGATTGACTAGAGAGAGCTGATACGGGGCTCTGAATATACTGAGCCATTGTAGTCTTGACAAGAAGTTTTAAGGTCGACTTGCTCAGCTCTGGAGGGCTGCTGGGGCAAACCAGGAAGGCTTGTAATGGTGTTGCCGTGTCTGGGCTAGCAGGTGCTTTGGGCCCCACTCCTGGAGGGGTTCCCTGGTAGGGAGAAGAAACCCTGACAGTGATGAGCAGGAGCTGCAGAGGATGCAGGAATGATCCTTCTTTGTCCTTACTGAGGGCTCTGTACTGGTTTGATGAAAAGCACTGAATCTGCAATTAGGAAAACTAATATTAAAGTGTACCGGTACTGAACTTTGTTTTTCAACCTGGTTGCCAATCTAAGTACGTATCTAAGAATTTCTAAGGTGCAGGTCTTCTCTGTCTATTTTTTTAAGACAAACTAAACCCCAACTGGATTCAAATAGTTCTGTCCTCAAATGCCATGTGCCTTTGGACAGATCACCTGCAGACTTACTGTACTGTCACTGACATGAAGTTCATAAGTCTTTAATCTGAAATTGAAATCTTCCAAGAATCCCTATCTGAAACAACATGAAAGTCACCAGGCAGAGACCTGCACATCTACCACGGAGATAAATAATCCTAGAGTTTTATTTTTATAAACTCTGCATGATCTTCTGCAGCTCACTGCAGTTCTCTTGAAGAAATTATTCTAGGCAGAAGGGCTGTGTTCTTACTGTTTGTGCTACAGTAATGGAAGAGTGGTCACCACTGTATTTTCAAAATAATTATAAACCCATTCTTTAATGATTTGGGAGCAAAGACAGGGGATCATTTTCTCATGACTATGCCATTTGGGATTTCCTGGTTTACATGCAAGAGGGCTTTTTGGGGCTCAATACTCTTCCTATGCAACTGATAGTGTCATAGCTGACCAAAAAGAAGTGCTGATTGATGCAATGCAGTTTGATTTATGTGTTACATTGTTTTGTTGGTGGCTAATTGCTTCATAGCAAGTAGAAGCAAGTAACTGTGCAATAGATGGCTGGTCTGTGACTTTGTGCTCTTACAAAAGTCTCACTGGAAAAAAACATCAGAGATGCCTTGGCAACATCAATCACTTTGAAAAAAACGGGAAAATTAAAAAAAGGGAAGAGGAGGGAATATGATCAGATAGTGAAAGACATGGTCTTGCTGCTAAAGATACAGCAGTAGAACAGTAAATCTATCCTTAATCAGAGATATGAAAGGATGAAGACTCCAAGTCAAAAGATAAAATAATCTGGAAATTACTTACCTCAGCAATTGACAAACTGGTTTAAAAGGAAAAAAAAAAATCCCATCTTAGATATCAGCCCTGTCTGACTGTGACCTTTGCTGTTTCTTGTGATGCAGCACACCTCTGTGACTGTGCTGAAGAGATGTGTGTGCTGTGTGCAGGAGTTTTCCCGTGAGGTGCATCAAGGTTTGTTCCTTAGCTCCATTTTCTCATGTTTCTGTCATGCTCTGCTTGGCTCAGGGTTACCGGGTGTAATGAGTGATCTGGGATTGCATAACCTGAATTTTGGGAAAAGTGAGGAGTTGAACAAAGGATAGCTGAGACTGGAATGGAGTAGGGGAGGTGACAGAGTCCTTACACATCTGTTTAAGGAGAGGCATTTAGTAAAGGGATTGGAGGAAAACTTCTGTCCTGCATAATTTGGGATTTGTAAGTCTTTGTGTGCCATCACAAGTGAAGCAGTCTTCCTGCTTTCCAAAATACACCATTTAATGGTTTCTTTCTGAATATTTAAGGACAACTGCCTTTCCTGAACAGGGGAAATAGAAGGAAGTGGATGGAGATAGAAAAGTTACAGTGTTTCAGTGTTGGTTTGGAGGGGAGAAGTTTTTGTCGTATTTTAGTCCTCCCCTAAAGTTTTGGTCTTTCTCTGCCCCAGGATTTGACACAGTAAGGAAAGGTTTTATGACCTACCAGAGCAATAGGTGATCCCTGGGTATGCTCACAAACACCTTTAGAAGTGGATGCACATGAGTTGTGTCATTGCACATTCTTGCTTTGTGGTAAATAACTAGGCAGAAAGAACAGCAAATGCTTCTGGCTCACGTGTCCATCTCTACTGACTTATTAGCTAGACTCATGTTGCTGTTTGAACTCTGATGTTTCTGATTCACTGGCTGTGCCAGAGATGTTCAGTGCTTTGACTGAAGAGATGTTTAGAGGTGATGTGGGTTTTGATCTTCCTGGGAAAACTAATGGTCAGTGCCCTGCCATTTGGCACAACTTCATAGAGTTTTAGGGGTGAGGGGGATGAGGCCTCGATTCCCCCTGCAGCTTTTGGCTTGTGCTGAGGAGCTGCTCGGGACCTTCACTGGTGGAACTGTAGGCACCCACAGGTGGGCAGGCTCTAATTCCTTGTTTCACTGCTGGGGTATGGTTCAGATGTCTCCATATGAAACTTTCACCCAAAGCTGCATTTATAGATCATTTCTAGGAGATATCTTCTTCAGTCACTGCAGGGAGAGATGAATCGTGCTCAGAAAGTTGAGCACAAGTCCCTCTGTCTGTCCCCACTTCTCAACCTTTGACTTTTTTAGGTCAAGCAAAACCTTTTATCTACTTGGTGCCTTAAGTCTTTCATGATGATAGATATAAAATATGTTTAAAGAGCTTTCCTGCATTACAATAAGATATTGTGCGTTTTCATCACATTTTCACACCTCTCATCCTGCCATAAGGTTAAGGCAATAAATACCCTGCAGGAGATTCCAGCTCTCTCCTAATGATCTTTAACTTCTTGAAATTATTTTATGAACCTTAGCCTACATTAACTCTATTTATGGCTCAGCAACCACAAGCAAGTTATAGCTGATAGATGAGGCAAAAGCTAAAAAAGGAAGTTTTCTGACATCACAACAGATTTAAAAAAAGGTCCTGTGCATCTATTCTGGGAACTCAGCTGCCAGGTTGGCACTACATGGGGTGTCACTGTGGCTTGAAAAGCAGTCGTAGCAGCACGTGGAGGGTTCAGACAAGCAGGCTTCAGTTCTGTCTCTGATGTCGCATTTCCTGCAATAAAACACATAAAAAATTGGAGAGAAGAAAAGTCCAGCCAAAAGTCTGTGTTGAGGGAGGTCATTCCCAGCTGGCTTCGCAGTTTTGCAGTGGCATATCCACCACAGCTTAAGGCAACTTCCCCATCATAGAATTATTAAAGTCAGAAGACACCTCCAAGATCACCAAGTCCAACAGTCAGCCCGGCACCACCACCATGTTCACTACTAAACCACATTCTCCAGTGCCATATGCACATATTTTTTGAATGCTTCCAGGGATGGTGACTTTACTCTCCTGGGCATCCTGTTCCAATGCTTGACAAACCTTTTCATGAAGAAATTTTTCCTAACCTCTGCCTCTGATCTACATTCTGACCTTGCAAGGCAGCCCAGCTCTGCTGGTAATGCACAAAGAAGCATAAGAAAACTGTGGACCCTTCTTTTTCGGTTCCTCTGGCAGCAGGACTACACAGGTGGGTCACTCAGAGTCTGCCCTGTGTCTCTGGGCTGGCTCTGAAGATGTGGGTTTAGCACAGAGGGTCTCACCTCATGCACACCCAAGCAGAAGATGCCATTCTGGCACCAGCAGTGAGCAGTGATAGTGCCAGCCAGCACTGACAGATTATAAGGTAGGGAGCAAAGAAAACAAAAGGCAAAATTGTCTTTTAAAAATGAGACATGAAAAATAATAACCAAAAGGTTCTTTGTGCTCCTCTTTCAATAGCTTACGTGCTACAAATGTGATGATGAGAAAAACATCTCCCTGCTGCCCGGTGCTGAGCGGAAATGAGGCACACAGGCATTTCAGGGCTTGCAGAAGCTTCAGATGCTTACACTTTGCTGGTTATACTAATGTTTTGCCTTGCCTGACCTATCTCCTCAGGGCAGCAATAAAAATAACCAGCTTTAGTCCACTACTTGGCTGCTAATTGTCCACTTGTAGATCTTAGTCCCAGCTGGGCCTGCTTCTGCCCAAAGGCAGTTGTGTTCAGTAAAGTGGCTGCTCCCATTTGCAGGCAGCCTCACAATAGGAGCAGGTGGCTGCCATTTTCCATGCAAGAAAGCTCTTTGGAGAAAAAGAAAAGGGGCAAATGAGGAGATTAAAAAAAAAAAAAAAAATACAAACCAAACCAAAAAAATACAAAGCATCTAAGGGAGGGAAGCCTCTGTGGTGCTTTGCTTAAAATGGATAGAGACCAGAACTGTACAGATAGTAAAAGACATGCAATTCTTCAGGACAGAGGAGGGAGAAGAGAAATGCTGCTTCTGTCATTTCTCTGCTAACCACTGCATCCAGGCTGCCCTCCCTGTTTTCCTTTTTGATCAGTATGCAACATCTCAGTATTTTCCAGTGGAGATGCAGCCTGCTCTACAGCTAATTTTAGCCTCCTGATTATGACTTCCTTCAGTGAGTTACCTTGTCTTGACAGCTTACAAGTAGTATGTATTTTCCCTGGGGTGCTGCAGACCAGAGGTGGAAACCTGCAGCGAAGCACAAAGAGAGAAAATGGCAAGAAATCACTTCTCGGCTGCAAAGCGTCAGAGCTCTCCTTTCTTGAGCAGGTGAAAAAGGAAACTTCTAAAGTGCCTGTCGCACCCTCTCACTGGTAACAGACGTCACCTGGAACGGGGACAGCACAGAGCTTGTCTCTGGAAAGAAACAATAGAGGAAAAGTGCCACAGAATCTGCTTGTTCAACAGCACTGCTTAGCAGAAGCCAGATTTTTTGTATCAAAGGAAATTCTGCTATTTTTAAATTGTTTATTCATGCAGAAAGGTTGACAATGAAGCCTTTGAAATTGCTTGCCTTGTGACAACTTGGGAGGGAACCTATCAGTCTATCAAAAGACTTTATATTATTGTACTGAATTCCAGTATCTATTCTGTTACACTATCCACTATCTACTCCAATGTCTCATCTCTATGCCCACAGCATGTACACACATGAGCAGAAGAGAGGAAGCGCTTGGGCACTGACTCTTGACCTGTTTTCCACTACAAGCATCTGGAGCCACCAAATAAAACTGATAGGAGCAGTTTGGAGGCAAGCAAAAAGCTGTGGTTCTTCACTCAGCCAGGGACTGAACTGCAGATCTTCCTCCAAAGGGATATCCCAGATGGCAAAGGTTTGCTTGGGGTTAAGGGGAAAATGGTCAGCAAATGAAAAACATCCCTGCTAGGGCTGCTAAAGAAAGAGGAATTGCATCTGCCTCAGAGTCCCAGGAGCTGAAATGGTTTTAAGGTATTAGAAAGAATTAATATCTCACAGTCTTGTTTTTACTTTCCTTCCATTTGCTTTCAGCTTCTATTAAAGTGACATCAGAACTGGTGGACTAGAGTGTGACTCATTATGGCCTCTCAAACTTAGAATTTTATGCCCTCTTACTTTTTTTTTAATTCTATACAAACTTTTTTTAACTCAAAAAGCTGTTTCTATTTGGAAGGTAAGAGGCAGATTCTTACAAAATGCTTAAACTGTATGTTAGAGTATTACTAACTCGTTTGCATTCATCTTCTGGAATAAAATGTCAGGTTTGCATGTTGATATTATTCCATATTTTCACAAGATGTTTTGCCCTCAGGCATGTATAATTTCTGAAGCACAATCAGTATTAGGTCAGGAATTTCTCAGAGCAATGTTGAACAATGTGAAAAATGTGAAAAACCCTTGGATGCAGATAAGGTATGAATGAATTGTGAGAGCAAGTTGTTCTGATGTGCAGGTCATCTCATTCCAAAATAACTCCCAAAAATGCACTTTCCAGCAGTTTCTGGGCTGGGAGGTTCAGTGCTTGGGCTGCCATAGCAGGGATTTTTCTTTTTAGTTATGCACATTTTGTGACTCTGGTAGCCTGAGGCTATAGAGGCTTCCCCTATCTTCAAAGGGCTGAAACTATGGCTGATGTTTGGATGTTCTTGCTGTAGATTTCATAGCTGGACAGTGTGTTTCAGCTTGTTCATCACCTCTGGCCAGATGTGTTTAACACCACAGAGGGCTGCAGCCTTCTCCTTGTCTCTGAGCAAGAATTGGCTGGGTTGAATACTGAGAGCTACAATTTACAAACTTTGATGTGTACTGAGCAAAACGAATCTTTGTGCAAACTTTACAGTGATTCTACCTCTATGGAGAGCTTTGCTTTACTCCAAAATTCATGGGGAAGTCAGAAACTAGCTGGAGGACACATGAAAGAGTGGGAAAAGAGGTTGAAAACCTCTGGGATCTGATTGCTCTGTAAATCACAGTAGATTATGTCATAATTATTCATGCAGGTTCATCTGTAGGTATTCAAGCAGTAAGCTTCTTTACTCTTTTAAGTGGGATGAGGAAAGAGTGGGTTTTTCTTTGCTTGGATTCAATGGCAGTTGCAGAAATGAGCCAGTGCCAGACCTATTGCTCTAGGTCATACCTTGATAAACAGCTTCCTCACTTCTAGCGAGCCATAAGCAACCTCCTGCCTGGGCTGGGCTGGGCTGAGCTGTGCAATTCTTCAGGAGCAGTTTCTCTGTGCTGGCACCCAGAGCACGAGCACAGGGCAATGACAGGCCTGTCAGACCTCTCCTTCTTGGTAAATCTAGACCAGCTTGATATATAACAGATTGAGACAGAACAGCAAGCAGTCATGTGCAACACCATTATTTGAAAGCTGGAGTGTTTCTGGAACAGCCTGATGAAAGCAACACTGAGTATCATCTCTGCCATTGTGGCCATACCCAGTTGCTGTTGCTTACACAGAAAGAAAACCTTTCCTTGATTTGATAGATTTTTCTAAGTTTTGTTTTTTTTCTCCCAGCTCAGATCTGCTGAAGGCAGTGACAAGTTTCCATCCTTCAAAAAATTCAGTATGACTTGAAAACAATGAGACTTGGGGATCAGTAAGTGTATTAATATTTGCCTGGCAGATTAGCTCTGAGGAGCTGATAATTCACAGGCTCTTTGTTCACTGTGGTTTCGTGCCCATGGATTCTCTCTCTGAAAGCGTCTTGCTGCAGCATTTCTGTCTTTTGAGGTCAGTGTGATGAGCTGCGTGGGTGTCTTTAGACATGAATCACATGCAAAAGGCTGATTCTCTTTTTCTTTTCTTCTATTTATTTTTTTTTTCACTGACATACTAGGCAGGTCTAAAAAAAAAAAAAAAAGAAAGAAAGAAAATTCAGAAGATGCTTTTTTCTTTTTTAAACTGAAAAACAACATGAAGTTTTATACTCATTAATTGCAGTCTCTCATCCACTGTGAGTCTGTACATCACAAGGGTACCATGGTTTGTGCAGACATGCCCCATATGGCAGGGTTAAGGTCAAATGACTGTAGTATGTACATACCATGACAGGTCCTTTAGCCAAGTGCACTGTGAAACCCATCCTGCAGCAACTTCTCTTAAACAATCTGAAGTCAGACCCCTGACAGGTTACAGAGATAACCTGTTTGTGAACTGCTCCTTGGAGATCAGTTTTTGTGGCACTGGAGGTGTTCAGTTTCCCCAGGTTTGTGATTTAGCAGAGTTCTTAATGCCTGCAATGTGCCTGCCCCGGATTTGGGCAGGAACAGCATGCCATCATCCAGACAGTAATGGCATCATTGCTCTGTCTGCTTCTGGTATCAACAACTCTTAAGTCAAAATCTCTGTCAATTTTTCTTCATTATCAGGAGAGGGTTTGTGTTGAGTGGTTTTATAAAAGAGGTGGGTGATTCTTCCAGGAAAGGAAGCCGTTTTGGGATTTGGATTATCTCCCACCTGCCAGCAATGGTGACTGGATTACAAAGTGGACTGGCCTTCTGGAGCCCCTGGGACCCTCCTGGTAGGATAGATTGTTGTGTAAGTACTGTAATGACTTTACTTTGGGTCCAAACTAGCAGTATTTTTGTTTAGTTTTTCTGTGCTGACTGTGATTTGGTTATTAAAATTGGAGTCCTCTGACTCTACATTTAGGTCTGTTTGCTGAAGGATAGTGACCCTGGAGCTAGGAAATCTAGTTCTGAAAGCTACCTGTCTTTGTGGGTAAAGGAAATGTGGTGGTTGTTATAGTGAAGACAGTGCTAGCTGAACATAAACCCCAGCCTGAATTACATTGCTGTCCTGTCAGGGGCACAGGTTTCTTCAGATTTACGCTGTTGGCCTAGCAAGACTTTTCTTGTGCCAGTGGATGTGTTAGGAGCTGGGAGGAAAGTCACTAAGTCCTGTGTCATGAGGAACGTGTCTCAGACAGAGAAGGTGTGAGTTTGGGTGCCACATGAATGTCATTTCTGCTAATTTGTGTCTCACATTTTAAAAGATATAAAAAGTGCATGGTCCAATTCAGAGCTGTAAAGTATCCTGTGCATGCTCTGTGACTATGCTTAGAAATGAAAAAAAAAAAAAATAATCCTAATTGGAAACAATCTGATCTGAATCAACCTGTCCTTGTCCCTGAACCTGTTTGAGCCATTAAATGAGATCAGGGCCAATACTCTGGGGTGAACTGCTGGGCAAAATGAAAAAGGGACTGAGGAGCCACCTGCCAGCCAAGTACCATCTCACTGGGGCAGATAAACCCCCTGGAGCTTCTGAGAGATCATGCCTGTGTTTGTTAGGTGAGCTCCTAGACTGGTGTTTCAAGCAAAAGGAACAGCTATTAGAGATCAGGTGAATGCCCACAAAAAAAAAAAAAAAATCCAACTAGAAGGCCTCAGATATCTGCACTTCTCTGTTCCAGCTTCCTGTGCTACTGAGCAGCTCTACAAAGGAGAGGAGACAAGAAAAATCGTCGGAAGAAGAAAAGATCGGCAGCAAAGAACGCACGGAAATGGTTTGTCGAGGTTTTCAGACATACTCGACTTGTGCTTTTGGCCCTGAGCTTCAGCTCTCCATGCCTCTTTCCATCTCCATCCTCAGGTAGGAAGAGACTTGCTGGCAATGCTCTGAAAAACATCTCTCCTACTTTTTGGTGCTTTCAACTCCCATGCTTGGGTAACTCACCAATGCTGCTGAAGCTCAGTAGCTTAGTCCCCACTAGGCTCCCAAAAGGAGCTTGGGAGTGTCTGGAAGGGGTTTTTTGGTTTGGTTTTGTTTTTTATCCAAGATACTTTCTTTTTTGAAAGCCTCAAAATACTGTGCTGAGTAACTGTTAAGAAAACAGGGGAGAGGCACACACCCCTCTTTCATATTTGACTTTGCAGATACCAATTTCTTATCTGGCTTTGGGGACAGGGCATGTTCAGTAGCGCTAAGGCAGCTGTACATTTGGGGAATAGCAGGTTTGCTTTTCTATTTTTATCATCCCCTGTAAGGATGTGCTGTTTGATCTGAAGTCTAGTGTCTCTTCCCTATTGATGACCTGTCAGTCTCAGGGCTCAGAGCAATGCTTGGATAAACCTTCACTGTCATATTAGCTGTTTTTATAGCTGATAACCTTGGGGTGCTTTCAAAATACATGTCATAAAGTATAATGCATCAACACAGCACATCAAATGTGCTGTTGCAGGGCAAGGGCTTCTCTTGGCTATAACAGAGGCAGGTATTCAGAAGCAAAGCAGTCACTGGTATCAACAGAGCTTGAGTGGCAGGTGAGGAACTTTCATTTGTGTCTGTCTACTTGATTTCCCATTAGAGACAGTGAGTGTTTGGAGGATGCAGGGCTGTGCGGCAGAGAGGAAAGGGGGAACTGGAGACTCAGAGGATACAAATGTCATCTTGAATGATGGCCCTGATGATCGTACCTTCTGCCTTCCCAAATGAAAGTGGACTCAGCCCAGCAGAAGCAGGAAATACAGCCATTGAAGACAGTTTTCACAGAGCAGTGCAAGAGCTTACGTGCCTTTATCTAACCCATCCTACTCTGAGCAGCTGAATTACAACGTGCTTCGTGGTGGGTTGGCTGCTGGGAAACTCAGAACCCTCAGCTCTGCTCTGTGTCCTTCAGCAAGTCACAGGAGTGGTTTATTATGTCTTATTTTGAGTAGCTGAATTACTGTGCACTGTTGACTCCACAAGGAGGCTTTTTTTGCCTCAGGGACATGAACTTCACCATGGATATTCAAAGTCAGTACAGCATTTGGGATTTTATAGTGGGTACAATGACAATTGTAGGAACAGAAAACAAGATACTTGAAAAAGAGCTATCATCAGGTATCAAATTCTCATTTGAAATGTGTGAATCTTCAGGTAAATAACTTTTTTATTAAAGGAACACTGTCAAGCACCATTCTGATACTATATTTAGCTTTTAATTTAAGTGCACTCTGAGATGTTAATTTGCTGAGTGATCTGAGCCTTTTGTCTGCAGCACAGTGGCAGTAAGAGCTCTACCCAGACCTCCAGGATGTGTGGACTGAGGTCTGTGTAATGCTGGGGAGGGGCTCTGGACCTGCAGCATCCTGGGAGTGAAATATTTAGCTGCTTGTAAGCTAAGTCATGGTCTGCAACCTCTGTGTTCCTCCCAATCTGAAGTGGAAAGGTTATGAAGCAGTTTTAGTGCTTGTATGTGTAAATACTTTAAACATTTTGGCTTAGAAACTTACAGTTCTTTGTGTGGCTTGGAGCACTGTAGCATCCTCTCCGTTTCAGGAAAGGGAGGTTGTCAGGAAAATGGGTTTAGTGTATGGGGCAAGAAAGGTCCTAGAAGTGAGATTATAGGTGGGTGGAGGACATCAATCTCCTCTACACCGGAGCTGTCAGGCAAGGGAATTAGCTTTTTCAGACAGTTCTACAGTGACCGTTGTGTACTCAGATCAGGTCTGTGTCTGTACAGGCCATGCAGTGAAGGATGTTTTGTCCTTGCTGTTCTCCCCAGAATTAACTTTTCTCACCAGGCCTAGCAGACAGTTTTTATTGCCTTTCTTCAAAGAGCAGTTGGTGCTTATCTACTGTGAGCAACTGAGACCTTTCCTCCCAACTAAGGGAAAGCTGTGGCATAGCAGTTCTTGCCAGACCACAACTGACTGGTATAGTCAAGCTGGGATGCAGATTCCCTTTGCTCCAGGATGGCCAAGTGCATTTTTGGAGTCCCAGATACTTGCTGATGAAGAACTCCTCTGTGCCTGTGTTCTGACCTGCTGTTTGGGGCCACCTGGGGATGCTGCAGCTGTGACACTACAGTATAAGTAGGCTTGCTTTCCAGGTAACCCTTCAGAAGAAGGAGTCACAGAATTTGCCTTATTTACCCAGCAGTAAAAGGCTTCAGAAGGAAAAGAAGCATCCTTTGTGCTCTGACTCCAACAGCCGCTGCTTTTCCCCCCACTGTGAAGCTGTTCATCAGCTTTTGCTAATAAATTCCACACTAGCAACATGCTGCAGCATTTCTGCTCTTGGGATTGAGATTTGGAAACAGCCAAGACAATGCAGCACTTGGTTAATTTAAGACACAAAAGAATCCCAGCTTTCAGCATACAAGACAGCAGCACACATGGCTCCTCATTCCCTGCTTTTCACCCAAGTCCTCGGAGGGAAGACCACACTGCTGTGTGGCCAATGCTGAGAGGCAGCAGCTGACAGTCACATTCACCCCACAGCTGCATCGCTTCTCACCTTTCAGGCATCACAGCTGGGGAAGAAAACATCCTCCTGCATTTTCACAGAATATTCTGAGTTGGAACCACAAGGCTCATAGAGTCCAAGGTTTAAGAGAATGATCTGTACAGGGATTGAACCCATGACCTTGGTGTTATTAGCACCATTCTCTAACCAACTGAGGTACCTCCCTTACAAATGATGTTCTTGTACCACCTTGCTCTCTCCTTCTTTCCACAAAAGTGATGCAGGTATAACTTCTACTTGCAGTAACATGTTTTATTTGCAAGAATATAAATCAGTCACAAGTCAGTATGAAGAGCACTGTTTTAATGTAAATAAATATTGAAAAAATGAAGGCTTTGTTATCTTTTTTTCTTTTGTAGGACTCAGGGGGATTAATAAAATTTGTAGGATTGCTATTTATTCACAGTATCTCCAACTAACATGATTTAACCTACTCATGTGCATTTTTACACAGATTTCATCCATTTACAAAGACACATACCTCCAACCCCTGTAGTTTAACCAGGATCACTTGTCTATGACAGAGAGTGGGATACCAGTGATAAGATCCCATCACACCCCCACAGGGCTTGTTCCCTGTGCTTTCACACATGCTCCTGTTCACACTGCAGTCATTGCCACCCTAATATTGCTGAAAAGAACCTCAAATTTGAGAACAGTTTCTGCCTTTCTCTGCTCTGCCTCTCCCAGCTTTCTAATATGGTCAATAGCAATCCCAGGGGAGTCTCAGCTCTGCCCTGCAGGAGCCATGGAGGTTACAGTTCAATAATGGAATGGTTTGGATTAGACAGAACATTAAATATTATCTAGTCCAAACTCCCTGCCATGGACAGGGACACCTTCCACTAGCCCATGTTGCTCCAAACCCCATCCAACCTGGCCTTGGACACTTCCAGGGATGGGGCAGCCACAGCTTCTCTGGGTAATCTGTGCCAGGGCCTCACCACCCTCAGAGGGAAGAAAATTTTTCCTAATAACTAATCCAAACCTGCCTCCTTCAGTTTAAAACCATTACTACTTATTCTGTCACTACAAACCATTGTCAAAAATCCCTTTCCATCTCTCTCTGTAGTCCCTTCAAGTACTGGAAGGATCTAGTTCTCCCTGGAACCTTCTCTTGTCTAGGCTGAACAACCCAACACTCAGCCTTTCCTTGTAGGAGCAATGTTCTATCTTCATGGCCTCCTCTGGACTCACCCCAGCACCCCAGAGCTGAACACAGGTTGGGGTGGCGGAAAACTAGAGCATATACTTTTCCCCACCAGCCCCCCAGAGCAGCCCCCTGTCCTGCTCAGCAACTGGAGGCTCTCTGTGCCCTGTACCCAGAATCTACAGGGACAAGGATCCCAGACTGCTCCACCCCAAGCTGAGGAGTCCTTCCCCGGACTCCCTTGAGCGGTAAGGAGTGGGAAGCTGCCTGAGGCCTGTCAGTCTTTTCCTGACAAAGAATTGAGGCAAAGGAGAAAGCTCACAGTCAGTCCTCATTAGCAGGCCATTGGTTCATTAAGCTGTCGCTGCCAAAAGGATCCCGTTCCCGCACAGCGGACACCAGCCCAGCATCCCTCCGTCAGCCACACGATGGCAGAAGAACCAAAGATCACAGCAAAGCGCTCTTAAAACCCGCACTGCAAACAGGGAAGGCACATGCCTGTGGATCTACTGATCTCGCCTCTTATATGGGCTAACCCAGACCCACCAGGAAGGCAGCCCGGCCAAGAAACAGCTCTGGGGGCTGTGTGGGACCCTAAACAGCCCTTATGTGGCTTCTCCACAGTGAGGGCACAGCTTTGTATCTCCGTGCTGGAGGACTCCCATCACAGCATCACATAGCCCAAACATCACACAGCACCCCTATTATCTCCACACAGTTCAGTGCCTACAAGGGCCTGGAAAAAAGAAATCTAGCCTTTCAAAACATGAGGCAGCTGTAAATTCAGCACCACAAGGCCCTGAGCCACCTGCCAGAACCAGACCTCCTTTGTGCAGGCAGTGGGAGAGGTGACTCCAGATGTCCCCTACAACCTGAATTACTCCATGAACCACCCCATTGCAGGTTAGTCCCTGCAGATAGTTCTGCTCCAGCATCTCTGCACATTCTTCCTTTTAGCAACAGAGCCTCAAACAAACCGCTTTTGAATCAGAATCATCATAAAGATCTCAGAGTAATCTCCTTCCCACACAAGAACTGATTTAAATGCCCCAGAGCTGCACTCACAGCCTGCAGTTGAAGTGGTTTTCCCCTCATTCAGCTGACCTTCTATGTAAGAGACTCCAGAAACACTAAACCAGCTTCAGGTGATGTCTTTACCAGAAACAGGTTTGACATCAGAGCCCTAAGCTCCCAGACTAACAAGCCATACCTCCAATTGTCAGGACATGGGGAAAAAAGAATCAGTACTGCCCAATATCAGGTGGGAGAAATCTAAGAGTGCAAGTGAACACAACTCTGTGTGGGGCACCTGACCAGGGGAAGATATTTTCAGGTCAAGGTGCTTTAAGACAGAAGATTCCTTCCCAAAAGATACATGAGCTAGTTCAGCTACTACCAAATCCAAACTCAAAACCTACAAGCTCTTTCACAATCTAGGAAATTCCAAAACAGTTTACTTTCTTTACTTTTTTGAAACTGAATCCTGGCTGAGACAGGGGCCTTGCTGCATTCCCAGGGCATTGTGTCAGCTCTAGAAATAATGGAGGGTAACAACTACCTCTGTTTCTTAGGTGAAAATAATGGGCAAAATCAAGCAGATGAATCAGTGTAACCACTCCCTCACATGGTGCTACACTTATATTTGCACTGTGATTAAAGGTGTGGAGCCAAACGCTCTTCTAACCTGATCCTGTGCATCCTCGCTGGTTTTCTTAAACCCCTTCTCCTTCTTCACAGTGGTCTGAGTCCTAGAAAAGAATGAAAAGGTATCCACATTTATACTAAAACTGCATTATGTCAACCAGGTCTCTGCTAAGATTTTGTAACACATAGCAGCTATAAACTAATATCTTTTAGCTCATGTCTTAGATCATTTTCAGGCTGCAACAAAGCCCAGCTGCTCTCCAAGGGATGGGGAGCCAGTACCTGAATGGATAATCCAGCCATCCCACAGCCCCAGTGAGGGAGCAGGGCCAGGCAGGGCAATCACATTCTACCAAGATCCTGGATCACCAGACAAGTCCATGATGACAAAGCAGGTCCAAGTTCAGGTTTAGAAAGTCAATCCATGGGTCAGAATCATGTCCAGCAAAAATATCCAGAATGAGTCACAACCCTGGGATGGCCAGGTAGGGTCCTGGTGATGAGACAGATCCAACATCAGTCCATGAGTCCACAGATCGGGGCCCAAGGACAGGCAAGGTATGACTGTGGCTGAGCCAGAGACCAGCATTCCTGCAGAGCAGCTCAAGCAGGTAAGGAACATCCAGGGATCTGACCAAAATGGGCTACAGAGCCAATGGGCAGGTGTGGAGGGGATGCCACAGGTGAGGTTGCTCAGGGCCATAAAGGCCTACTAATGCCCTCAAGGCTTTGACAGTCACTGATTAAATTGGTCTGCAAGACCACATGCTGCAGAGACAGTTCTGACTCATGGACAGATAATTTTTAACACATCATTTTTTTTTGCCATTCACCATTTCAAAAAGAACATTAATACCCTGAATTGGTATAAATTCATATTTCTACTGATTAATAGTGGTGGATAGCTGCTCTCTACCTGCTGAAATGATCCAATAAAAGCTAAGGTTACAAAATATCAGAACTGCATTTTGTTATTCGTTTTAGATCATGCAGCTTAGAATGATGACAGACATCTGGAAGTGTGCTTCTTCTCAAAAGTTAAAATAAAATATAAAATAAAACTTCCTTTAAGTTTGAAAAATCAAAACAGAAGAGGACTCATGCAATTAATTCCTTTTCCTAGGCAAACTGTAGTAATCCCATCAGTGCTTCTCCTCCTGTAGCACCGTGGTCACCAATGACAGCTGAGGAGGACATTACCTGAGCTGCAGGCTCGAGGTCAGCAGCTGAAAAAATCTGGACGTGGGGGTAAATTAAAATATTACAGGTAGCTCCTGCCTGCTCCTAAAGCACCTCACTCAGTGCAGCACCTGTTCCCAAAGCATCCTGCTCAGCGTGATACCTAAGGAGTTATCTATCGTGGATTTTTTGTTTTCTGCCCCCAAAACAGCCAGCTCCGTGTGGTACCCGCGGCAGGCGGCGCTCCTTCTGCAGGGATGAGGGAACCGCTCCCTGGGTGTCCCTGGAACCAGGCTCTGCTTCCAGGCAGAAGTGCCTTCCCCACGGCAGGGAAGAGCCCCGCGCTGTTCAGCTATTCCTGCGGGAGCCACAAAGCCCATCCAGCTCGCAGCTGGGAGAAATAAAGGCAGGATTAGCCGTGGGCATTGGACACCTAGAGCCTCTTGCCGAGCCAAGTGAGAAGGGTAACTTCAGGCGTTTTGTGTTCTGAAAAGCCTGGAGGTTTGGCAAATGCAGCCACTCACTCAGCTGTGCAGCCTCCTGTAAACTGAAATGCCCTCTTAATGCTGCTGAAAAGAGAAAATAATGATTGCACTGGAGAATAAATGAAAACCAAGGCTAAACATGAGATCATTGTGCTGACATTAGCAATTATCACCCTAAGCACTGCTGCAGACACTCAGCATCAGGAAAAGGTGATCTCTGAAAACAGGAACCTTTAGCTGACTTTCTCAGGTGCAAGTAATTGCTTTAGATGAACCACATCACAGATAGCAAACCAGAAAAGGAAAAAAAGTAGGAGAAATTTGAGTTCGTTTTGTGAGGGACAGGCAATTCATATGTAAGAGAAATCACCTGTATGCAATTTCATACAAATACATCCAGGTGATTTTCCAGCACTTTTCCAACTTTCATAGAGATTTGGGTTCTGAGAGCTCTGATGATACCTCTGGTACTGAGCCATTTGTGGGCTTTCCTTAGTATGAGTTAAGAACAAGCACTAAGAAATTGCATTCTCAGTCACATGTGGAGAAATCCCAGCGTATATTCACTTACAACAAACAAGTGAGCTGCCTGGACCAGGAAATGGAACTGAAGCTGCAAAGTCTCTGCATTTGAAAATACTTAAGTTGGCAAAACTGGGCCAAATTTACCGAGACAAGTATCATGATTCTCCTAATGAAGACATGATTCCACCAAACCCAAGATTGGCCTTATT
Organism: Scytalopus superciliaris; assembly: GCA_013400415.1. Taxonomy (NCBI): domain Eukaryota; kingdom Metazoa; phylum Chordata; class Aves; order Passeriformes; family Rhinocryptidae; genus Scytalopus; species Scytalopus superciliaris. Next base: position 251,451 of record VXBX01004412.1, read on the forward strand.
CACTCTTTAGGGTTTAAGTTGTTGAGGAGACCAATAGGGCAGTACTGAGTATGTGTCCTTTTCAAGCATGCACTTTTCATTAAGTAACTTTTTTTAGACAAAGAACTTTTCACAGGAGGATGAGAGGATCTGCCTGATAAAATATTGACTCGCCCAATTCATGTTAGGCTCTCAAGCATCATTCAACAGCTCTGAATTGACTAATGGCCATCACAGCAAATGGATTTCCACCTTAATCTTTAGTTCTTGTCTGAATGATATTAATACACATTGTTTATCACTAATGAGCTCTAGAATATGATGTTAACAGAAGCAATTAAGGCCCAGAATAACTGTCTGCAACACTGTGCTGGGGCTGAATGCACGGGTAATGAATCACTTCCATAGCTCAGTTCCATCTTCCTCGCTGCAAATCGTACCTCAAATCTTAGTAAGCTCATCTTAGTGTCCAGGCTGTTGCCTTTATTTCTGACTTGTGTGCGTAAGAGGTTGCTTATATAAGAAAGAAGCAGGCAGATCTTTTGAAGACCTTGCCTTGTGGTTTTTATTTATTTTTGAGTGATAGCAGCCACCTTCAAAGAGAGGTGTCATGTTTAGACTACCTTTTCCTGTACCAGGCATAGATTTAAATTTCTCCTAAGGTGTTTAAGTTCAAGATAACAATCTGACTCAGAGCACTGTTTAGCCAGGTTTGCCAGACCCTGTTTTCTTGTGCAGATAATCACGGCAGAGAGGTCAGGCACTTCAGGAGGTTTTTAGCCTGTTCAAGGGAAGACTGCTCTCTCAAAAGTCTTTGGTGAACTGTTGGATTCAGGGAAACATTTTCATATCATTTGTGGTCACAAGAATTTAAAAGCTAAGACTAAGGTTAAGAAGAAAAGCCAAGTATGATTCTACCTAGATTATTTTTGGTTTGCACTGTCACCCTGTCCCAGAAAAGGCTGGATGTACCTGGCTTTAATGGACTGTATTGAACACTGAATCTTCAAGGTACTTTGGAGCTGACTCAGTCCTGAAAAGGAAACCCAAGCTGCTACTTGACAGCAGCATTCCCAGAAGTGAAGACGAGAATTGTTGTAAGTCTCCAATTTAAGACTTGGTCCTACATTTGAAGCTTAGAGAATGTTCACTGTTGACATCAGTAGGAACTTGTTGTAAATAAAGCTCAACTTGAATCAACAAGGCTTTTCTGTGTTCTGATACACTGAAAAATACACTCATCTAATCTTTACAGAGTCTTGAAGGAGAATTAAGTAAACCAGAAGTATCAGACAACAGGATCATGTGCTCTCATACTGTAAGAAATTGCTGAGAAAAGTCCACACCACTGTGAATTTACTTTTATCAAGTATTTTGGCAGTAGGTTCAAAATCTGCCTGAAGGTGCTCTCTCAGTTTAAGCTGAGAAAATGTGAGCAACCATGGAAGCATTTCTGTTCATACACTCAGCTCCTTGCATCACTGCACCAGACTGGCATCCTACATCTGTGATATTTCCCTTAAATAAAATCAAACCAAACAGTTTTGTTACCTTTTTAGGCTCACCTGGCTGGCTTGGACTGTGCTGCACTGCTGCTTCTCTCAGCCCCAAGCTCTAGCTGGTGTTTTTAAAACACCCATATGAAATGAAAGTTGAAATGTAGCTCTTCAGCCAACAAAGTGGAACACACTTAACTACTTCAGGTGAACCAGATGATTTTTACCTGTCTTCACCTACAGATGTTATCTTCACACCTACAACCAGGCTCTGCATGTGGACATTTTTGATCTCTGACTGACACTTAGTACCAAATTAGTCAGCAGTTCCTTTTTTTATTTATTTATTTTTAAGGAGTTATCTATCTAAGGACCAAGATCAAAGCAGTAAGAGCATCATTTCATTGTGCTGACTTGAATTGCAGTGTCACTTTAATTTGCAACCACTGAAGCAGAACCTCACCAAATGCAAAGGAAATACTTCAGCAATTAGCCTGCACTCATCTCAGTGCTGCAGGAGTCACGCTGCTGTAGCGGCCGTGCCACTGAGCTCCGGGATGTCCCCACCACCCAGCAAAACCTGCAGGTGAGGGTGCAGCTCTGTAATAAAGGAGCTGTCATTGGTGATGAGAAAGGGAGACTTCCTGGGGCATCTTAGAACAAAATTATCTGGAAAAGAACTTTAAGAAGTCAAGCCTGTGCCGTTATTTGTTGTTTGCTTGCTTGTTTGTGGATTTTTTGTTTGTTTGTTTTATATATATATATATATATGAATTGAAACAAGCTTATTTCATGCAAATTTTGACTTCAGTAAAGGCAAGGTTATTAAAGGATTGGAGTTACAAGGCTTCTTGGTTTACTCAGGAGAAGACTATGTACTTCCACTGAAGGAGGTTAGACCTGTTCTCCAAGTGTTGGGAAAAGAACAGTGACAGCCAGTTACACACCACTTGTAACAACCTGTACATGGATGAACTTCCTCTGCTTCAGACTCCTTGTGCAGCTTCCTATCACGTTATGCTCCATGGTTATCATCTGGATTCTTCAAACCTGACTCAATACTGCAGGGGGGAAACAGGACACATCTACTGTTCAGACAGGGAAAGCAGCAGAAGATGAGCAAGTGTCACTTTTATCACTGTGCATTAGCAGGTCTTCTTTATCATCCACATTACCATTGCCACTCATTTCTTTTAAGGCAGGAATATCCTTGTGTACAATCACACATATCCCCATCTCCAGTTTACAGTTTCTATCAATAGGGAAAAAAGAGAAAAATCTTCACTCCATACACCAAGCAGATGATGAAGGTCTGCAGAAAACCTGGAACACTGTTACAGGCCCAACTTTCACTGGGCAATGCCCAGGATCAAATGGGCAGTCAGTTCCTTCAGGGCCATCAGCAGCACAGGACTGTTCTTCAGTGCCTGGACAGCTGGGTGCCTACCCTGCTCTTGTGCCAAACAGACACAGGTAATTCAGAACGGAGACATCCCCAGGGCTTGTTTGCTCATTAAGACGTTGGGAAGAGAGTTTAGGCTCCTTTCCAGATCCCTGGGCAGGAGCAGCTGCTGCCTCTGTACTTACTGATACCTTACAAATGCTGCCATCCATCTGCAACACCCACTTTTTCAAGCTGCCAGAAACTGAGCACCAAACACCCCTCACCACTGCAGGACAACCCTTGCCAAAGGGGACGGAAGCAGAGACACCGCCAAAAAGAGTTAAATCCCGAGTGGCCGTGGGGACCCCCTTTATCCCTCGGGACACCCACCCCATCTGCCCCGGCCCTTTGTCCGGGCTGTGCTCGGGGGGCCGGGGGGGGCCATGGGTGCTATATGAGGCACCTGCGGCTCACACAATGGGCTGTGGGTGCTCGGGGGAGAGACAGATTGATGTATTGTGTGTGGGGGAGGAGGGCTGTCACTGGAATCCATGTGAACCCAGGCTTTCGGGGCAGGGGAGATTGACAGCTTTTGTAGGTCGCAGCTCTCTTTCAAAGCTCTGCTTTATAGACAGTAGGTTAGGGGGCCCGGGCTTTCACTCCCATAATTCGAACAGGGCAATCATCAGCATTGAGAATTTCTTCTCCCTCTCGCTCTCTCTTTTTTTTTTTTTTCCACCCCCTTGTTATGCATTAAATGATTTCAGTGGAGGAATGTGCAGCATTAATTAGAATTGGTTAGTAGATACCGAGGGGAAAAGTTTCTTCACAACAACTAAAGGAGGTGTCAGTGCTACAAAGACGGTTTTGTTTTCGCTCTCCCCCGCATTATCAGTGCAATATGTAAGGTAGCGATTCTTTTCATTTAAATTAAGTGGAAAGCTACTAAATCTTGTTTTATTCTCAAAAAAAAAAAAA
>VXBX01004412.1:255355-282799 GCA_013400415.1 Scytalopus superciliaris
TTATCTTTTAACTTCTTTTATTTTGCAAGGTTAGTGTTTACTTTTGCTTTCAGTCCTCCCCATTAATCGGCCTGCAAAGATGTGTATCCAGTTTTGTGTATCATTTAGCTCTTACAATTATAAGCCAGTACAACTAATATATAAGGATTGTCTCCTGATTAAAGCAACAACTTTACCATTTAAAATAAAAGGCGCTCGTCTAGAAGGACGCATTGAAATTCAGAAGTGTGGCTGGCTGTTCTCTGCAGGGATTTCCTCGTTTCTTTCAACTTTTTAAATAGAAGTTAAGCTAAAAGATGGGCTTGAGCATATAAAGTAAGAGCTTAGAAGAAACGCTCATTAATATATTTGTATATGCTTTTTATTTCATTCCTTAAAAACTTTTCCCATTGACAACGTGCAAACAAATATTAGCACTGGTAGTGTTTAAATATTTTCTTCCATCAAATGAACTCAACTACTTTATAAAAAATTATGAGCAAAATAAAAGTTTTAAAAAAGAATCTGAAATGACTGTCAACATTTAACAAGAGACACAATCCCAAGTGCTACACTACAGGTAATATCACATTCCTTGTTTTCTATTAAGAGTTTAAAAATTACCAAATTATTACCACCATAAAACATCATGTAAAGCCAACTGCTGTCTCTAGAAATAAATTACTAAGACTCCATGCCACGCAGATTCCCTCACCATAAATTCCCCTGAAATGTAAAGATAGTTACACTTTGCCCATAGTACCAATCAGCAAATGCCACTTGTATTCTTTTAACCAGGAAAAGTATAATTCCTGCTTGTTCTCCCCAACGGAGTGCTGGAAAATGCAGCCACAGGCAGAGTTGCCTGGGCAGAGGAGAGCAGGTATTCCTGGACAGGCAGTGTCCTTCTCCTGCAGGGCAGGTACCAGTGCCTAATATTTTATCTGACACACACAGTCTGGCCTGTGCTTTACAAAGTCAAAACCATTGCTTAAAAAGTAAGCTTTGCTATTCAGTATCTAGATATCAACAAACTTGACTATATATTCATCTTACTGATAAATCAGGAGTTGCTAGTGGGAGACATGATGTTGAGGAATCTTTTTAACATAGCTTGGCATTGCCACAGCAACTTTAAGAGCTGCGTAAAGATGAGCTAAACAGAACCTGTGCAGAGGAAGAGAGGAGCAGTTTCTACTACGCACAGGATGCAGTTTTCTAAGTAGAAATTCAGCAATATAAAAAGCCAGTTTAAAGTACGTCACCTTCTGGCTGGGGACTTTTCCCCACCATGAATGGAAGGAACAAGCTTCCTAAACTTCTGACATTGCCTTGCAAGGAAAGCTCTGTCACATACAAAAAGTTATTTTCCATAGTGCAAAAGAAAGCAGAAGCAGAGTCTCTTTCCTTCCACCTCCCTAAAACTGCCAGTTCAGCTTCAGTAGCTGGGGTTTAAGCTCTGGAGGCTGCACCATAGCAGGGAAGGTTCTATCAGCAATATATAATTAATTAATCAGGTGTCACTGTGCAGAGGATCCCAGGCAGACAAGCTGTTTGCTGCCTCGGACACAGAGCAGCGCTTCTCTGGGGAGCTGAGGTCACTGCAAAGATGGGGTTTAAAGTAAGGCCCAGCCCCAGGGTCAGTCGAGGCAGCCCAAAGCTTTCCCAGCTCAGTCCATTCCCTGCAGAGCCCTGGCACTGCTCAGCAGGACCAACTCGCTCCCTCCAGAGAGGCAACACCACTACACGGGTTGCTCTTGCCAAGTTTTCCTGTGTCTCCTTCACCCTGGCCCAAGGGCCGTCTCCTCTTTTTCCCTTTTTTTTTTCTTTTCCTGACCACAGTACCTCTCTCAGAGTTATGCATCCCTCATGCATGTAAATGAGAGGGGTCCAATTACACGCGAGGGAGAAAGGGTTTAATGAATCGTGAAAAAGCAAGGGTTGCATAGAAAAAGCTCAATCCCAGCGCCCCCTCATCCCCCCACTTGGAAACGTGCGTTTCTCATTTTTGAGAGTGATGAGAGAATGCGGAGGAGTGAATGGGAGAAACCACAGCTGAATGAATACAACATTTGTTTGTGTTTACTGCAGCCCGCACTTGAAACCAGCGATACGCACTTTTACAGAAAGATGGTTGAGCACAGAAGTTATGTTTCTACACAAAGCAAGAACAAATGCAATGCATGATTGCAGATAACTCTGTTCAAGTGGAGACATTCCTCTTTTTGCTCTCCTTTCCTCTGTGTGTATGTGTAAGGTCTTCTATTAGTTTAAAGGAAAAGAACAGGCAGAAGCTCAATATTATTTGCAAGGTCCTGTAAAACACAACCACAGGCTACACAGTCAAAATTGTATGACTAACTTCCACACCTGACTGATCCCAAAATTAGTAGGTTATCACTGGCTCTCCCAGGTGAATGTGAACTAGGCAGCACAGGATATGATGAGCATTTTAAGGCAAACCACTCTAAAGTAATATTATAGACATCAAACATGATTTCATATGATTAAATTTAAAACAAACATTAAGGCAATTTGATTTGTAAATATTCTGTGACTCTTCACAGGTCTTTTTCTTCTGCTGTTTTTTTTTTTTTTTTCTTTAGTAGGATTAACTATTAATCAGTAACTGTTGCTAAAATGACTTTAGTATTTAAAATTACAGTAAGAAAAGCTCCCAGTGCCCTCACTGGGAGTTAAACAGCAGTGTGGTGCCAAGCTGTGAAGAGAAACAGACATAAACACTTGAGTTTGAAGATGGACTCCCTTTTCCATATCAATGAGGGAATCATCTCCAATCTAAATGTAGCAGAGTTATTGTCTGCTCAGCATCTTTCAAATTTGGCCTCAAAGTTTCTTTCTTTATTTGGGCATGGAAATATCTGCGAAATTGCAAATGGAAGTGGTTTTCTTACTAAGTAGGATGCAGTTAGAAAGAAGAATGGTTTTTACAAGAGCAGCAATAAGACAACTCCACGTGAGCACAGATTTGCACAGGAGTATGAGTAACTTGTGGAATTACACCAGGCCTGCTCCAGTTTTTTACTAACTTCATCTAGAACTTGGCAAGCAAAATGCATAAGTTCTAGCAGTATTTCTCATTAGAAGTATGTGGAATACAAAGAAAGACTACTGCTTTGATGTTACACATTTTAGTCCTGAATTATTGGCCAGATATACAGATGAGTGGTAGAATTCCCTGATGTGACTGAAAGTGAATGAAGATTTATAGGAAGTCAGATGGAAAAACCAAATTGCTACTGCTGGACATAACAAAACGTATTTTTTCAGTCCATTCAATTAATTTCATCCAAAGATGGCACAGAACATATCTTAAAGAGCACACATGTTGTAGACAAAAGTTTCACGCAAGTCACTTGCCCTTTACCTTTTCCTGGCCCATAGAATTACTCAGCCACATAAATTAAACCTTACTTGGAAATTAACATTTAGAGAAGCACAGATGGAAAAAAAGCCATCTGAGTTGGAAAACAATATCATATACAACTGTGTTAAGGGAAAGACACATTCTGGAGCTCACAGTTGTGATATATGTCATCACTGAGGTTGGATAAACAAAATATTTTCAGCTACAAATTTCACCAATAGGCAGTGAACATGCTAATAGTGTGTTTTCGTGAAGGACCAACCACCACTTGGGGTTGAAGGACATTTTTTACATTTGTTTTCCAACTAGTCTTTGTTTTAAGTTATTTAAGGGCAATGCCTTCTTAATGCATTTTGGAGTAATCTTCTTTTTTTTTTTTGTAATGCAGTGAAGAACAGTGCTTTAATACAGAATAGAATTTTAAAAAATAATAAGAAAAATCGATATAAAATGCCAAGTCACTCATGAGATATCTTTTTTCCTATTCTTACAAAACCAAGAACAGTTAAAAGCACAAACCCACGAAAATGCTCCATTCCCATATCAGTGGGACACACCATTACCAGAAGGACCATTTTCTGCATCAAATCATACACCTGAAACTTTTCTTTCCCATCAGTTTCTTCCATGTGGCTGTTTCTCTTGTGCTTTTTCCACATTGTTTTTTCTCCCCTGCCCATGCATGGCTGATATTTGAGGTGGTGGTCAGTTGGATTAGGACACATTTCATGGGTCATCAATTCACCCTCCACCTTCTGGAAAGGTGGTGGTACTTTAGTAAAGTCTCTCCTCAGCAGTGAGGTAGGAGGAGATCCAGAGGGCTTTCTTTCTGGTGGAGTGCAAAGAAACATTTTGCATGTTCCCAGACTCTAATCCAGCCTTCCCCCCCCCCTCCCATTTATGTGCTAACTCAGTTATAAGAACATACACACCTTGCCTTGTTCTTCAGACCTCCTGCTTGCTTCTACATGACTGCTACCAAGAACAGTCACAGAGGGATGGCACAAGGTACGGCCACCAACAAGGGAAATAGCAAAGATCTGTCTTTTTGGTCCACCAGCTCTGGCAAATCTGCCTTTAAAATTTAACTACATGTGAGTTATGTTTTCATTAATCAGTTCTGATATTCACAACCCAGGATCTGACTGTTTGCACAAAAAGCCTTTTCTTTTGACAGAAAACATACTAAAATACACTTTCGAGTTGTTGAAGATTTTTTTTTTTAATGGAGAATCATTAGGCAATTAAAGAAATCATGCACCATGCCATGTGCAGGCCTCCTAACAAATACAACTTTGGTGGCCATGACCCTGGCCAGAGGAAGAAGGCTGTGATGTCACCTCATCCCCAAGTCCCAGTTTCACGGGTAGTATCTCTGAAAAGAATTGTCTAAAGGAGATTGTTCCTTATGAAAAGTTCACATGATGGAGTCTGAAGGGCTTGTTTCACTTGGAGCCCAGCAGGACAGAGCTGTTTGGAAAGAAGCATTCAGTGTGTTCTGTTTTGCTGAAAGCTGTCACAGTGAACAAGTACTTAGCAAACAGCATGAACAAGGATATGAACTAGAAAACTAGCAGGGCCCTGACAACATTGTAATAGTGGGCTCGTCTGTTCAGAGCCTGTACAGTGATGCCTGGGGGCACGAGAAGGAAAACAGAAGAACTAGATTTCTGTAGTTTTAAATTTTTTAAAGGTGACAGTTTATCATTTCTCCAAACTTGCTTGTATTATCGTGATCACTTTCAGCATCAGTGGGAGGGGGCAGCATTCTGGCAAGAAGAGGTACAGAGCAGAGGCAGAGCACACAGCCCAAGGGGTGAACTGACTGATTAACTAAAAATCAGTCCATTCTTGTCCCATTGTCCTGCTTTGTAATGTCTTTACTTCTGTTATGACGGGCTGCCTGTTTAAGCTGTCATGCCTTACATGTCTAATCCATATTTAGCAATGAACAAAAGCTGCCTGAGTCCCAGTCCAGAACTGGAAGAGAAACTGCCGTTCCACACCTTTGAAAAGAAGCCACTTTCACTCAAGCACCTATTTGATGACACTGTGTAAGTACAGACTAGCACTGATTAAAGACCCCACTCCCTCTACCCCATCAGGCTGTTGAAGGCTGTACCTTAGGAGACATCAAATGAATAGGAAATAAGAATAGGAAAAACAAATATTCTCCTTTTGATTTTACATACTGCATCCACATCCTTATTTCTCCAGCAAATCTCAAAAACACACTAACCACACTTTCCCCCCATCATTATGACAGTTCTCTAGTTTACGACAAGCAGAGTTCCAAAAGCTGTAATAAATAAGTTCTTATTTATCACCTCTAACATGTGCATTTTCCTAGACAGAGAAAGTCCCAAACTGGTGTCCTTTGCTAGAGAACACTAACAGTGCCTTCTCCTGATTGTATTCCACTAAGCAGTTTACACAAAATCCCTTTTCCCTCATTCCCTTTACAAGGCTAGAAGACCTGGAATGTTTAAGGGAATAGCCCAGCATAGCACCCACTTCTTGCGTATAGACCTCAACAGGCTCAGGATGCAAGGACCTTTCTAGCCTATAGGAAATCCTGTTGATTTTACTAGATCCTGGGATGTTTTCCGGACCTTTTATCCATTCCCTCCCTTCATACCCTCTGCCAAGGCTGAAAAAATCTGCTAATGGTTTGTGGAAAGAGCATGGGTGAAGGAAGATGGAATGAAGAAGCACCTGCTCCTACATTCACTGTTGAGATGGATCACAGCCACTGGTCCAGTCCTGACTCTCTGACTGCACTTCCTTTCTGCATTCATGGCTAGTAGCAGTATTATTGTTGCTGACTGTAAATTTGGATCTTAATTTATAAGGTCAATATAGATTGCTTTAGAATATTTAGTCTGGCCTCCTGTCTCAAGGCAACCCATACGCTGTATATAGTAATTATGGCATCTAAGGAATATCTACCTTTAATCTGAGGCTTCCAAATGCTTTAACATGAAAGACAGGAATGTGGGGTTTTTTTCAGTAATCCACATGGTTTCTGGCTAAATTCTCCACTAAGTCCCTTCACAACACTGACAGATGGCTAGCTTTAGGATGAGCTGTGTTCCAGGGAAATCCAGAGTGGTGACTATCAAAGTGACAGGTCTGTGCTGACTTTGTCTGAATCTCAGGAACACATTTCACCATTTTTTTGATATGCAAATGCATTACTCTCTAGTTAACATGTAAACTGGGTATCAGGTGCCTTCTCAGACTCAAAAATATCTTATGGGAATTTACTGCAGTGATAGGCAAAGCTGGTGTCTCCCCCTGATGACCACATCCCTCAGATGCTGGTAATTGTATTACAAGTTTCTTACCACTCTTAGTATAACAGTTTTTTTCAGCAAACCAAGTGTCTTATGCAAGGAGACCAATTATGATGAGAATTTTCTCCCACTGATTTTTTCAGCTACTCCCCGAACCAGGTAGCATGTTTTCATTATGTAAAAAAAAAAAAAAAAAGTGATCTCACCCTCTTTTTCTTTTCTTTTCTTAGCCCAAATCTCCTTTCATTTCAAGTGCACTACAGTGCAGAAGTTTGAAAAGACTAGGCTTTTTCAAAAATGCCAGCTTTATTTAGGGATCTGTATCATACAAATTTTAATGAGAGAGGTTGGATTAACCAGGAAAATTTTGTCTGTATGGCAAGAAAATGTTCACACTATGCCCTCACCACAGGAATGAGAGTGAACACCCATGCAGAGGTGACCTCCAGGTAGAAACCGTGACATTTCCAGCTGGCACAGCTGGCTACAGAAGATGCCACCCACTGCACACTGATTCTGGACTGCTGCATAGCTGCAGGAGGGCAGGATGCAACTGCATGTCCCACCTCTGCCCCTCTACCTCTATAAAATATCCATTGTCATTTTTATGACTTACATCTTTGTCTTTTGTCTCTAAATTTGCAAAACTACTTTGCCCCAACTGCACTGTTTCCTTGCAACATCTGCAGCACCACAAACAGGATGGCAAATATAGATCTGCTGCTAAAACTGTTACTGTCCCATCTGCCTGCCTAGAAAAAGCACCCAGAAGCAGCGTTTTAAGTCCTTGCATACCATGGGTAAAAGACATTCTTTCTTCCATTTCCCTCCCCATAGATAGCCCATATTCCTTGTGTTTAAGCTGTTCTCTTCCCAGGCTTGCCTATCTTTAACCCATGCACTGTTTGAAACTAAAACACAGAGCTCCTTTCATGCAGGGAGGGATGTGTTCCTGCCAGGTCCCAGTGTTCTAGGGAATTTGCCAGATCCCTCAATAATCTGATCCTCTGCCTTTTGGCTCCAATGTCCAGAGCTGGCTCTTTGGTCTGAGTTCTCCCAAAACAGGATCTCCATCCACTCCTGTATCGTGCTTTCCCTATTGCCTGGTAACAGTGTGTAAGGTCCACCTCCTTCAGCACTCCCTTCCTCAGAGGAGCAGCCCGAGGCAGCAGCACCCTCCAGAATACCCAGGCACATGCAGGAACAAAGGATTTCTATTTGCAGTGTCCCATTTAAGCTTTCTGGTGCCTACAGCACTGCAGTAAATGCACTGGGTTTGATTCCCACAGCACAGAACACCCTTCATAGGGCTGCAGGAGGCCAGCAGAAGTGCAGGGGAAAGGAGAAGGAAAGTGATGGTTTGAACAGGGACTGGAAAGGGACCAGGTACAGCTGAGCCGCACTACACTGAGTCCCCAATTCCTGTGAGGTACACCTGCCCCTAGCTGGGGCAATCAGCTGTATGTACCAAGCTCTGTGGCCAAAGGTAAGAGATGTCTGGGGCTGCCAATTAATCATTGTGCACATGCTAAGGAAAACATCCATACCAGCAAGACTGCAACAGTGCCAGCCTGAGAGACAGGGGAGGTGTCACCCTGTTCAACTGTTGTATCATTACATAGACACAGGGGCTGGGGGATGTCACTGCTCCAGATATTGGCCATCTGATTGACTTCCCTCACAAAACTCTTGTTCCCTCTTCTATCCAAAATGAACAGATTTTACAGCAAAGGAAAGTAATTTTTTAAAGTCCTGAGTTAATCAAATGCTTTAAAAACACAGTGCCTGTGATACAATGGATCAACTTTGGCCTGGGTGTCAGTCCATTCACTCCAACAAGCTTACACCAGAGATGAATTTGCTCTGGTGCCTTTGTCAATAAAATTCTAGATTAAAAGAGACCCTATATAGAGCTGGTCCCAGAGGTAATTGCTAGTTAATCAGCCAATTAACTGACCCAATGAGTAGGAAAAGGGAAAGGGGGAGCAAGGGGGAAAACAAATCAGTCAAGGTACGTAGAACATAATTCTTTAGGAGTTAATGTTAGAAACCTTTTCAAAGGGATTGCAGCCTACCTTGACTCATTCTCCTTCTTCTTCCCTTTTTCTCTTCTTCCCAATTTGTAATTGTTGGTTCCCTTAATTGGCTGATTAACTACTTATTACAGACAGACCTGGAGGTATGTGGGATCCCGTTAGCCACAGAACTTGATTGCATCTAGCAAAGCAAGGCTGAATGCAGCAAAGCATCTGGATGGGTTGTTTTTTTCTTACCCGGTCTGATGGCTTAGAGTCAAGTAGCATTTCATTTGAGAAGATCCTTTTTTTAACTAGCTTCTATTTTATTTATGTAATACTACAAAGAAAGGGAAGGATTTTTTTAATATTTTTTTAACACTCTTATGCAAGTGGAACGATTTTTAGCAGCAGAGTTTGTACACCTCAAACTAACCTATATACTATTGACTAATACACTATCAACACTATGGGAATACTTTAATGAATGAGCTGTTACAGCTGCTTGATGTTACAATAATAAGTAATGACAATAGAATTAACCTCTATTTTCCTTTGACAGTGTTACCAGGCTGCTTTCTACCAGCAACAGTGCTGGGAGATGAGTCCTAATGGTGAAAAGGGCAAGCTGAGAAAGCTACCCTCATTCCCACTCCTTGGATTTCTGGGGGGTAAAAGAGCAGAGCTCACCCTTGCATTTGTTGGCTTCACATAAGATTTACAGCAGGTCAAAAGGGAGGTATCAGTCAGTTCTGGTCCATCCTGAAACCGCATAACCAAGGAGTTGCTCTCTGAAGCTTCAAAGAGGAGTTTAGCTGCTTGTTCAACGTAAAGCAAATCTTCCAGTAACACTTTAACACACCTTTTCCAGCATCTCGGTAGACAGAGATGGAGCTGCTGCACATAAAACAGTGACAGTGACAGCTACCCAGGGCATCAGGTTTGACCTCCCTAAAACAATACCTGTCAGTGCACATGGCTGCACATACACAGGATGTTTTCTAAAGCTGGGGGATTGTTTTGGTCACTCATCCTCCTGTGTAGATGGTAAATAATACTCTTTTTCTTTCCTCATTTCTTGAGCAGCAGGACCCTGTGCAAAGCAGCAAATACTCCAACTGCAATTGTCCAGAGATGGACAGAGAACAGGGTTCTCCTGACATAACCTCTGTTGCGTAAACCTCTTCTTCAAATTCCACTTTCCTCTTTCACCTTCAGAAGAGAGTTTGGAATTTTAATTCTATTTAATGTTTGTGATGATTTAGTCCTTCTATCCCTCTTTTCTCCCTTAGCAAAAGGGCAGGCTGAGCCTGGCAGCCCATCCTCAACTGCATGTAAATCACAATCTGATTAGGCAGTGATATATTCATCTCTAACTCCTGTATAAAAGTTATTCAAGTATTTTGACAAAATAAGTGCTGTTTACTTTATACATTTTCTGCTAATTCTAAAGATTTCTGCAAACCTAAAGGATCTCATGGAATTTACAGCCTTGTGGCTTTGCTATTGAAAGTATAAAAGCATGCTAAATTAAGTTGATTTGCCTGTGAAAGAAATACGTCCATTATTCATGTCAGGGCCCTGTCACATCAAATTGAGGGAGTGAAGAAAACCCTTTTTTATCAACGTTTAGAAGTAAGGAAAAAACCAACCATTCAGGGACTGAATTTCAATTGGGAGAAAGTCAGTCTGAAAGCAAGGTTAAAAAAAAAAAAAAAAGCTGGGGACATGTCTAATGTTGGAAATCAGCAAAGGGTGGGTTGATTTAACTTTGGCTGGAATCTTTCAAACAGAAAGCCAGGACGAAACTCGAAGTAGCAAGTAGTACACACAGTCTCAATGTCTCTCATGTGTAAACTTGTCAGAAGTAGTTAAGCTAATTCAGATTTAAAACTTTTCAGACCCCGTTCTTCTTGGATGCTTCAAAATAATGATAAAATTTGTTAAACAAAGCATTGCACTTGTGTTCAACTAATATATTTAGCCATTGGTAATTACATGATTTAATTCTTATTATCAGACAGCATGTAGGGGGTTTAAAGTTTGATTAGCTGGCAGATAAATTGACAAAATGTTGTTTCAGATATAGCTGTTCTTTGGCTGTGCATATCCATACCAGGGACCTGACAGGATCAAAAATAGTCAGGATTGTTTCCTGTCCACTGTAAGGCATATATATATTTATACATATATACACATCTATGCACACTACTTCATGTAGTCAGAAAATCTTCAATGATTTTTTTTTTTTATGATATAGTGTGATAAGTACAGACAAAATAAATAGCACAAGCCATCTTTTAAATAAAAAATTGATTTGCAATCTGCTAAACTATTCAAATACACACGGAGTTAAATGACAAACTGTAAGAGGAATTTTATACAGTGAAATTCTTCTCATTGTCTGACGATAATTTCTCGTGTGTCTTGCTTACTTAGCAAACAAAAAGCTTACAGTTCCTTCTCCCTACAGTTGGTTTTATAAGCTTAAAACCAGCATGTTAAGCAGCATTTCACAGTCTTCTACTTAAAGCCTAATTGGTTTAGACTGGACACCTTAGAGATATTGTTTAGAGGAAGCCCAGTTTTTATGTTGCTGACATTATTATACTGTACAAAGGGTAATTCAGCAACTTGTTTTCCTTAAATCATGTTTGTGGATACCAGGCCTACACATCATTCCTGCATGAAATTTGTTTTCTTACCTTTTGTTTTCCCCTAGCCTCAGAGCACTTGGGTTAGCATGTTTTCTGCTTTAAAGCTCTTATGTGAAAGACACTTTACCACCTCATCCAGGCACTCTCTCAAGCTTCCCAACTTCAAAGTCTCAAGCTGGGAAAGCAAATCTAAGTCCCAAATACCAGACTCTGCGGCTTCTATAGGACCCTCCACTAAAGTTAAGTTCTTGTTTTTAATTGAAAATTGCAGCCAGTGCAAATAGGAGATAGTTTGCAGCAAGCTTGTCCACAAAAGGAATTACCTCGTGGAGTGGCTACATTGGGGTAAACAGAAGGGATAAAAAAGAGAAAGAAAAAGAGAAAGGAAAAAAGCCAGGAGAAAAAGAGAGAGGCATTGTCCTGTGGAGGTAGCATCAAGACAAGGATTAATGGCTAGAGGAATTGTATTTTCTGTGCTTTCAGCAACATTACAATCTCCCAAAAGTAAGTGTTACTAATAAGCAGGCCAGTAAAGAAAGGTCAGCGTATTAAGGGAAATGAAAAAATCAGGCCCTGAAAATAACAGAAGCCTTTTATTCTGTATAAACCAAGCATAGTGTTGCTGATCTGTTTATTTTTAGTACTTACATTTGGGTCAACTACTGAAGTTTGCTATTTTAAAGGGCTGACAAGTGATAGGAAGTGTTACGTACATCCCATGAATGCCATTTTCTGCCAACTTCAGTTACTTGCAAGTACCCACAATTTATTTATTTCACAGTACCTAGCTGGTAAGGACAAATTCAGTTCACTGTGTTTCACTGTTGATATGTTATACAGATTTCAGGATGAAATCCAAGCAGCTGTGCTGGAAGCATGCAAGACCCAAACAGAGCAGAATAAGGAGAGCAGTGGTGGAGGGAAGCTGGGCAGGATCCCTTCCTAGTGCTCAAACCTCTGCTGCCCTGGGATTATGGTGTCGGTACAGGCTCACTCAACGCCATCAGATCTTTACAACAACTCAACAAGACACAGCAGAAGAAAATGAGGAGAACCCTGTGGTCTTCCCTTTCTCCTTTGCCCCACTCTGAGGAATAGGGGTGAGTTGGGGTTTTGGGTTGTTAGACTTCTTGAAATGGCTCAGTGAGTGGTCAACAAGCATGAGTGTTGGCAGAGGGGAGTGAGTGAGAGGGAATGAGATCTCCTTTTTCAGCTGGTTCTACAGCTTTGGCAGCTCAGATACATTACAGAGCTGAGACTTACTAAATTTAGGCTCAGTTCATAGGTCCTTTACCAACTCCCTGAATCAACCTGGATATGTCACTTGATATTTCCTGGCCTTTTTTATATAACCCTAAGCACAATATGGATACTGTCTTCATTGGAATCCATTCAGCAACTGAGAGACATTTTTATATTAAAATTATTATTATTATTACTAAAACTACTGTTTAAGCAAACCTACTGGGCTCTGTCTTGAATAGCTCACTTATGCCATGTCACATCACTCCATAACAACGGAAACAGTTCAGCTATGGAAACCGGATATTCTGAAAAGTAACAGGATGGATATTATCAGGCAATAAGAGTGTTCCATTGCTATCAGTTCACCCACTGCTGGGTTTTTTGGGGTTTTTTATTTGTTTTTTTAATTCATAGTTCATCTTCAAAACGCAGTTTTGAATGGAAGCCAACAGAGACAGTCTAAAAATCTAGTGGAAGTATAATTGAGTCTGTTCATACATAATGCAGAATGACAGGAAACTGTGACAGGATTCATAAAAATATTCTCCACAATGTTTTTTTTTTTTTTTTTTCATGTTACATAACCTATTTTTAATAAATTATAGAATCTGTGAATTTAAGAGCACTGCTGACACAAAACAGAATCACACCATTATAAAGAATGAATATTTGTTTCTATTCACTTTTCAGTGGCTTACCAATTGCATTAATTCAAAACTGTCTTAAAAGTTTCTACAGCATGAATCCATTGGATGCATCTGTGAGAAACAAAACTGCTTAAAAATCAAAAATATATCCTAGCTATCCACATAAACTAACTTAAAAATGGCATTAGTTTTGAGAGTTCTAAAAATTGCTCAGCCAAGAATTCGCAAAGTCCTCTTTCAGCTTTTCCTCTTCAATTGAATATTTGCATACTTTTTAGTTTTTTGGTTTTAATAGCATTTTCTTTTGGGTTTTTTTTTTACTGTCAGAGGAAATAATTTAATTGTGCATGGTATGAGACTCTCTCCATGTGTACACAAAAACAAATGCCATGCTTTTTAAACCCGGATCAAAATTAAGTCAGAGAAAGAAAACCCTTAGCTTAAGACATTGCCCATTATTATTCTGCTTACAGTATACACTTGGGAAGTTTTCATGTTCATAACTCACTGTCTCCAGTGCACTGTACCTCTTAAAGATATGCAAGTTCATTTCAGCATTTATCTGCTCTTTTCTCCTCCGGAGTTCCACTGTTTTTCCGCCTGATGGTTAGAATGAATTGAAGATTTTGAACTCATCCATCAGATTTGGAAATGATCCCTGAATTGATGAGGGTGTTTAACAGTTAATTGAACATTTCTCTTGTGAACTTTCATTGTTTCAAAGTGCAAAAATACCGCACTCAAGAATGTGGGCAAAGCAAAGAGGATCCATGACATGTTCTTGCCCTACAAATATTTTCATCCTCTAGAGCACAGCAGGCTTTTAAAACAAGGGGCATCACTCTGGTCTCATTCTTGGACATCACAAGCAAGTGGTGATCTGAAAGGGACTTTCACAGCACCTGAGACCTCCCACGTTCTGCAGCAGCAGATAATTCCCCATGTTTTAAAATCTGTGTTTTATTTGGGCTCATCTCATACAGGCTGACTTCCCCAAACCCCAGTTCAGCCACCTGACTGCCACCCATGCCCACATGGGACAGAAGCTCGGAACAGCAGCCTCAAACTCTGCTCTGCCTGGATGATAAAATACACAGCGTGGCTTCTTATTGTATTGATAAAACAATTCATTATAGGCAAGCAGAGATACAACATATGCATTCTGCAGCCAGCCAGTCTTTCCAAAGGGACCTGATGATGCCACTAAGTATTTGGTTGGTTTTTAACCTTAATGTAAGCTTTATACCCCACTGTCTTAGTTGACTTTGAAAATTCACACCTTCACACCTGCAACCGAGGAAACAATAAGGAATCTGGGCTTTCTCTCATGCCTTGATAGTCATGGAAAAGGTCTTCCAGACTTTCTGCTCCATTATAAGACTTCAAATAAAGAGAAGTTATTTTTCTCCATTCTAAAACTCCACTAAATTGCTTAATTGTGTTTCACTTTTTTTCCTTTTCATTGATTTTGCATGATTTTTTTAAGAATATGATGTGAATTTCTTTATTCTAACCTAGTAGAAGGTGTCCCTGCCCATAGCAAGGGGTTGGAATGAGATGATCTTTAAGGTCCCTGGCCACCCAAACTATTCTGTGATTCATCTGTGGCAAGCCCTTAACTCAGTGTCGGTGCTTCCTATCGCCTCTGGCACCCAGCAGAACACTAGTGCTGTGTCCCACCTTCTGGAACACCTTCATCAGACTCCATAAGGACCTCAAGAAAACACCTTCCTGCGTGCACTTTGGCTCCTTTCAGCTGCAAACCTGCCTTCTCTGCTCCACTGACAAGCCTAATTCCCTAATTCCTCTTGACCACCTCCCGTTATTTAGTAGCTTTATTTTTTTTTCCCAGCACCAAGATCATTCCTGTGTGCTGGATGGTTAATTAACTCTCCTCCCAGGTTTTTCAGGCTCCTGTGGTGTGAGAGGGCTGGCCTTAGCTCTGCAGCTCTAAGTAGTCACATTTCCCATCCCTGTGAGGTGCAGGTTTGGGCTCAACTTTCTTTGGAAGATTTCAAAACAAAAATAGTTCTTTCTAAACTGTATTTCTTTCCCACTGTGGGAAACTGCTGAACATGGACTTTTATATTTCCAGGGGTGATAGCCATTTTTTCTTAGCATTAATTCTAATTCAGAACAAGCTTTGCTCAGCACCAACTTGGTAAAAGGCACTTGGCCCAGGGCTCACTGTGCATTTAAACCAGAGCTAACAGCCACATCCCCCTGTCCATCCTGGTTTTCTTGTTTCTCCTATGCCACGACAGCACTGGCCTCTGTGCAGTACTGTAACAAACCAAACTGGGAAATTGCTCCAGCTAAAAGAGGGTCATTTCTTATCTTTGCTGGGCTACTTTTCAGCCAGTGTCAGCTGATGATGGGTTTCACAAGTACTGCAGCCAGAGAAGAGGTGGAAACCAGCAGCAGGGACAAGGAATTCTTTTATGCAAGAGTCACCAGTGAGTCTCTGCAGAGCAGTCACTTCTGAACGATCGGGGGACAACCAGGCACACCCTCAGAGGGAGCCACGCTTATCACACCCTTCATCTGCTCTCAGAGCTTACAAACACCAATTACAACAGATACATCACAGGAATGCCGCTAGCAACTTGAAATTCATACACATGCAAATCAAACCATTCCCATACTCTGGAGTCCCTGTCGTTACATGCAGAGATCCAGCGATGTTAATTAATATCCTGGTGCAAACGACGCAGAGAAGTGCACAACAGCTCACCAGAAAAAAATACAGCCCCAGGGAAATTAAAATCCATTCAGTGTACCATATTCCTACTGACGCTCAGAACACCCCTTGTGCAGTGCCAGAATAATTTCCGACACATTCCCAATGACAACGGACCCATAAATGATTTGGAGGGGAATATAATCCGGAGTACAGCATTTTTCTGTGAGTTAAAAACACAACCGGTGTGTTTATTGCACTGCAGCCAGCTCTGTCTGGGTAGCTGTATTTCCCTCTATGTGTCAGGCACTGTATAAAGTACATAAAAGTTCTTATTCCCTGTTTTTTCCCCTTTTCCATCCCCTTTCCCCTCCTGGTCGGCGCTGCAGCCTCGGGCCGGGCCCTCCTGCGCCCTCTGCTGTTCGTGCGCAGTATGGCAGGACCGAGCCCGCCGCCCGCGCCTCCCGTTCCTTCTCTTCCCGTGCCATTCCCCCCGCTATCCCATGTTTTCGTCCCTGTGTCTCTCTGCAGAAATATCTCGGGGGGATATTCCTCCAGGAGTTTATAAAATCACTGGAATTTTTATCTCAGGTCAAGCGCATACGAGTCCAGGGGTGGCCTCCAGAATGGTTAGAGGGATGGAGCACCTCTCGTAAGAGGAAAGGCTGAGGCAATTGGGATTGTTCAGCCTGGAAAAGAGAAGGCTTTGGGGTGACCTCATTGTAGCATTCCAATACCTGCAGGGAGCCTGCAAGAAAAATGGAGAGGGACTTTTTACAACTGCACGTAGTGACAGGACAAGGGGAAGTGGATTCTTAAGTAAACGAGAGTAGATTTAGAGGAGATACTAGGAGAAAGATCTGTTCTCTGAGGGTGGTGAGGCCCTGGCACAGGTTGTCTAGAGAAGGTGTTCAAGGCCAGGCTGGATGGAACCTGAGCAACCTGGTCTAGTGGAAGGTGCCCCTGCCCATGGCAGGGGGTTGGAACAAGATAATTTTTAAGCTCCCTTTCAACCCAAACCATTCTATGATTCTTTGGCTTGAATACAGACACAAGCATCACAGAGAGTTTTAGACTAACACAGATTGTAAGTTATTCATGAAAAAAAGGAGCTTTTTAACTATGTTGTCATGGAAATCTGCAGGAATCACAATTCCAGCTTCAGCAGGGTGAAGAGGAGGAGCACTTTGGAAAGACTGTGCCCAATGAAGTCTGACTGACCAACTTAGTCAGCCTGAGACTGGAAACTCCTCAGAGTTGTGAATTCCCACCAGCCCTCAACACATCAGGCTTTTTGTAGCACCAACAGCAAATGTAGTGAGTGAGTCATAAGTAAGGAGCAAAAGCAAAGAGGGCCAGTCCATCACTTGGAAGAGAGAAAGGGAAGGGCAGGGTGGGATGGAGTTTCTAAGCAATGACAGGCCAACAAAAATTGATTGAAGTGATGCAGCTGATTAAAAAAAAATATAAATAAAATAAAAAGGCAAAGGAGCCCAGGGTCCAGCTGGGAGGGCTGTTTGCTGGACTAGCACAACCACACAGGACAACACTCAAACCTCAGGAGATACACCCATGCTTGGTTCTCTTTAAGAAAGTGAGATCCAAACTAAATCCAATGCAAAAAATTAAAATAAAAATAATCATAAAAAGAAGGCCTTAATGCAAAGAGATTAAAAGACCTTCCTACAGATTACAACTGAATTGGGGTACAAATTGCTCTGTAGACACCCATGAGTCAAATAAGGGAGAGCAAAGATAAAAGCTTCAGCTAAAAGACAGTCTGACACAAAACCAAATTAACTGCTTGTGAAGAGTCATGGGGCATAGGGACCTCACACTGTCCCCACAGAAGGACCTTCATTACTGTGATAATTTGTTCTTTCTCTTTTTCCAACTCTGGGAGTTTTCACTCCTCTCTGCCCCGTGGCACAGCTGAAAGCTGAAGCACTGAAGAGGCACCTTACCCAGAACAACCTCTGGGCACATGTTTGAAATCTGTCAGGATGAGGCCCAGTTAAACCCGGGTATTGCAATTACAGTAAAGGTTGTGCCATAAGACTTTGCCTGTAATCATGTGCAAGGACACCAATGTTTTCCAGCAGGTTTAAAACTACAGACTGCACCAGGGGTCCTAAAAACAAGGCATGGTGCCATCCAGCACTGGTGATCACTGAGGAGTCAGGAGTGAAAAACCTCAGGGGCAAAACTTCTCACACAGCATTGTGAGGTATCATCAGCTTCAAGTTTCAATTCAACTTATAATGAAAGAAAAGCGAAAAGCAACAATCCCTTGCCATTTACAGTTCACAAATAATAACAGGTAAAGTTCAAGATGATTCATTCACTGGCATTGGCAATAGTGACATTCAAATATAAGAAATCCCAGCATGAGGCTGGCTTAAAATTAACTTTTTCAAGGATTGCTTATAAAAATTATAAAGTTGTATTCTTTATTACATCCTACTGCTTAAAATATCAAAATGTATTTTGCTCACAGGATGCAGCTCCTCTTTGCAGCTGTGACTTACTCTTTTAAAAAGTCTCCATATTATAGAAACAGAAGGTTCTTAGGAAATGCTCTGATTTCATAAGCTGGTTAACTCCTTCAAATTAACAGTAATTCTTCCCCAAATTAAAACTCAGTGCTTTATGTTGCATTGGAACTGGATACAATTTGTGAGCTAGAAAAAACACATACTAAGAAAATCAATGCAATTGTTAAAACGATGTTTTAATATCCAGACAGAGTGAGGTTTTAACTCCAGCAGGTTTCCTTCCAGCAAGTGAGGAGCAGCGTGCAGGGAGAGGACAGGAGGTGCTTGCCTGCTAAATACAACCCTGACACTGCTCTCTCCACCACTTACAGGAATATACGGATGGATGGTTATGACGCAGTGGATTTGGGAATAAAGGACTGGTGTCCATATCCAGCAGCTCCAGTAATGACGTAGCTTCAGTATTGGTCCAACCCCCGGTGCTTTAACAGGCTGATAAAGGTACTGATTACAGCACAGGATGCTTCACACACCCTTGAGATTCGTATCATGGAGGAGGATATGAGGTGCTGAGGGCAGGAGGGGAAGGTTTTCAGGGCGTTGTGATGCTCTGTAGGGGCTTCGGAGAGATTTGAGTGGCTTTACAGTTCATCCAGGGAGAGCCTCTACAGGTATTCTGTATCTTTATGCATAGACAAATATTTGCAGATCTTTTAAAGATCAGGACTGTTGTTATCAGTTTATGTGCTAGATATTGGCATTATCCAGCTTGACCTCGGGAAAGGCAGCCTAATGCAATGGTATGTTCAGCTCTGCTGGATCTCCATAGAGTGGGCCTGGAATGCACCGGGGAACAATACCCAGGACTGCACAGAGCAAAGAATGAAGGGCAGCAGAGTTTGATAACCACATTAAAGCACTACCAACATCTGTTCAAGCCAAAGACAACACTATCTCCAGGAATTAACCTTCTGAACCACTTAATCATTAACCTCAGGAGAGAGAAAGTTAGACAACAAGAGCCTATTTGTCAGTAGCCCCTCAGAGAGATGCAGTGAGCAATATTTTACTGAGAACAGCGTGAGAAGGGCTTGCCCAGCTTTATAAATTTTAAACACAGAATATATTTGTGTGGGAAACAAGGAGACAATGGATGTAAATAAACAGCTGATCCTACCTTGAAGCCTTCATTCATTTATCCTGTTTAAAGTGGCTTGACTGCTTTGTCCTGCATTGTCTAACAGCATTTCCTCCAAACAAGCAGAGATGCTTCAGTTCTGTAGAAAGGTTTACAAACGGATAGGATGTTACAATTGTAAACTCGCACTCCTATCCACAAGTTTTCTACTGAAAAACAAAACTGGGAGTATTGCTTTGGAAGAAGCAGTAGAGCTGGAGAAGTAAAGGTTTTGCTTAATAATTATTTGTCTTATATACTTCTTCCCGTGTGAGGTTACCCGTTAAGTTATTCTACTGTGCACTGGCCAAATGCCTTCCCTCCACATGAAGACAGTCATTAGAGATTTTGTTTCTTTGGGGTTTGATTTTGTTTTCCAGAGGAAAGGCTTTGGTTGCTTCAAACTGCAGCGCCCGAGATTTGTAGCAGAACTGCACTGTGGTGTATGGAGGCTGACAGTTCGTTTCTCTCAAACTCATGTAATCATTTACCAAGGGGGTGTAAAACACTGCCACATAAGAATGATGCTGTTTAACACCCACTTTGCGCCAGCCACAGTGGCCACACAAGGTGTAGGACAATGCATAATCAGGGCCCATATGTCTGCTTAGATATTGCCACAGTTGGAGGAGGCAAAAAGAAGAAAACAACAACAATAACAAAAGGTTGTGAAAATGACTGACTGAAGGGCTGCAAACTGCAATCTGCTCTAATCTAAGAACTGTATAATAAAATTAGGTTATGCCGGGAATGGCACAAGGTCTCAACCCATCGGTAAAAGGAAAAAGTTACCACACTTGATTAAAGTAGGTTGTTCAGGTGACACTGTTCCCAACTGCCCACATGAGGAGCTCCGGTCTGTTACTACTAAAACTGCCCTAATTAAAAGAGAATTATAATGTGTCTGGTGGGGAAAAGTAGGATAGTCTAACACCAAGGGATGAAGAAGGAAGACCTCGGCCATCTGCTACTCTTCTGGGTTAGTTTTCTGTTGGTCAGTAAGTTGAATTAACTCAGTACAGAGCCTCATGTACGTCACAGCCACAACAGGGGCAGCATCACACAACCAGGGACAGAGACTCACTCTTTCATACAGCAGCAAGACCTTAAATCAGCTCACAGCACAGCGTATAACTTTGCTTTTATATGTTTGGTTACAGGACAGACACGTAACTTCGGCAAAAAAGAATAATAATGCTTAATTTTTCAATAAATGGTACAATATTCGCACCTTTGGTAGAAAAGTTATGGTTGAATTGTCATAGAAACTGAATTATCCACTCAGATTAGACGTCAGAGTGAAAAAAGTGTGAACTGCTCCTGCTCTGGAGGTCCCATCCCTGTATCATCCCTTACCTATGCCTGTCCAGATACAAGGCAGAGACACTACAGTCCAACGGCATCTACAAGTTATATTATACACGAATTATGCCCCCCACCTCAGATGACCTTAATGCTTTCAGTGTGATTAGTGGTGTGCTGACAAAAAAAAAAAAAATCATCATAAAAAATTACCTCTTTTTCAATCAGTAGAAGGTAAACAGTGAGGTCTCCCCCAAAGATGGTCACATGTACCAACACACTGCGAAGATGCTCCTCTGGTCAAGACATCTTAAAGAAATGTTCCCCAGACAATTAATTTCTCCAACACAATGATTCATCATAGTCTATACTCCCACAAATTGATTTCTCAGGGTTTATCATGGTAATTTAATCCTTGCTGCTGTCTGTTGGTGCTCTTCAGGGGCTGAGCTGCATAACTGGTTTTTAAACTACTGTTTGCTGAGAAGACTAAATTGGAGCAGCAGACAAGGCACTCTCCTTTCACTTGGGTCGCAGAGCTCATTAATGTGGATAATTAATTGGAGCTTTGTAGGCCTTCCCTTTGTATACCAACAACAAGCAAGTCACAGTAGCTGCAGTACCCCCCCTCACCTGAACACTCTTTCACAGACACCTGCTCCTCATAATTAAGATCCATTGCGCAAATTTACATATCCTGATTTCTATCACTCAGCTCATAGAGACAATGGAAAGCATTTACTACAGGGAAATGGCAGCTCAAATGATGCTTCTTGAGTATGGCTTGCCTGGGCAGCTGCTTATTCTGAAAGGCCCTGACATGAACCACCAGAGTGTTTCTATTTAAAAAGTATATGTTTGGATTTAATTTAAAGAAAAGCACATGGTGATTTCCCCTTTAGGGGCATAATAGTCTTTTCATTAGATAACAAGTGTCAAAAGATGCCATAAACTTCAGGGCAGGCTTTGTTAAGGCAGAGGGCTGCACAGAGCTCAGCAGTGAACCTGGGGAGTCCCCCGTTCCCTCCCCTCCCTGAATGGGCTGGTCAAGTGCATGCACCTGGTTTGGGAAGGGCAGACCCTCACAAACCAAGTAGGGAAGACTCTTGAAGACTCTTGGCTCACCTGTGAGGAACAGACTGACCCTTGCAGTGAGGATAACACAACGTAGGAGAGAGAGCTACTGTGAAGCCAGCTGACAGTCTTTGAAAATACAGTCAAAAACACCAGATATCCCTCTGCAGAGCAGATGGATTATGCAGCTCTCTCTGATGCTTCAGGGAGAGGCATCTTCCAATGTGCACACCTTTATTCCAACAACCATCACCTGTTCTTCAGCTTTTTGAATGACGTTAACAGCCAGAATGTATCTCTTGGTAATAGCTCAAGTTGGTCCTCACTACATTTTCCCTCCAGGTTTTTTAGGCTGCTGTGATGCCCCAGGGCAAGATACAGCCTCCACTAGGTTTAAATCAGTCATCCAGATGATTCAAATTATTCTAAATCTGATTCAGCCACATACCAAATGGGGGCTAATCCACAACAGCTACCAGGGCAGAACATCAGTGGTGGCGGATTTGGATTTACAACTTGGCTTCGGTTCGTTTCCAAACCTGGAATTCACATTCAAGCATGTTTTCACCTCACGGTCAAGAAAAGGTATAAAAATTAAACCGTGAATGGGAAACACAGCAGGGTGAATACAGAGGTTCACAGGTGACCTCAGCACAGCTATCAATGTATGACATTAATCCAGAGTGATCTGCAGGAAGTCCAAGGGGTACTAGCGCACAACCAGACCAACAGAGAGCATTACTGGGATGTGTCAGGATGCCCCTGGTTTTCTCCTTGGCTGCAGGTCAAGAACAAAAATTGATTTTCATCCTCACTTCACTGTTTCCTCTGTGCTTCACTTACGTTTTTATATGAGCTAATCTAAAAATTGATGGCTACTGTCTCCAGAATCTCTTAGTTTCGCTCAGAAAAAGGAGATGGCATTCAAGACAGAGGAGTCTTGAGAATCTCATAGGGTTCTTTCCACATGTCCCTTTTGGAAGTATTTTTCCTTTCACTTCTTCCTTAATTAAAAAAAAAAAAAAATCATCTGGATGTAAGAGGCATTTTTCTGCTTCTTGAACTTCAGAACAGAGAGTGCTTCTGTTAGCTGGAGTAATAAGGCAGACACACCTGAGGTCTGATCTGGCTTGGAAGTTCCTCTTTTCAAGGGCAAAAGCAAATACCCAGTTTATGGCATCTGGAGAGCAAAGTTATACAGCAAGGAAAAAATATTTAAAATTAAAGTTGCCTAAAATCATGACTGTACCTGAAAGTAATATGATAGATATTTGATTGCTCACATTTAAGAGAAAATAGAAAAGAAACTAATTTCTGATTGAATTAACAGCTACTAAACTTCATTAAAAAAATTAAGACACTTCAGAACTTGAAGTGAAAATGGTACATTATGCCTTATCTGTGACATAACTTTAAAATACATCCCTAGGAGTACCTGTTCAGCAGCCTGTGGCAAATGAAAAAGACAAAGAAAAACATTGCACTGGGAGTCATTAATTGAATTAATTAACCTAGTGACATTGTCATAAGAAGAATTTATCTGGCAACCAGCAGGAGCAGATCTCCAATCATTTCACCACGGCTTCTTCCCCAGATTAACACTCACATGAGTCCCTGGCAGCTGGCTGTTAACATCGCAAATTATCAGAAATTAATTAGCCAAATGCTGTGCACCCATGTGGATATTTTTGTTTTTAAGTAAAGATTGTGAAGGCAATAGCTCATCTGATGATTTATTGAGAGAAAACATCATTGTTTAAACAAATATGTTGGTTTTCTAATGGGAGAAAGAAAAAAAAGGGGAGGGGGGGAGAACTTACAGCAAAACCACAGTAACAAAAGCCAAACACTTGTAAACAGGAATTAAACAATCCCTGAAAAAAGGGATATATACAAATTAATTCAGAGAGGTCTATTATATTTTGAGAATAAAAATAAGTCCATTTGCATACTTTACAGAATAATTACAGTTGCTGCTTCAATTTATTAAGCTGGGATTCAAATATTCAGAAGCACTTCTGCAAGACAACTTTGTTCACCCAAATAGTAATAACTGTATCACACAGGAGAAACAGCATTTTAAGGAAACTGGAAGAGCAACATGAAGATTAACCTTATTTTTTTCCTGCAACCTTTTGTCAGAGTAACAACCAAAATAACCACAGCACTTTGGAAATTTTCCTTTTGATACTACAGTGCTTCTCAGGAGTAGTCAAGGACTAGTCTAAAGCAAGTCATGATCTCCATGTGATTTAAACAAAAATAAACCAGAATCATTCTCACTGATGGGTCTGAACTATCCTCTTCAAAAACTCTTTTATTTCCACCTGACAGCGTTTTATTTGTATGCTTTCTATTTAAATGGACTTAGAAAACTCCAAGAAGAAGTTTTTAAAAATGCAAAATTGACTCTTAACAGTCAGCTGGGAAGTGTGATGTACCTATATTTAACAATCTAAATAATCCATGTTTTTGGAAGAGTGGGGTTTGTAAAACACAAACAATAATAAACTCAGCCCAAGACTGAGAGATTCACCTGGACACTGAGCTGCTGTGAGGGGAAAAGAGGGGCCGGGGGGGAAACAAAAGGAGAAAAGAGAGGTTAGGGTGGTGACTAACCTTCCTTGAGGACGTACTGAAACACAGAGGGCCAAGCGGGATGCTGCTGACACTCAACACTGAAGCTCTGAGAGGGCTATCACAGGTTTGAAACAGTATCCTGTAAGAGACCCCCGGGGAAACATGACTGGCCACGTTATCATTCCAGGCTAATGCTGGGAGCTGCAAAACTCACAGGCTCAGGTTTCCTGTCCCCGGGGCAGGATGTGGCTGAGAGGGTCTTTCTGAGGACAAGGCAAAACTCAGAGCGGGGAAGG
Source organism: Scytalopus superciliaris (assembly GCA_013400415.1). Lineage (NCBI taxonomy): Eukaryota > Metazoa > Chordata > Aves > Passeriformes > Rhinocryptidae > Scytalopus > Scytalopus superciliaris. The sequence goes on from VXBX01004412.1 coordinate 280,187, forward strand.
GGCCTCCTACAGCAGACGTGGATGCGGAGCTGTCCAAACACATCCGGAGTGGTGCAAGGGAAAGAATGGGTGATGCTCTCCTCCCTCTCAGAGAAAGCAAAACTGTCCTAAAACTAAGGAGCGCTGGCCCTACCTACCCCCTGCCAGCCTCCTAATCAGACCTGTAGAATCATGGAATCATTCAGGCTGGAAAAGACCTCTCAGACCACCAAGTCCAACCATCAATCCAGCACCACCACCATGTTCACCTCCAAATCATGTCCTCAAGTGCCACATCCACACGTTTCTTGAACACTTCCAGGGATAACAACTCCACCACTTGCCCGGGCAGCCTGTTCCAGTGCTTCACAACCTTTTCCACAAGGAATTTTTTCCTAATATCCAATCTGAACCTCCCCTGGCACAACTTGAGGCCATTTCCTCTCACCCCATCAGTTGTTACCTGGGAGAAGAGACTGACACCCACAGGTGGGGTATGTCACCAGCTCAACACACTCATTTGTGCTTGGCTGAAAATAAAAACTTCTATTTATGGGAAATTTGAGGTTTCCAATGATACTTTTTGTATAGGAACAAAGGCAGCTGAGAAGCCTTGACTGGAAAACACCTCATACATAGAAAACTGAAGTTCTCAGACATCAACAACTTTCAGTGGTACTAAAACAGTGTTAAAAGACTGTTATTTTCTGATATGTTCTCATACCCCTGTTAGTGGATGTACCATTGCTTGTTAACATGTGTGCTGCTCTAATTTTAAACAGGTCTTCTCTTGCTATGCTTGATAGGAATCTTAGGGGATAAACGCTGCAGAAGTAACATAAAAGCCAACTTCTTGAAAGCTGATACCTCAGCCAGCCTCAGTTTCTTGCTTCAACTCTTGTGCAGAGATGCTCAGGCAAAGAAGCAGAGGAAGAGTCTGTGTTTCACCCTGAGAATAACTTTAGAAGCTCTGTGAAAATGCTGTGTATCATGGCCTGAGCATGACACTGAGCCAGAAGTAAAGAGAACAACTCTGGTGTAAGAGGAGCCTTTTTCCTTAGGTCTGTGAAACACAGGGGTCTATATTTTTCAGTATTCTTGTGTCAGAACTGTACTTTCAAATAGACATCTTCAGCATACAGGATGTGCTGCCACATGGTTCCATAGGTGTCTAATTTCTCTTCTGGATCTTGTTTAAAGCCTGTCTGTACATATGTGTTTGTTCCTACATCACAAATGTGCTCATGCTTTGTTCAAAGTCTTGTGTGCCTTCAGCTTCTCATATGCAAGGAGAACTAATGTCCCTAATGTTCCTGTGAAAAAACTGCAAAAAAACATTTTCTCTCTAACTTTTATTGTGCCCACATGACAATAGCTTGTGTTTTTTCTACATCAAAAAACCTTATCATTTATTTTCCCTCCCCCTACCCATTACAAAACACATGTTCCTCAACACAACATAAAACAAAACCTGGGGAAATGCAGCAGCTTTAACCAGAATTTTCAGAAAAATATGGGTTTTGTTTTCTTGCACTTTCCTGGGTGACTTGTCAAGTCAAATAGTGTCAGTCACATCTGATTAGGTGACTTTATGACTCCCAGACATAAAGCTACATGACTGATGCACCTCATGCAATGCACTGAAAGATGACTCACCCTTTGGAAAACTTAAAACAATGCACTTTCCAAAAAGCTTAACCCTCAATGCTCAGAGTCCAGATCTGCTTCCATCACAGTGACAGGATAGAGGAAAACCACTGGTTTCAAGGAGTAAAGAAGCAGGATGGCTTTACAGAAAAAAGGTCTGAAGAGTCTGCTGTTGAGTTTTTGACTTGGTATTAACACACCAGACCTTATTAATATCGTACCACCCCTTATAAGAACTGTTTTCAGTAAAACACCTTTTTTTTTTTTTTTTTTTTTTAATTCTAAATTTTTTTTAGGAAAACCCTTTTTTTTTTTTTTTTTTAGTAAGTCTAGAATATTTTGCTCAGAATTCAATGGAACAGGTTGGTTTTTTTGTATCATTTATCCAGCCTCCCAGTTTGCAAAGTTATGTATACACTGCATTTTCTGTTGGAGGGTTATTAGCAGTGGTCATATACATCTGCAGCTGCTGAGGCTCTGTTATTGAAACAACAGTAGAGAACTCAGAGAAACAACTGCCAAGTTATCATGGTTTTACCAAAGCATTATTTATGCCTAAATGAGAAGTTTTTAGTAAAATATCTATTGGATGATGAAAAATCTGGGGGCAGGTCACATTCATTCCCACCTATGGCTATGCCCCCCTTTTGTTTAAGCCCAACATTGAGACAGAGATGCTCTATGTTTTTTGAGGAGGAACGTTTTTCATGACATTTTGAAAGCAATTTACTGCTTATTTTACTCAGGAAAACAGTCACACAAGACAATATACACATGGTATTATTCCTCATAGATTTCTGTTTTCTTTAATGAAGGCTACTCCTTATGCCTACTTAAATATAATCTAACAGCACAGAAATAATTGTGCTGCATTATACTAATGCAAGTGTTTTACCTGGAGACAGTAACATTAGCTATTACCATATCATAAAGTAGTATTATTTTCTTGCTTTGCATGATGACTAGATCAAAAAAAAAAAAAAAAAA